>JAFELO010001025.1:14502-55392 GCA_017140195.1 Eumaeus atala | reverse complement strand
CTGATGATTGTTGCTCCGGGGCACCTCACCAAGAGCGGCACTGATGGCACTCGCAGTGGTTTTTGTGGGTATTATATACCCATATGGACCCCACCCCGGGCCAGTGAAGGCGCGTAAATGCCTTTCCCCGCGTCAACAAAAAAAATGGAAAATTCTAAAGTAAACTCTACAGAACACCTAAAACTATGGTACGTAAATATGTAATATAACAAGATAATATAAACTAGTATAAATAATGCTATGAAGCACATCGCGTGTCTCCTACTCTTGCATTCCGCGGTCACCTTAATAATTTCATACTTATGTAGTTTTTACTACCTCAGTAACGAAAATTGAATTTAGCATTGTGCGGAAGTTTTAAAGTCTGTCACAAAATGTTTATTGTGAACGAAAACACTGCAGCGAAGATAAACATTGTCTTATCCCCAGTTTCGCTCGAGTGCACATGGAAACTAATATTTTTGGTTGTATTATGTACATGAACGTAAGGTTCATTTAATAATGTTTAGTTACAACTTATGTATGTATGACAATTTAAATATCTTTTTGAAGCTGTTTTCTTAAGTAGTTATTGAGGTTCAATTGAACAATCGGATCCTTTTAACGACTGCAGATACCCATAGACATGTGCAGTATTATTGTTATATAGATGTGTAGCCAAGCTGTTCCTCCTGCCGGTCAATGGGCTACTCACGAACCGCACAAAACGTAACAGCATAACTGCCGCATTACGGTGGTGTCATGGAAAAAGGCTTTGTTTTTGTGTTTGCGCAGGGAAACACATTTACGCGCCATTACCGGTCCTGACGACCTGTAGTATGTGGGGCTCGCGACACATTATGTTACCCATTAGAACCCAAGTGGTTCCCAATCAGCGTCGCCATTGGTGAGTTGCCCCGGAACTACAAATCATCAGGGTACCTCGCTGCCTTAGTCCCCCAAGGGCCACCTGGATGGCCAGGCACCACCTGGTGTTGTCCCGCACCACAGGACAACCTCGCCAATCTTGGGACAATTCAATGGGGTGAGATTCCCATCCTCGCCCCTGGCCCCTTGTGCAAAAACACCTCTCCCTCCTGTTCTTTATAGGATGATATTTTTCTTCATATAAGATGTTTCTTATAACATGCTTTTAAAAAAACTCCTACGGATTTAATAAAAAGTATCAAGCATTCACAATATCGTGTGTGTCATGATAGTGTCGCTAGAATTACGAGCACAGTATTAACCCAAAATTTAATTAGTTCTGACGAGGATCAATAATCAAAATCCTGTTAAAGCCACCGGAATTGTATTAATATTTCGAAATTCAATGCATTCATCTTTAATTCTACACCCTGTAATAATGGGTTTGTTATACTAATGGTAAAAGATAAAATGTAATAAATACAGGATGCAGGAAAAGAATTATATTATTCTGCAATTTCCATATGTTATTTCTAAGTAAGTAATGCGATAAAATAAAGATATGGTACATTTATGGACGATGAAAACTCTTATGTTCGCACTTCGAGTAAAAGTATTGTAGAGGGGTTTGTAAATGTTTAGTTAACCTGATGTGTATTTCATAGAACACGATGTTTATTACAAAAGGTATATAAGAACTTTAACGTTTTAAAAAGGGTTTTCTTGTATAGGATCTTGCCCACATCGCAGATAACTATTGAGGAAATTATATAATTATTTAAAAAAGTATACTGTAAATTAATAACCAAATAAGGTGAAGATATTACAATAAAACTGCTTTTAAAACATCAATAAGGTGAAGATATGTTGGTTTATATATTGGACTGATTACGGCTCCAATGAGCATGTCGAAACAACCAGAGCCCAGATAGCCGAAGGCGGACAAAACATTTCCACCTTTCGGATTTCTATGGTAATCATCAAAAGGCTCTGACGGCCTGCTGCTTGCCACTTAAACTTTATAAAACCGTTGAATTACAATGACTGTGGAATTTAAAAAGCTATTGAATTAAAATGTTATTATAATATTGCCTGTAATGGCTTGTTATGTAATGGGGTTATATAATAGGGATCTGACGCTGTGGCATCGTCACGGGTTTCCCGGTCGCACGGCACTACCACTGTGCGACATTTTTTCTATTTATATAAAGTAGTCAACAATGAGGTTAAAATACTGTTATAGGTTTATTAAGACTATTAAAATACATTTATTCATTTTGTGATCTCTCCACATTCAGAATTAAAAACAATCAGGATAATACAAGAACAAACAATCAATAGAATCAATGCAGTTTCTAAGAAGGGTTAATAAAAATGAGGGTACGAAGGCTTATCTGGTAGATGTCCGAGACTCCCTGCAGCAACCAAGAATTTTACAGTTATTATAAAGAGAGGAAACATTTATTTCATAATTCCAAAATAAAATAAAAATAGTGAATGATAGATACAACGAAGATATACTGGTAAACACACTTTTCCACCAATCAATAGTCGAAGATTATACTTATATCTTATCTTCATTTTACATACGAAAAGGAACACAAACAATAAGATTCCCACTCACTTGGCTTCATGAGCCAACTAAAATCAGGCAATATATATACTCGTTACTTATTACTATTACTATTTATTACAGTTACTAGTTACAATTAAATATAATTTAGCATCAAACTTCCACATGTGGCCAGACTAAAACATTTTTGACACAGTCTATCAAATTATTAGTCATACAGATCACGTAATTACTACTATCAGTTGCACACATTAGAGAATTAGGACATTTTAACATTAATAAAGATTTTTCGAAATATGTGATTAGAACATGGCGTCGGCAAGAAATCATGAACTTATCCTTTTATATGATTATTAATTCAAATTAACAACGCTAGTCTTTCGCATTCGCGACATCCTCTCGGGAAAATATATGTTCCCGGACGGAAAGAAAAATACTATTTGATTATCATCTTTTAACAAATGACTCCGTCCTCCTCGACGGAAAAAAACAAAGAGTGCCATTTCTTCGTAACCGAGTATACCCTCAGTCTAATAGTCAAAGATGACAGATTTTTTTTTTATAAAACATTTAAATAGCAGAACTTAATTGCCACAACTGTGCCTTCACTCCGGCAACCGGTAAACTCACCCGAATGGGGCGGACCGCCCAGGGCGGCTCCGGAGCGAATACGGTCGACGTGCGCACCCCAGACTCCGAGTCCTTGCACATAATGACTCTCAAATTCCGGTCCTAAGGACTGGTCATGATAACCGCACCATATTGATATAGTGCACAGCTGCCGCTGCTGTCTGAGAACAAACAGTCCTGATATTGCCCGTTTACTCCCTAGCGGATTGAGAATGCCACGTCGTCGTCGACTCGTCCATTTTGTTTGCGGTTGTCAAGGGGTTTCTTCAATGGGATATTTTGTACGGGCCACTTCCCTACCCAATGGAGTCGGGGGAAGTAACCATGACCCCAAAGAAGGGATGAGCCTCCGATCTCCCGCCGACTACAGGCCCATCACCCTACTGCCCACGCCAACCTAACCATGGGCCCACACGCCTACGCCTCTACATCGCAGAGCTCCACAGCACTAAGGCAGCAACAGCTCAGCGTGGCAACCCAGGGCCCTAATGGACATCTATGGGTAGCGCTGCCTCTGGATCAAAACTCGCCTGAACCATCTCACTGAGATGGTCAAAACCGAACTTCTGGCCTGAAGTTCGGACAAATGGTCGAGAAGAATTGAGGAGGCGGGCGAAGATTGGTCGGCTTTACGTGCCCTAACACACACAGTTACAAATAAGGAAGCGCCAAGTAGGCCATTAATCCATGGAGACGGTACTCCTCAGAGCCCCAGATAGAGTCGAGATATTCGCGAATCATCCGTACGCACATTTCACTCCCTTTCCATCTGTCAATTCTGATCATAATCGAATCGAAAATCCGATCGAAGCTTCGGTCAAAGCTTACCAGGGAGACCCAGGCACGGGAGAAATCGACCCATTGGCATTTCACTTTTCACCCAGCATGGTACGTAAGACCAACAAGGGGTTGAAACCCAAAAAGGCCTTCACCTTCCCTTCAAGACGATCGTCGCAGTAACGAGCGCACTGGTCACTTCCCCACTAACTGGAAGTTGGCTACAACATTATGTTTCCCAGACTGACACCACCACCACTACTACGTTTGAACGCTATCACATTAGAAATGTGGATAGCATTGTACAATATTTATATCCGATCGAGATTGACTTACGCGGCTCCTACATGGCATCACTTGCTGTGCGAAACGCGTAAGCGAAAGTTCCGTGCAGCCCAAAACAAAATGCTACGCAATCTAATTAACCAAGGTTTGTGAGAAACCACACTTTACATAAGGATAAGGATCTACGGTTGGAGAGCCTTGACGACTTTGTCGGCAATATATCGTTCAACTTGTTCGAAAGGGCGGACGCATCGGAGCTCGAGACTTTTAGGAATCTCGTGCTCTGGCACACCCACCCCCCTGAATGATACAGCCTACCGAGGAAAGGTGATGGATAATTTTACTATCCCTTTATCCTTGCCTTTTTATTTTTACCAATTTTAATTTATATTTCCCATTTTATATATTTTACATTTTTCACATTTTTCTACATTTCTTTTACTGTTTCAATTGATTTACGCACCAGGACTTATGCATAAACAATCGACCTAACACTTACCCTTTCTATGTAACTTTATATCTTATTTATTATTACTTTATGTTACTTCTATATTTAAGCATGAGAAGATCATATTATTTTATGTTCACTTTATTATTTTATTTCTTTAGTTACGAATAGTTTATTTTTGGTTTATTATTACTTTTACAACTACGGAGTAATTTTTTTGTTTGCTGCTTCTTTTTACACATTTACAGCTGTCACACGGACGGTACCGAGTGGGAATTGGCGGGTTGCCACTAACTTGCTAAAACCTCCTGGTGTTATCCCTTTTCCTCCAACCATCGTCTCACCAACACGGCGTTCGAGTTGGCGTCTGTCCATAGAGCCATCACAGGAGTGGCTTCATAGAGTGTTCTCAGTCCGCTATGGGACCAGTAAAAGCGCCCCGATAATGGACGGATGCCATTCATGTCAAAAATTACCAACCCGTCGACATTCTTAGAGGACAATATAGCCACGACACAACCACAGCCTCGTGTTGACGAGGCTCGAATTCGAAGCAGAATCCAGTAGGGAGCAAAGCTCCGGTCTGCATCCCACCCTGATCCGGTAACGGGATCAAGTGCGAAGACGTACGACGTACGAGTGAGTGCTGTTACTACCGCTCGTTTACTTGTATGTGACGCATAGTGATAGCAACGAAGTCACTTATATTGAAAGCTGGACCTATTTGAATCAAGTCATCCTGATTCGGGCGAAAAACAATTATGCTAAAAAAATAAAAGGGTTCACAGAAATTAACTTAAAAATAATTCCATTGAAATAATCTTACAGTTATTATAAAGAGAGGAAACATTTATTTCATAATTCCAAAATAAAATTAAAAGAGTGAATGATAGATACAACGAAGATATACTGGAAAACACACTTTTATTGCAATCCATCAAGCGTCTTTACTATTGCAAATGTATTGTCTGTACCGGAGTCGTTTGTATGAAATATGGAACTCGGAACACGTATCAGTGGATATGAGCGAGAACATTAATCTCATTAGTTCTTGTTCGATTATAATTTATTAGATCCAGATAATTAATTTTTTCTATTAAATTATATCGTAGTAGATCTATATCACTACCATTTAAGAGAGAGTAATGCATAAAGAATATTGTCCGCTTGAAAAAAATGCTTCTTGCTGCTGGCAGTTTAATTATAGTGCCAATTAATTGTGACGGTTTTATAATTATCCAGCTCAGGCATACTTTGCCGCCGAAGCCTTCCTGTGGTCGCATTTAATGATGCCACAGCGAGTAGCGTCAACAGTGAATATAATTTTGTAGTTAATTGAACTCCGCATCCGTTCACTCTGTGATTGCGCAGTGGTATATCGTTATTGTATAAGTTTCAATGGGACTAATTTAATTAATGCGTTTTATAAAATGTTTGTATCTGAAGCGGTTGATGTCATGAAACTAACTTATATTTCATAGTAAATTCAATCCGTTACGTGCAAATTTTCGGGTCCGTCTCTTTGGCAGACCATCTAAGGAAATTTCCTAGTATAGTGGATGTAGCTGGTCACTAATTGGTCACTATTGGTTTGACTAATTGGTCAGCCGAACTGAAGCTACGATAAGTGACCTAAAATTTCTCGGGACCGATGTTATTTTTCGGATTTAACATAATTGCTCAAATATATCTTTTCGCTTGTGCTTATTAATTATTTTCAAAGTGTGGTTCAATCACTAACTATGCTAGCTTATGTTTTTGTTCCTTATTTTGAATGGTAAATAAGCTGACTTATTTTTTAAGGTGTATGTATTTCCAGCTGATACTGACATCTGTAATTTATCTCCTTTTACGATGTCAATATTACATCTTCTCTATTTAAATTTTATTTTTATTATTATTATTGAAGGAGAGGTTCGTATTTTGTGCATAGAGAAGTGCTGTGCTGAGATACAGTCGTCCTAGTCTTATATTTTTTTCTTACATGTCTTGAGTAAGGCAATTTTGTTAGACCTTTTATTTATGTTTGATGAGGTTCATAATTATTTTGTTTGAAACTATCACCTAATACTGTTTTATTCAAACAATCGCTTTTGCTTCACTGGCGGGTAAATAATTAGTTGATATATCAACACTTTGAAACTTTTATTTTAAAATTAAATATTTCGTTTATATTTAACAT
The DNA here is from genome assembly GCA_017140195.1 of Eumaeus atala. Lineage (NCBI taxonomy): Eukaryota > Metazoa > Arthropoda > Insecta > Lepidoptera > Lycaenidae > Eumaeus > Eumaeus atala. Next base: position 48,591 of record JAFELO010001025.1, on the reverse strand, counting down.
TTATTATAATATATTATATATATATATATGATTACTGTATCATTTTATTTATATATAAATATTATTATTAGTTTGTTTGTTAATTTCAATTTAGTTAAGTACATGAGATATAATAATTTAGACTGAAAATCGTTAAATTATATTAGCACAGGATATTTCACTAGAACTTGACTAAAAAAAAGTCATTATATTTCAATAAACTCTTCATATGTGACCAGTAATAATAGTAGCATCAATACCCCATTAAGTTAACTTCAAGTTATTCTAAATACTAAATTCTCTGATGTTGCAAAAAACTTTAACGTGGTACACATAAATGCGCAGAGTATTCCTGCTGATTATCCCGAATTATTAAATACTTTTCAGAATAATAATAATATATATACACTGTGCTAGTGAGACATGGTAAAAATCAAATATTACATCTTCTTGTGTTCCTTTGCCGGGTTTCAACCTTATTCGTCATGATCGGATGCAATGCGTCGTTGGTGGTATTGCTATTTACCTGAGCTACTTCAGCTATAGCACAGTGAATGTCTCGCCAGAAAAACTGGACGGTCCGGAGTACCTACTTATAGAAATGTCTTTCTCGCACTCAAGACTACTTCCAAGCGTATTCTACCCCCCTTCTCTAACAATAAACTATTTCTCATATTTCGAGAAGCTACTTCGAAATCGGCTTTTTATTTCTGGACATAACATAATACTTGGTGACGTTAATACTTGTCTTATTAAGAACGAATGGAGATCAATAGGCCTAAGATCAAGGCAAATGCAACTAATTTAAACATTTTACTGCTATCTTCCACTCATCATTTCCTAAATTACTCTCTTTCCCTTTTAATCCTCATATTAGTTTCTTCTGTGGCTTATGTTGCTAAATATCGCCAGTGTGTCATTGTCGACTTCTCCTATAAAGATCTTCTGTATTTGTCTTATCGACTGCGTTTTCCGAAAGCAAAGTCCAGAATTCTTTTATTTAGAAATTTCGCATCGATAGACATAAATTGCTGGAAGATGCTTGCAATATTGACTGGAGTGCTATTTTTAGGACAGGACCCTAATAAACAAGTTGAAATATTCAATGATGCTAAACTGATTACTAAACTATAAGGATGTAAGATTGAAGCATCTTCCCGCCCCCTGGCGAACGGATGACATTAAATTACTTTTGAGCAATAATATTAATCCAATAATTAAATACAAGCTTCATCCAAATTAATAAAACCGGCATCGTTATAAGTCTATTAGCAATAAATGGATTAAAATGTGTAGGGATGCGAGGGGACGCTACATTCACGATTCCTTGAAAGACGGCAAGGATCGGCAAGGACGGTATTGGAAACAGTGACAAAGCGATCTCCTCAAACTTGAAATTAAACAATCTTGTTAAACACTTTATATCATATCAACCTATAGATGATTTGATCAAATCATCCACATTAAATACTCTCACAAATGTGTTTAATTCAGAAGTTCCTTTCTTTTATTTTGTGACCGTTCTTGAACGCGGCGTTGCTAAAATTCTGCCCCAATCACGTCTGATGCGATAGGCTGTGAGAACATATCCCGTAAAATGATACTTGTTGATGATCTTTATATTACCATCTGTTGTTCCTGTCCTTACATTTGTATATAATACATCCCTGTCCACTGGAGGTTTTCCGACATCATGGAAACATGCTTTTCTAATTCCATCACCTAAGAGGAACAATCCTTCATCTTTCTCGGTCTATAGACCTGTATCCTTATTAACCTATTTGTCAGAAGTTCTTGAAAGACTGAACTGACTGAAAGAAGAAGGAAGTCTATTAACAACTAAATACCTTTCTTTCTAAATTTTCCCTCTTAAATCCTTATCAGTCCAGTTACCGCTCTAGTCACAGTACGGCAAATGGTTTGGTTACAATTTCAGAGGACATTAGACAGTACATTGATAAGTCACATTTATCCGTACTGACGTCACTTTATTTTAGCAATGCTCTTAACAATGTTGACTTTTACATTCTGTTGGACATTTTAAGCAGCTTAAATGTTTTTCATTATTTAGTTTGGTTGGTTTCGAGCCTATCCTGTTGGACGACAGCAGCGTATTCCAATTGGTCGTATCCTTTTGCCGGGCTACCACAAGGTGGCGTGTTGTCCTCGCTTTTATTTGCAATTTTTATTAGCCCTATTACACAGCAATTGTCTTCTGCCTACCATCTTTATGCAGAAGACTTGCAAATTTATACCCGTTCGGCTTTGCGAGATATTGATAGGGCTAATGTCATTACTAATTGTGACTTGAACCGGATACTCAACTGCAGCAATGCTTATGGGTTGAAAGTCAATGCTGCTAAAACCCAGATTATCATTGTTGGTAGCTCGATGTTAATTTCTAAGATGGACTGGACAAAGTTAGCTAACGTTTCATTCAATGGTGTTAGCATACCCTATATCAAAGAAGTGAAAAGTTGCACAGAATAAACTCATAGAAACCCTTTCTCAGGACAACTAATTAACATCAAGTGACAAAGTATATAGTGAAACAAAACTAATGAATATTTATAAATTATGCGGTACAAATGTATTCATTCGTAAAATTATTAAATAAGAAATACACACCGAAATTGATTTTATCAAACAACATGAAGTACAAAGGATGAAACATAGAAATGTAAAACAATATTGTCCTTCATCCACCAAGAATTAACTATGGAAAACAAAACATAGTATTAGAGGGGGCACTAATGTACGAAAAGCTACCAAAAAATACGAATTAAACTTAAATAATGGTTAAATTGAAACATAGCTTGTTACACACTACATGTTAATTAATCAAAGTAAATAATAAAATCAATACAGTTTTCATGTGTAGGTACGTATGTATGTGTCTGGGTATGTATATATGCGTGTGAATGTATAATGTATATGTGTAAGCAATGTTTTATATATATATATTGTACGTACATACTTTGTGCGTGTAAGGTTATCCGCATATGCATATATTAGGTACGAATAAACGAAAAAAATGAATAAAAATAAAAAGTAACTTAAAAATTTTATTTAATATCTATCTGTACTCTGTAATACCTAAATTAGTTTTTATCTATAATATCCATCAAATATACTCCAACAATGGAAATTACAAAACTCAATACACAAAATTACGTCGGTTACTATGAGCCGTTTCTAGTACGTTATGATCCATTTCATTCCGCGTTCGGCTGTTGCTGTTTTTTTTTTCTCGATATACCCGCAAATGTGTTTATAGTTGCGCTTGTATAGAAGTGTTTGTGTAAATGATCTATCTCACGCAAAATTTAGAAATATGTTGAGTTAATTAATGTTTCTCATTTGTTAATAAATTGTAAAATTATTTTGGAAAATTAAGGTCTTAAAACCTAGCACCTAGAATTACTCGGAATACACAGAAGATGCACCAATAATCGGACTACAATAAAATACCAGTAAATGTTCAAATGTTTTATATTTAATTTTTTTATATTTTATATATAATTAATTAGATAATTGAAAAATACTGTTAAGGACAGATTTTGTGGTAATGGCTTATAAAGTAGGAGAATTTCTTGAAGGTATACCCTACCATAGGATAAACTATCATTTCTAGGCTGTCCAATGTAAGTTAGTGAGCAATATTTATAATTTCAACTGTAACCACCATTTTAAATTTATGTAACTAACCAGCGGTAGAAGTTTCAAGTACAATAGGAGATGTACAAGAATATATTTGGAATAAAATATATTTTATTTTACTATAAAGACAAGTTCTCAACAGAAAGGTGTGAAAGTAAGGAAGCCAAGGCCGAGCAATGGGACACACCAGGATATTAATAATAATAATAACAACTATGAAAACAAATAACTCGTTCTGGATCGTATGATTTCATATATAAATAAGTATAAATTGGGTTTCGTTACGCGTAATACCCAGAACCAGATCATGTTAACATTAAAATGTCACAGCTTAAAGATACTATTTTGTTGCGAAATAACCGAAACAATAAATACGAAAAAAGTGTGTGTACTGAAGAACACTCGTTGACTGAATTGTAAACAATAGCTAACTAAAGAGTGTAGGTTTCTCGTGACGGTGTGCACGCGCATCGTAAAAAAATACGATCATCATTTATCCCAAATACGCCAAAAGAAGTACAACTTCAAAACCAACGTAGATTGGCTACTCTGATTAAAAAAACGGATGTCTAAAAATGACTCAATGGATTCTGCTAGTATAAGACTGAAAGCTAAACGGGCAGTGACTCCAATTAATGATATTCACAGTAAGTTATGATAATGATAATATTAAATTATCGTTATATGGAAATCACGTAAAAGTTGAACACTAGTGGATAACCGACATTTTGCTCCAGCTGTGTGCCGAAAATTTTACGTTATTTAAAAATTCGTTTAACTTGCGCACAGCTTTTTGCCCAACAGATCCGCTGTTTGGACGATTTTAATGAAATTTGCCTGTCGTCTGCCACTAAAATTTCGACGTGCGGCAGCCCGTGACATGGAGCATGGAATACTTTTAACTATTTTAACACGTTTTAAATCGCATACACTTTTAATTATCTACACCAAGCATCTGTTCAATTGAAAAAAGTTTTCGTTTCTGCGCAAATTTGAAAATAGTTTACAATGAAATTCAGGCCTTTGCCAATGAGTTTCTATTCAATTCATTTCAAATTATTAAAATGTAGATACTATCATTCATATTTTGAAACAACGTCCCGTATGTAATCGATTTTCTCAAATTTTAATGTCTTAAGTTTACTAGAATTTTAGTCATTACAATAAAACTACTTTTACGGATTTTATCGCAGTTTATTTAATTATTTATCTGGCCCGACGTTTCAGAAGCTTTACAGCAACTATTGTCACGGGTGGGTTTTATTGTAACGATTTTCTCAAATTATACTGAACGGTTTTTCATGCTATTCATCTTTGGATAGGGCAATTCTATAGGAACATTTTAGTGTACAATTGGTTGAGGTAACCATATGATTACTGTTATTCACGGGCAAAGTCGGCGCGGACACGTCTGTACCCAATAAATATAAATAATTCCTGTATTTTTTTCTAACAATGATAAACACCCGGAGCGTAGTTCATAGAATTTACTGCTTGAAGATCTTTTTTCGTGTTAACAATCCAAAATATATTTGAACGATAAAGTAAATGAAATTTAATTGTAATTATTATACCACTCCAATATGCTTGGAATTGTTTGTGAATTACTAAATCGCATGGCACAATTAATAATTCGATTCCACGATTACGTTGAGACGTATAACATTAATAGTAGCATGATATGATAATTGGGTACAAGGCTGGAAGCTAATTGTATCTGTGAACTCGATAAGTAAAATTTATGTGAAATTATATCGACGCTACCCTCTACATCTGTATGTTCGCTTTGATTGCGAGACCTGATAAAGTTTAATTTATGGTACACAATTTGTACACACATTTAATAAATGTTATCATATCAGTTATATATTACACCTCCGATCATTAACATTATCTCATTCGATATCTATGAATAATGCATTTACATATGGATCATAGGACAGGTTTTGATTGTATTTAACTTCATAAGTCAAAAAAGATAAACGTTTAACAAAATTGAATTTGAGCATTAACATTGAAATCCAATTAGTTAATTGTCGACAAAATATACTTAAAGATCATAAAATATTCGAGATTATTGTTGGATTGGTAAAAAATGTATAAGAACATATTGTGATGTATACATTAAATTATAATAATTACCCAGCCCGTTACGTATCATTCACGTATCAAAGTAACAGGGGCCGGCCCCTTTTAATTTTACCTTAGGAAAATATACATTAAAAACGTCCTCGCGAATCGCTCTATCCATGGGAGAAAACCGCAAGTCCATTTTGTAGATTTTAAGAAAACATATGGACACCTTTCGGTGATTTTGTTTTATAATGTGTGTAGACTTTTGAATGCTGTAAGAGTTGATTATTTTGTTGTGTTAATATTATAATCATTAAAGTACTAAAATATCTTAATTAAAACACAATCGTATAGAAGCGGAAATTATTTTGTTTTTGTAATTTAATTATAAATTACCGAGATTGTGCTTTTTTTTTTTTTGTTTAAATTTTACAAGTTATTCTCACTTTCACCAGTTACAGGAGCCTAGGTCGAGGGGAAGTATTGCTTGCCCACCATGGTTCACGCTTTGTCGTGGCCCTCGGGCTTCGTAGCCTGGTGTGAGCCCAGGTGAAACCAATAGGACCGAGGGGGATCTTTGAACCCCTCTTATAAGTAGAGAGGGCTAAAGATCAGTAGGAGGAAGCGTTCTCGGTAACCCTCTTAAGAGAAGAAGGGACTTTTGCGCACGGGCGAGGATTGGTATGTCCCAAATTCATTGGGGTTGTCATGTAGTATGGGACAACCCCATCTGTGGATATGGAGTTGGTCCCCTAGAGGGCTGACTATCCGTCTAGGTGCCCTGATGATTTGTGTTCCGGGGCACCTCACCAAAGTTGGTACTGATGATACTCGCAATGGTTTTTGTGGGTATTCGACACTATAATGTGCCGCGACTCCCACACACCACTTGACCCCGCGACCGCGTTTCTCCGCGAAAACAAAAAGTACGTAAGTTCCAGTAGAGTAGAGTAGAGTTCGTGGTTACATACGCAAGCTTGTATGCATGTTTGTGTTTCTTTCACACAATAACTACCCAAAGGATTTTGTTGAAATTTGGCTCAGATGTATATTTGAATAATATGGAATTATATTAAAAAAATATTTATATTTTTTTTCTTAAACAATGTGTGTGGATGCAAGTAGCAGGAGATCGGTCGTCTTGTCGTCCATTGAAAGAGGCGTATCTCCAGCAGAGGACCGATAAGGGCTGATAATGATGGTGACGATGAAACAATGTGAGAGTCTTTTATTTTTTTCTTAAAATCAAACTCTATTTTACGAGACTAGTTTTTACATTACACTACTTTGAGTCCAATTTAGATTAAAAGCTAAATTCTATAACTCTCAGTTACTAGACCAGCAAGAAAATAATGATATGTCCTGGGGGTATATTACTGTCACGAAAGAGTATGGACATCATTTCGCATAGAGCAAAGTGTTGTAAGCCATTAATACCACAGAAAGTAAACATTACTCTTGATTTCGCCTTTCGAGGAACTTCTAACGGTAACCGCAAGTACATTAGGGCCGTCCTTGATTTTGATTAACTTTTGTTCTTGTCGGGGATATCTTACCGTAAGATAATTTACTGTAGTTTTCAACGGACTTTACCCACGACTCATTTCCACCACTACCCACTTGACCCAGGTTTGGCATTCACTATGAATCCACCGATAAGATTGCTGGGAGCCCGAGAGAAACAGCCACAATTGTTTTTGGACCCGCAACGAATTTAAACAGTAGGAGTAGGAAGTAATTCTAATTTCCCTCTCTAGTCAAATAGGGGACAGTTCAAGGTGGCAATGACTTAAACAAGCTAAAAACGAGAGGGCAGCTAGGTGAAACCCAGCTGCTACGCACCACGTAGATAACAAAAAAACCTTATTTAATGTTTTTACATTTAATTTATTATTTAAGCTGATTATTAGGTCTGAATTAAATTCATATGTTCCAAACAATAATTGGGGCAATATCGTTTTAAGGCACAGAATTCTATGAGGTCGGGGGTAAATATTTATGAAAACAATAATAACTTTATCTATACACATGACATGATAACATAATATTACCAAGAATATTTAATCGATATAGGTCCAGTGGAGGGGAGTAGGAAAGGAGAGGTCCTCACCTGCATGATAACGATCTGGATATCTATGGGCGTCGATAGTCTATACAATAAAGGAGATACCATTGTATCACATGGCGCTATACAATAATGTATAGCACCATGTGATACAATGGTATCCAATTGATGTTATTATAACGCCAAAGCGGTCGATCGCAGACTACTCATATTTAACATGGTGTATATTGGCATGACATATAATGTTAATTCAAGAGTTACAGACATTGACAAAATATTATTATATGCTAAACACGTAGGATAGCTTTATTGTTTTAATAGGCAATCTGAGAAGGTGTTAGTGCTTAAACTACCATCCACTTTTCTATTCAATTACTATTTTATTATAATCTGTTAAAGTTACAACTGTTCTTTTATCGGTTTCATGGCGAAATGCATTTAGGCAGTGCCACCGGTCATGGGTATATGGTACTCGGGGATGAATGGACCCACTAAAATCAAGTGGGTGCCATCCGTTGGAAAATCACGTGGGTCCGGATTGACGGGGATCTATTTTTAGCCCTTGGGTACGACACCGTAAAAATCACACAATTGACTATTGTTAATTGTCTTAAGAAGCTTTAATTCAGTGCCTTGAGTTACGGATAATTAAATTTAATTCAGTATTCGGTGAAGCATGAAACTTTTGTAGGCGATTAAGGGTTCTGGTAGTTCTCTTTATGTTCGCAAATCTATTCAATGGCTGGACTCGGTCCAAAACGGCTTGGCTATTGCCGCATAAATTCTAATTTAAATACCAGGTTTTTGCAAGACCGTGTTCCGTTCCGTGACCGTGATCTTTTCGGCGTCAGATATGTTAGAGGCCGCTAGTAATCGTTTAATTTTAGGAATGATTTCTCACAAAGGTCATTTGTATGGGCAGAAATTTTCATTTTTCTTTTGGAATTAATGCTCCCTAGAACACTGTAGTCCACCGCTTTAATGGGAATTTCCTCCCACGCACTATCATTTATAACACCAATATTTAGGAAAACAGAACAACCCACCTGCGAAACCTTTCGTGTACCATTGTCTGCGGGCATTGGTGATAACTTGCATCAGGTGATCCGACTTTTGTTTATATTAATGTACAAGTCGGTTTAAGGAATATACATTTTACTGATAACCGTTCCCTAATCGATCTGTGAACGCATCACCCGATGGAGTAAAGGAGACGATACTGTTACGCTCAGCAGCGAGCGAGACTCACAGGCTGCGTCCATTCAAAAAGTAACTATGGTTCGAAACATTTATTTACAAGATGTTGTTACGTCTAAAATTACTACATTTATACAAGATATGCTGAAGTTGTTCTATATTTTGGTCACTCCTGCTGAACTCCACAATAATCAGAAACTATTCAAAACATTGGCATTTCTCGTAGCGTAACAGAACTTTCGCATCGTATCAATACGTAAATTCTGTTACAGATTTGATGTGTAACACTTATGAACATGATATCATTATTAAGTTGTTTTTAAGTACCTACTTATTAAGCTTTAATAAAGTTACAGTCTCGACATTGTGCAAGAAACAGACTAAGCTGCTAAGCCAACTATCTGAGTTAACCAAAATTATGTCGCATAAAAACTTCATTAACTTGAAGCTAGGAAGTTTGTCGCAGCGAAAGAAGACATTCAAAGTTCACTACTGCCACATGTCACACCCCTTGATAGAGTTGAGGACTGTTAAGTTGAGGTTCTTTGGAAGTAAATAATTAAGATACATCTGTGTCTGGAAAGAAATAATTCACTGAAATAATTCAGTTTTCAGTTCTTTTTTAGTTGTACTTCAATTATTATCCAAATAGCAGATTTATCTTACAAAATGCATCCGTGTTGTGTTTGAAGTCGTATTATTGCAGTTTGTTATTATGAGAAACGTGATATTATATACATTAAAGAGGTTAGTAGACGTAAGACACTGTACAAAATTACAAAGCGTATTCAGTACTCGACTCTGGTTCCGATTTATGTAAAAATAGGTACTTAAAAGTATATTTTTTGTCTTTAAAATTCTTACTGTATGGTGTTGGGGTCTTTAACCTTGAGGCGTATGAATTTGTATCGGTTTTCGGGCACATTCCAATCCCGGACAGTGTAATGCGTGCTCAGAATAATCAGAGGAACATATAATAACAGTTGCCCGACCTGGGGATCGAACATATGACTCCACGCGGCTAACGGTCTTAACAGACGACACCTGCACCATTACATTACAGAGGCGATACTCTCTTTTAATGATGGCAATTTTGAATTTTCATTACAAGAGATATTCTATTGAAGTGTGTTGGAAAATAGGTGGCAGGACGTGTAGATGGTTGGGATGATAAAATTCAAACTACAACCGAATCTTTCAAGTATACTAGAAGAATTGCAAGATTCTTCTAGTGTGTATCTTGGGTGTGACTGCATGATCAAGGCGTCATCAGTTCAAAAAGACTAGGGTTGTGGGTGTGCTGTGTGTTGAAGCACACCTCAAAGTTGTTAGGTAGCAATATTTCCAAGTTGAGCCCTTAAAGGGCATCCACTGGTGGTATAGCGGTTGTATAGCACAGATTTACTGTTGCTCCTCTGCTAGCGAACGCGTAGGAATACCATCTAGGGTTAGTGTGGGTTAGGGCCTTTTTAGTTGCCAGATTCTCATATAACTCCCAGGATCTTCAGAATCTAGTAGGAAATATATTTCTCAGCGAAACAAAATAAACTTAAACCATACAATTGTCTCGAAGATGTGTCTGCGGATAACCAATCGAACTGCTAGAGAAATATATTCCTTTAATTATTCTACTATACTTTGGGGGGAAGGGTCACTTTTATTTCTTTACATGTACAATTCGCTTCTTATTTATTATAAACTTATTAACTGCCAGCAAAGGCAAAGATATTATTTATTAAAGTAAGCATTCAGTATTAAAACTGATTAAAACTTAGCTATTAATTTTGTAGAAATATTAAACGTATGGCAGTTAACAAAGTAATTTCTGCTCTGCTATTAACCTCAATAGCCACAGTTTCGACAGTTCTAGCGCTGGCTAGACAAGCACAAAGGGTTACCTGTCAAATCCAGGATGGATTTAAATACAAAGTAGGATATATTGAAAGTACTTAGAATCTAAAAGCTAACTGCTAGAAGCCTGACATTCACAAACTCTTGCTTGTCCCGAGTTACCTGTGTGCAATATATACCAAGTAAATGACTCCTTGTTCGAAATAAAGAGTATTATCCTTACATACAAACTGTAATATACATACAAATTATAACATTAGTAGAAGTAACATAAACATAAACACTAAAGATAACTTGATGTAGAAGGAGATTTGTCACTGTAGTTTTTGTATAACAAAAAAAGTGTTCATTTATTCACAATATTATAAACTGGTTAAGGTGGGGGGAGCCGCACCGGGGGAGCAAGTGGCTCATTATCGTGACCTATGGCGCTCTATATGGATGCTTATGTCCAGTAGTGGACGTCGTCCGGCTGGTGATAGTGATAATGATGTTTATAAAATCTATTTTGCACAAGCAAAACAGATTTTATACGATTCCGCAACAGATAGATATGACTCCAACAGGTTTAAAGAATAACTAGCCATCCACCCCGCCTTCGAGCTTTCGCCCGTGACTAAGTTAAACACTTAAAACCTTTTTTGGGAATCACTCTGTTCATGGGATAAAACCGCTTTTGGGGACTTTGTTTCTTTAAGTAAGTATAGCCTTTTCTACTACTACTTGACCATAAGATCAAGTAGTATCTGCAATGTGGAAACAAGTTAAGTTAAAACAAGCTCTAATAATAAAATAATTATAAATATATCATGTTGGGTATTATAAAATATTAATTCCAAAAGCATTTGCTTAGCAGGGAAATGTAAGTGTAATAAATTATATATTGTTATAAGCATTACAGAACGATATTCGCAAAAATATATTCAATTTGATTATTCCATTGAGTTTAAAGAAGCACAATAATTGCCATTGTATTTAATAGGCCGAAATAATCATTAGCGATTCTACGGTCCGGCTGGTTAAATGTTAACTCAGTTCTTCTTTGAACATAATTACTACTTTTATCTTAGTTTTTGTGCATGTCGACAGGATTGTAAAGTTGAATGATGACTAATTATACTCTGATGGATTTCGTACCAATCCACGCCATAAGTGTCCTTCTACAAGATAGAAGATAAAAGAGCAAGAGGAGAAGGCACCATTGTCCATGGGAGAAGGCCTTCCCTACAATCATTCGATGTGAGCCCCATACACCACTGGCGTCACCCTGAGCCGGAGCCGTAAATGTATTTTCCCAAAAAAAGACTTTCTCAATTCGTGACTAAGATTTAGGCAAATATGGTTACACTCACACATCATCATATGGAACAAATAATGTATGAATGACATTATTTATAGTCATTTGAGTGTAACAGTATCCTGTCAGCAGTACCATTAGAATCCGTACAACTATGTTACTTCATAGCTGATTAATACAGAAAATAATTTCATAATTACTCGTAAGTACTAATTGTTACGTAAAGTTTATTCTTGACAACGTTGGTATGCTTTTTCCACGTTTTAAATATTTTGATGTAAACTTATTACTCAAGAATCAGTGGAAATTTCTGAAAATTATTTATAATTAATTATTGTTATTATTATTATTATTTATAAGTCATCATCATCAACACCATCCAGGTGACCTCCACTTCTGGACCAAGGCCCCAACAAAGCGCCATTCGTAGCGGTCACGAGCCACTTGCATCCAGCGGCTCCCCGCCACCTTGACTAAGCCATCAGTCCATCTGGTAGGAGGCAATCCCACACTCCCGTCTTCCGGTTCGGGGTCGCCACTCGAGAACCTATCTTCCCTAAAGATTATCGGTTCTGCGAGTAATGTGGCGCGCCCATTGCCAGTTCAGCTTGATGATTCTCTGAGATATATTGAGATGGCTCTCTTGCGGATTTCCGAATTTCGGACCATATCTCGCAGAGAAATACCAAGCAAAGCTCTTTCCATACTACGCTGAGTCACTCTGAGCCCGTTTAAGTGGACCACATTTAGCGGCCCAGCCACGGTTACATATGTCATCACCGGCAACACACGCTGTTCGAATATTTACGACTTAAGGCACTATGGTATTTTGGACAAAACGATCTTCAGCTTTCCTATGGCTGTAAATCCGAGTTGGATTCGGTGATCAACCTGACCTTGAAGATTAAAATACCTAACGGGACAGTTCAACAACTTCAAGAACAGAGTTTCCGACGTTAATTGGTATAGATGTAACGTGAATATTGGACTTGATTTCCGTCTTATCCAAATTCAAGACCTACCCGACGGGAACATCCATCGAGGCCTCTGAGCGTCTTGCTCAAGTCTTCCATTGATTCTGCCATGACCACGATATCGTCGGCAAAATCGAAGGTGAGTGTTGTATTCACCATTGATATTAATTCCAGGCCTTTTCCAGTTCAGAAGCATGAAGATATCTACCAGTGTTACAGTGAACACTTTCGGAGAGATTACTTCTCCCAGCCTCACACATTTCTGTAGTTGGATTGGCCTCGAGTGCTGATTCTGTCACCGGACCGACATTGTGGCTTTCTTGTACAGACACTTCAACACTACGTTATATCGATAGTCGATGTGGTACCGCTGTAATGACTGAAGTACCGCCCAATGTCTCAACCGCATCAATGGCTTCTTCGTAACCCACAGACGTTAGACATAAGGGCCTATCATACTCTTCTGTTTCCTGTATAATCTGGTGTATCGTATATATGTGGTCTACGGTACTAATGCCTCTACAGAGACCGGCTTGTTTGGGAGGTTGGAAGTCACCAAACCTGCGCGATAGACGGTTCGTGATAACCCTTGAAAACAACTTGTAGACGTGGCTCAGAGTGATGTAGGTGTGTAGTCTTTCAATAAGCTTTTTTTAGAGGAGTTTAAGTATCGGCTTACCACCCGCTCACAGAAGCTCCGCTGTAATTCCATCCCCTGGTGCCTTATTGTCCTTCAGTTGTTTCATGGTCATTCGAATGTAATATAGGGTGACGTCAGGGATATCTTCGGTATAATTTCGGGATAGTTTGGCTCTGGAATATTTTGCCAAACAAACAACAGGTCGTGTTGATAGGTACAGCTGTCCATAGAACTTCTCCACCTCTCTCAAAATCAGCCTTGGATGAAGTGACGGTGCCATTTTCGGTCCTCAGTTTCATAAGCCGGGTCTGGCCAATGAACTAGCCATCCCCTACCACCATGGTCCCTAGCGAACACCTTGGGGCCCTTATTTTGCTCTATTATCTCTTCAAAACGCCTCGTATTAAAGCAACGCAGGTCTGTCCGCAACGCTTTGGAGACTTGTCTGTTTAGCTCCCTGTACTTTTGCATATCCACTGAAGACTGAAACCGAATTTCATCTCGTTCACCTGTGACTTTATTAGTAGGGTCTAAGACAGACTTTTCCAGTTCTTTTATTGCTCCGGGTCTTAAAAAACTAGGACCCGACCGCTTGTACAGCGTGTATAAACTTATTGTTCAAATCGTCCGTTGATTAGCATTCAGCCATTCATCCAAAAATACAATTCTAAAGTTTTCGGCAATTTGGCATTGGGATGGGATTGGACAAAGTTTAGACTTCATTGACCAAGCCTTGTATTGATATTTAACGTGCCTCTTACCATCCGGTGATCACTGCCCGTTTTAGCCTATTGATCACAGCCCGTTTTTAGCCTATTGCTCACAGAGACATCACTAAATTTGTGGCGCCTGGTTAACAAAATGAAGACTCTAAAAAATCTCAATCCGTCTGGGCTCATCAATGTATACTTTAGATGCGGCGTCTACTTAAAGAATGAATACATCATATAGAGTCCTCCTTTCTCCAAAAAATCAGCCAAACGCCGGCTCCTGGAATTAAGAATTCCAAAACCAAATTTACCATCTTCAGCTCAGCGCCGTCTCTCAAACCCAATTTTGCGTTGAAGTCGCCCGTCATCACCGCGTAATGCGCCATTGAGGTTAGGATGACCTTCGAGATATTCTCGTACATTGCCTCGTCGTCTAGTGTGTCGAAGTTGGGAATTTACAAATATATTTTTAACATTTCCATCCCATGTGTTCTTATTATTGTTGGGCAAGCCCCACACCCCCATATATAACGTTGAATTAAATTATATAGAATGTATAACGTTGAATTAAATTCTAAAGAAATGCCACCTTATCGTAAACACATGGAAGTGCAAAGTTTCCCTAACTATACGAAAAGCAATCTGTACCAAATGAAACGAAACTCGGATGTGGAGAGGAATTAAAAACTCATCTCGTAGAAAATTAAGCCGCGAATAGTTAATAGATCTTAACTTGATTCAGAAACGCTAACTTTGTCGAAAGCGACTCGCTGGCTTCAATAAAATTTGGACAAGTTGGGTAAAATTTACTCCTTTCAGGACTGCTGTTACCAACTTCAAAGAAAGTTGTAATATATGCGATTTTTGAATCTAATTACTTCTGCGTCTACTTAATAGCTTATAGGTGTCTTGTGGTCTAATGATAAGCTTATCAACCTAGGATCATGAGGTCTCAGCTTCGAGTCTAGAATTAGGCATCAAAATAAGTTTTACTGTGATTTTTCAATTTCTTACAACAGTCTTCAACATCGAGTTATGCAATCAACAAGTTTGTGGCTAACCCCCGTGCCGTGGAGAGTACGGTCAGCAGTCGTCATGCACCTCATTTCTCCACGACCGTGTCGGAACAATTCGGTAAAAGATTTAATACTTTGCTTACATTTATTAAGAATAAACGTGTTTTTGAGTCCCCAGTTTTTAATATCTTCAATATCAAAAATAGATTAGGTTGATGATGATGTTCAGCCACGTATAAAGGAACGTACGTAACACCAATTAATGTGTCTTTTTCCTTTGCCGCTCCACATCAAACACCGCTTGGTGTCTCTCGTCAAAAGCAATGCCCCAATGAAAAGTAAATAAATTAAAAGCAACATTAAATAAAAACTCATTACTGGAAAAGCTCTAATTAACTTTTCACCGCCAATTAAATAGCTGTCTACTTCAATATGAAAGTACCGACGGGCTAAAGAAAGACTTTGGCATTACACTATAATATATTTATATTATTATAATTAATACGCATTAATACGCATTACACCAAGCAAAAATTTTTAGCCTATAACACCATAGCAAAGAAGTGCAGACACAAGTATTTTATATAAATCTAGATGTTCAACTGCGGGCTGTGGCTTAGTCGCGGTTTAATATTATTATTTTTAATATAGACCTAGTTCAAATATAGTATTATCCAAAAATCAACCCTAAAACAAAATGGCACTGTTTTTGAAGTGGCTAGTCGTTACGTAATACGATAATAGTACTGTAATAGGCAATCGGCATTGACACTTTGAAAGAAAGAAAGAAAAAGAGTTAATTGATCACAACACAATAACATAAAATAATTATACAATAGAGCTATTGGAAATATCTTGGTATTGTGAGGAATTCAGCATTTGCCATATCAACACTTAGCAGATGACATGGCGCTGATTTTCAGTTAACCTCCATTTTCAGTTATTTGGAGCGACCTAGTTGACATTCAAAAAACTTAGTGCCTAAATAAAAATAATACAACATCGACATTTCATTAGGTACTATGTACTACTGCTAAATAGGCAATACCTAAAAGTACACTCATAATCACATATTGCATACACATATACATAATTTTTGTAGTTATGCCGTATTCAGGTACCCTACAAGTGTCTCAATATATAGTGTCACTGGGAACCTTAAAGTACATTCTAATAGTTTAGTTTTAGTTTAGTTTTTTTATATTATTATCATTCTACTATTAATTTTTAGGAAAAATATTTGGTCACTTGATTTTTTTTTCTCTGAATAATTTACTACGAAACAAAATTGAAAACAATATTTCAAGATTTTCCTTATTTAATTTCTATGTGTATCCAATGCAATCAATTTACTTCTTGCAATGAAATCCAGACACTGTAATTGAATTTCATTGCCAAATAAAATAACTGCTCCTTTATTTCCATAATTATTAAACAAAGCAAAGTGGTGGGAAGCGCTGGCAGCCTGCCAACTGTTTGTGGAATGCTGTATAGTGAAGAATGGAAAAGCACAATATGATTTGAATCCACGCATTCAAACCAAGTACTATCATTTTATATACATTATAGGTGACAAACAAATAATTACATCGGCGCGCATATACATCCGCATAATTGATATGTAGATGCGTTGCTATCCTTTGTGGGCTTGGAAGAAAAAAAGGAATGGAAGGGCCATTGGATCGCCGTTTACCTACAAACCAAACCACATGACAGAGACAGCATGGCTATTACGGCGGTATCATGTGAGCGAAAGGTACTTCATTGATTGTGCCGGCCCAATTTGGCTACAAGATAACATGAAAAGACAGGCTACATTTTAGTGAGAGGTAGTGCATTGCAGCAGAATTGGGCCGGTACGATCGGGAACGTACATCTCACTCACGTAATACCGACGTAGAGTGACATCAGTGTCGCGTTTCGTGCGGGTTGCCATGCATAGTAATTATGTGGATGCTCATGGGCATTAGTAGTCGTCAAAAGGCTCCGATCGTTCGTTCCTATCCTATTCCATAATTTGAAAAATAAATGACACTTCTTATGCCATGGATATTCTATGTTAATTAAGTTAATCCTACTTCCTATTTGGATATGAAACTTTATTTTAACACTAAGTGGCGCACTTCCTCCTACTCCTCCAGCTCTCGTGATGGATATTGACAAATTTTCATTGCAAAAAACACATACAATTTCATTTTTAGGCATCAGCGAATTAATTCATTGCAATAAAACATATTTAGATTTTTTGAACATTACTTCGAAGGCGTAGTGTAGGCAAGATAAGGTATTTGAAGGATTGGCTTACAACAAAATAAAATAGAATAGAAAAACTTTATTCAGACGATTAAATTACACTGACATACATCTTTTATATATAAATTTAACCTAAATCTCTCTAACAAGACATACAAATACTGACAACCACTTAAAGCTATTGTTACCTTACCCTGGCTACTGTTTCTGGCTGCTCCGGAGCACCACAAATGATGCGGCGGATGGCATCCACGGGACTTTAGTGGGTAATCGGTTAACCCGCTAGCCCCACACAACGGATCCCACCTAGAACTATAAGCCTGTCTCATAGAGCGCCATTGGTCACTGTCACGAGACACTTGCATCCACATATATTGTTTGTGTTGTTTTCTGTTCAATGAACGCCAAGACGGCCGATCTCTTGTTACTCGCATCCATCGCGGACCAGCCACAGCACGGAGATCGCCTTCCCATCTGGTGAACGGTCGACCAACACTTCGTTTTCCAAAACGCGGCCTCCACTCCAGCACCTTAGTGGCCAATCTGTCATCTGATCTTCTTAGTGTGTGACCAGCCCATTGCCACTTCAGCGAGCTTATTCTTCGCGTCATATCAAAAACTATAGTTCTTTGCCTTATGACTTCGCTACGAATTCTTACCAACAAAGAAAAACCCAACATAGCTTGTTATTGGACATTCGGATGAACATAGAATATAAATCCATGTAAAGCGATATAATCCCGCTTAGTTTTATTGTAGTTGTTTCAAATAAACCTCAAAACATTCTAGTATTATTCTAAATTGCTTTCGACATAACAGAATTACGGCTATAAACACTTCGAGTATATTCCACCATAATATCCTCGGGGATACTTTAGTATCCGTATGTTAATACATTCATGCAAATTCTATGCAGCTTTCCTACTACCATGCTTTAATACGAGTATAATAATATTTGCATCGCGTATCAGTTCATTATAGATTCTATAAAATAAAAACAGATGAATAAGAATCTCTGGATAATACTTTTGCTCTATAACAAATCTAATTTAATAAATTTATAGTAGATTTCTGCCCCTATGCATTTATGCAGTTGGAAAGATATTTATGAAATTGGAAATATTATTTTCTTGGGAAGCTTAGCTCTGCTCCTATATATAACATAAAATCAGGAGTCGCAAAAAATATGATACGGGGGTGAATTGAAAAGTATTTGGACTAACCAAGAAAATAAACGCACAATAAATCAGTGATATTTTTATTTTTTTACATAATCACCATGAAGTTTGGCCTCGTCGTTTGTCAAAAATCTTTGACCTTCAAAATACTTGTTTAGATTAGGCAACAGAAGGAAGTATGACGGCGCCAGAGCAGGCGTAAGGCGGATGCGGCACTAGTTCAAAGCACAATTGTGGATTTCAGCCATTGATTGCACAAACGTGTGAACACGGCCGTTATTTTGATGAAACATGACTTTTCTTCTGATTCCTTCTTTCATTTCCTCTCGTAAACGTAGTAATCAGAATTTATAGTCTGACCACTTTCGAGATAATCAATCATAGGTACACCCTTGGTGTCCTATAATACCTTATTTGATGATAAAATCACCTTAGCCTTTTCAGGAGGTTGTTTTGTTTCTGGCGTACAGTAATGAATCCATGTCTCGTCCATTGTAACAAACCGATTCAAAAAACTCCAAACAGTCCGTAAAATAGTCAATTGCGTCTTTTGTTTTGTTCAACAACAACAACTTTGTTTCTTTCGCGGATCGCACCTCGAAGACACCTTGTGGAAACCTAATTCGTTGACTATGGTGTTTTTGAGTTCTTTCATAAGAGATGCCTATAATCTCGGCTATCTTTCTAGTGTTTGATCTGCGGTCTCCCCTAATTAAATCAAATACTTTTTTAATATTTTCGTTAGTAATGGACGTGGAAGGCTTTCCAGAATGGGGTCCAACTTTGACAATCTCTTTACCACGCCTGATTTCTGCTATCCATTTTTGACGGATGAATAAGACAAAGCAGAATCTCCTAAACTACTGACTAAATCATCATGGATGGCTTTCGGTGATAGCCCCTTTCTTATAGCGGTGTAAAATGGCAGCACGCTGCTCGATTTGCTCCATTTGCAGAAACTATTGCTTTGTTAAAAAAAATCACAACTAATTACCGCACATGTTTCGAACTTCACATAATTAACTAGTCTGAACTGAAAAAAACAATGTGGGTGGATTTGATTTTTAGAATTGAATTAATCTATGTTAGATCGAGTACTTTTCAATCCACCTAATAATTATAGCAGTTACAGGTACGCATGTTATAGTCCAAGCCGATAAAAAAAATTATACCCGTGACAGATAAGTTTATTTCGTTGCTGAGAACGTAACTTTTCGGACATGGTGTGTTTAACGAATCCCTGGAGTTTTTAAAATAAATGAACGTCGCGTACAAACTTTGTTTTATGTCAGCAGCAAGCTGACTGTAATAAATTAAAGTTCCTCATATTTTTTATATAAATAATAAATTAATTTTTATTGGAATATTAATAGAATAGATGCAATACATGCATGCTAGCTGAGGTATGTGCAGTGTTTCCTTTTGCGCATAATCTACCCCGAGGTGAATATATTTATTTTTTTATAATCTATTTTGTATTCATAGTGATTTTGCGGATTTTATCGCGGTTTATAGGCATTATAAACCGCGATAAAATACGTAAAATTAGTTTTATTGTCATACTTTGTAGTTTAAACTATATATGCTAAATTTCATCTCAATTCATTCAGTAGTTTATGCGTTGTATTGAGAGTATACATACATATGTACTCGTCATCATCATTATCCTTATCGGTCCAATCAATAATACTCGCATCCATCCCGGACCGGCTACTACACGGAGGTCGTCTTCCCACCTGGTGAGCGGTCGAGCAACACTTCGTTTTCCTAAACACGGCCTCCACTCCAGAACCGTACCGGCCCACCTGCTATCTGTTCTTCTGAGTGTGTGACCAATCCATTGCCACTTCTGAGAGCTTATTCGTCGCGTGGTATCGGATACTTTAGTTCTCGAATCTAACAAATATAAAATATAATTAATGTACGATGCTGTAACGTTTTTAATAAGGTTACAAAATAAGTACATGAAATTTTGCTCATCAGTTATGAGAACGATAATCTCAAAAAATAATTAACCTACAAGAGGCTTCATTCCTCCGGTTTTTAAGTTTGAGCATTGTCGACATAGAGTGGGAGTTTCAGTCCTCCAGTTTTTTAATTTAAGCATAGTCGATATAGAGTGGGACTTTCGTACACAGAAAACCTTTATATACGTTTTCCTGCGTTTTCCAAAGTAAAAAAGTCTAGTAATAAATTACGATTTGTCTCTTGGCATGAATATATTTCAGACTTGAAACGAAAGTCCTATATCACAACTGTAAAGATCACGAGTTTTGCTCCGCAATTTATACAAAGTGAGCATTTTGCTCCGCTCGTATTTATTTCCTGAAGAGAAACACTTGGATGCAACCTTCACCCGCTGCATTATTTAAAGTGAGATTAAACTTCAGCAATAAGGAACAGAAGTTGAGGCTTTGGTACGCAAAAATGTATAGAACGTCACTTTGCGTGCACAGCTTTTGTTATAAGAGTTGAGTTGAGCGGCATCTCCTGGAGAGGTACTTCTCACTCATACGACACCGCCGTAGAAAGATACCTATGCTGTCGCGTATTGTGCATTTTATTAGTAGCCGGTGGCCCATTGGCGGGCGGGACGAAAAGGGGCAACGCATCTCCATGACAATTATTCGAATCTATATGCGCATCAGTAGTCGTCAAAAGTGCATATCTTTAAGTTCATCTACGAACCTCAAAATTAAAAAGAAAAAAAAAAAGGCCAACGGAGACGTGTTTAATGCCAAATCATCCGAAATTTGGCTGCAGCGGCTAACAAGCCAACTATGCTGGACATATCGCACTATATACTCTAATTTTCTTATTCCAATGGGATCACGGACGTGGACACTGTGACACAACTGGTGGCAATCACGCTGAACACTTCGTGACTCCCAACAGTTATTAGCAGTTGTGAAACCGTGACCCATGGTTGAACATGTGCAGTGCACTAGACCACAAGGCACTCAAACCTAGGGCAAGTGTAAACATCGACGTGTGCGTTGACTGGTGACATGACAGTGGACAGGTTTCCTTTACAGTAAGTTTTCGTTATTACTAATTATTTAATATAAAAAACTTCGTTTTAAAGTAATTTAAACTTTATCCTCTTTGTTTTATCACACTATAAAATATATTTTGTTAAGAGCAAATACCCTTTCATCGTCATTATCACTATCAGCTCTCTACTGGCTCCCTCACTCATTGGACGCCAAGACGGCCGATCTCCTACTACTCGCATCCATCCCTTTTGGTAGAGCATAATCTACATAAATAAATGAAAAGTGATGCGCAGTATTATTAAATTCATAAATGCAGCAGTTGACGTATTCAGGCTGATGATGTTTATTGACGCTGAGATAAACTAAGTAGTTTGATGACATTAGTTTAGTTTTGAAAAAAAAAAATAACTCTCTATCATCGTCTGCAACATATCATTGTCATCAATACTAGCAACCAGAATACTTCCACTGTCGATAGCACTCTCAGAGAGCACCACAATTCGCGATCACAAACAAGTAAAATTCTCTTTAAAATGAGTATCTTACCCGTGTTTGCTTAAATATGTCTTGACGTCTGAACCGTGAGCAATATTAATCTCCGTGTAAATTTTACGTTTAAACATAACGCACAGTCACGTTCTATGAAATATATCTTTTTACACTTCTGTGAGGCGTGCAGTGGGCTTGGCAGTGGTGTTTATGAAATTTCAGATTTCCTAAGGCATTGTTTTCTTTAAGAAACATTTTTATGAAATTTCTTTAGGTTATTTATTGTTATGAAATATTTACCTTATAGAATTACAAGGTCTTTGTCGTGTAAGTTACTTACGTAAAGGTTTAATCATGTTTTGAACCGTCATATACCAGCAAATAAGGACGAGTATGAATGTGAACGGTGCATAAATATCACATTCAACGTTACCGAAGAATTTTTAATTTAAAAACTTTACTCGGGCCTTAATACCTCCCATTTGGCGCACTCGCCCAAAACATCGCATCCCGTTTTGTTCTTGTGTTTATTATTTGTGCAGTTACAATGGGCGTCATTTATCTTAATGATGATGTTTCGTGGAAACGTTTCGAGGGGCTCCTCGAAATTATTTCAATTCACATTTTCCTGTTTTTACAAAAGTATAATAAATTACACCGAAGGCCATTTTAAATTGCACTTCGTTGCTACAATTTGGAATGACAAAAAGTTTGCCAATTAACTACGCTTTTGATAGAATCATATCATATCATATCATATCATATCATATCATATCATATCATATATATATCATATATATATATATATGCGCGGCACGTGACAGTGCCGAATCCATAAACCCACAAAAACCACCGCGAGTGCCATCAGTTCCGCCCTAGGTGAAGTGCCCTGGAACAACAAATCATCAGGGCACCTCGACGGCTAGTCAGTCCCCTCCGGGACCAACTCCACCTGCACAGATCGGGTTGCCCCGCACTACAGGACAACCCCACCGACTTTGGGTTAGTGCAATGGGGTGAGGTTCCCATCCTCGCCCCTTGCCCTTTGCGCAAAGGCACCTCCTCCTGTTGCTCCTAGGTCCCCTCTTCCTATAAGAAGGATACCGATAGCGATTCCTCCTCCTGATCTTTAAGCCCCTCTTTTTATAAGAGGGGTGCCAAGATAGCCCTCAGTTCAATTGGCTTCGCCAGGCCCACGACAATGCCTGAACCAAGGTGGAAAACCTGCTTGGTCCAAACGAACTCCAATATATCACAGGTACAAAAGTCAGCCTAAGGGCCGCGACCTTACAATACACACATCTTGCTTCACGTGGAGAACAGTAACGTAGAGCGTCTTAATCGTCGATACTAGAGCTAGATAAAGACAGCCTGATTCTTTGGATCTTAAGATGTCTGTTCCCTGTCATGTTGCCGTACTACGAACAAACAAAACAATTCCATTATTCGACACCCCGGTTTCCATGCTAACCTCTTTAGTGTATAACAAGCTATATTGAAAATTGAAGTTATTTATGCAAGATAAGTTCGAAACTATGTTGCGCAGATGCACTCCTCCTGATCCCATCTACTCAATAGGTTGACCAGACTCTCACAAGCCACACAAAGCGCAGCAGCATAGCAATCAGCCTTCATCAGGTCGTTCCAGTCCTTTGACTGTCAATTCGACGTCAACGTATGGCACTCAAGTTGGTTTAATCTGTTCTATTATTTAATACGTCCTTTTTTAATTTCGTAAAACTATAGATTTTCTATAATTTGTTTTCGTAACCCTCTATCAAAACAAATGTCATTAAATTAGTGTTCTCAAATAATACAAAAACTTTACAGAATTAAAGAGGGTAATTAAAATTAGTTATTATGAAATTTTATATTTCATAAAATTTTATATGAAAAAATATTACATATGGAAAATTGTTTCTTGCTTTCTATCAGGATATTGTCTCTTTTATTTTATAGTATTAGGAGGCAAGCGTGCAGGTGCCTTGTCGTGACTACCCACGCTCTTAAACGTCCACTTAAATAGACATGTGGGCAACACTGGTAATCTATACCTAATGGGCACAGTAGATACTTCATATCACACTGTGGTTTGACGAATCTAGAGGAATATAAGTGGAAGCCAGACAAGAGACAACAACACAACAAGAGAGGCCTTTAATATTGCTGGCTTGCGCAAGAACGCTAGTGACTTTGACCATGTGCCATAGGGAAATCGCAACATATAGTCCTACATGAATTAAATGTATGAATAATGCTTAAATATTTTAGAATATTACAACATGTTAATCACAAAATATACATTATACCACTATGCAAGAACTAATAGACAGAATTTATTTTTTAATTTATGTAGATTATTAAGTAAAACATACTGCTCTCATTTAATATTAGGTATATCTTAAAATATAAAAATAATTGTTACTGCCTGTGGATTTTTGAACGTCTAGTAAATCGATAACACTTGCTGCATGGGAGAAAAAATATGACGTCACATTTACGTTATGAGTCATAGTAATGTTACGAATGGGTGGACCTTGCGAGCGAGAGATCGTAACAAGCCGATAGCCTCTACTCCATCAGGCGATGCGTTCATTTGTCGGTTAGAGGACCATTCTCGTGTAAAATTATATCGTCCGTAAACTGATTTACTTTTACTTCTTTCCATGTTATCTCATTTCTTGGTTTTAAATAGAAGCCGTACTTCGTTAACAGTAATTTATACGAATTCATTGTTTCATTTAAAGTATTCCTTAGCTTCTCAGTTAATGACCTTCGATGTATGATGGACTTAATTAGATATTGTTGACTAGTACCTACTTCTCAATAGTTTATACTATAGAGGTCTTGTCAGATGAACTGGTATGAAAAATTCAATAACGTAGTCAGACGTAGGTCCCTCCGAAAGAAAAAAACTATAGAGAGGTTTTATTAACATAGTGATAAGATTCATCATCGATTTATATTTGAAACTGCAATTGTAAATTAACGTGGAGTACTACTTAAAACATTTGCGGTCACCAAAGCACTTTCTATTGTTAGGCCCGCACGATTTGTGCCTAAAATTCAACAAAGCTCGCCCGCCAATGCTGCCCATTCATTTAGCCTTTCCATTAAAAGGGTGCTTTTAACTGCAGCTAATTTATGCAGCACACGGTTTTCCGGGACAGATTACAGAGCGGGTTGTTCGTTTTGTTCGGTTTAGACGAGGGCCCTGTCGAATGTGTTATGTGCTATAATCGTATGCATGCCATTAGATAATCTTGGATTCGTATTTCAATCACATGTAAATAATATAATGCGAGTAAATGTGCAAACTGGACGTAGTAGTTAGCTTGAGTGTATACGCGGGTTACGGGCAGTTGGAGTATTGTAGTCACTATTGACAGTCATTCCTAACAATCGGAGGTACCTCGTGACAGACAAAAGCGTGTTTTTTTATAGAATAGTCCCTCTATTCTATAAAAAAGCCAACGAGAATTTGGAGCCACTATTACGACTACTGGCGCCCATGAATATCTACATTAATAATACGCCGATTCGTTTTCCTCCTCCACCCCCTCCAATGGACCACCGGCTACTCATAATCCGCACGAAACGTGACACTGAAGATGTTACTTTACGGCGGTATTATGAGGGCTCCAGGTATCTCTCGGATATCTCCACCTTTGTGCCCAATTCCGTTGCAAAGGTTGTCGTATCATGCACTATGTATGACATTACATCCTCCTATGCAGCATGGCACTACCTCTTCCATTTAATATATCTACGGTCACACCCTGCCAATTATTATTTTATATATAGTGTAGAAGGTCAACATAGTTGTCACATCACACACGGCGGTCTCATGTGATTTGCCTGACTTAGGGCAATAGATATCTATTAAGGGTTACATACCCCTTACAAAAAAAAATTACATGGTAATTTTTTATATATTATAAGACAAAGAAGCTTTTGATTATAACCGGCGCCCATAAACATTCGCATAATTACTAAGCTTTTGCGTCATCGTCATTTTCCCCTGTTGCAGGGGACAGGCTACTAACAAACTTTGCGTAACGCAACACTTAAGTTGTCGCTTTACCGAGGTATCATGAGAGCAAGAGGTACCTCCCCGGTCGTTCCGACCCAATTTTGCTGTCAATGTCTGACGTAAGACAGACGTTCCGATAATTATTTCCCCCTCAAACAAAGTTAGACACCGTGAATTTTATAATATTAGTAAAAATAATATTTATTGTCTTGTGTCCATATTGACTATTTACGACAATGCAATAATATAATATTGCATTGTCGTTAATATTATTCATTTTATTCTTCTTTATTGCATTATCACTGTAGTAATTATTTTAATATAACTTTCTTTATCAAAATAATTACTATCGGTATATTTTGAGTATAAAATTAATGAGAGTCCTCTATCAGAGCGTTCTTTGAAAAGGAGCGCAACTAAACGTGAATGGGTTTAAAATATCGTACGCCAGATATGCCTATAGAGCTTCGATGAAACGAAGAGAATAGTAAATTTCTTGAACGTAGACTTCTCAAAAAGTTTATAAGTCTCTGTAAATTTATTAGTACTGACACTAATATTACTCATAAATACTTTGTTCGATCTGAAAACAGCAATAGCAAAATTATATTTAATTTCATGGTAAAAATATTTATTGATTTCACAAAGTCACAAAATAAATGTTAAATTTATTGTACACTTTTATAAACTTCCACTAAAGTGTGAAATATAAAAATAATTAACAATTAATTTGTTGTATTTACACAGATTTTAAAATTATTAGAAGGAATGCCGTCATTAATTTTACGGCACGTTTTAAATGCGGAAATGCGCAAGAGAACCAGGGTAAACAACATAACTCAGCAATCAGCAAGCAGAGGTGGCAATGGGCAGGCCACATTGCTCGCAGATCCGATAACCGTTGGGGAAGAAAAGTAATCGATTGGCGGCCCCGCACTGGAAGATGGACGGTCTCCTACCCGATGGACGGACGGCTCGGCTAAGGTGGCGGGGAGTGGCTCGGGACCATGACCTGTGGCGCTCTGTTGAGGAGGCCCATGTCCAGCAGTGGACCTCGTCCGGCCGATGATGAACGTTTCTCTTATTAGAGAATGAGAGGCTGGGACACGCGTGTGTTTCGTCTTTATAGGCAGGTAAACGGGGCCCTCGTGACAGCTTAAGAGAATGGGAGATTGACAGCCTATTTGAAATTTATTCCTAACAATAGATACATATAATATTTATATATATAGTTGAAACGTTTAAGTTTTAACTTTCACGTGTGAGTCCAAACTGCGAACGGAAAAACAATGTAGCATCCGACTAAAAGTATATTTTTGTATAGTATAAGGGCCAAACGAACAATTGGAGCCCTCTCACTACTACCGACGCAAATAGATACCCACGTTATTAAATCATGCACCTGCATTACCCTTCTTTCCTCTTCTCCTCCAATAGGACACCGGCTACTCACAAACCGCACGAATCGTGACGCCGTTGTTGTTACTTTATAGTGGATATGAGCGAGACCTCTCCAGCAGTGGCGGCCCAATTCGACTGCAATGGAGCCCGGAATTACTTCTCACAAACAGGAGGCTACTTAGCACAAATATTCGCCAATAATTAAAACACACGTTCAACAGCAACAAGATATAAACCTGATGATGTTGATGACGATACCGATTAATGTATTGATTCCAAATTTGAATGACTCATATACTGTCGCAAATGGACGTTGGACGCCATTAGGCTTAAAGGCCATGGCCAATACATTTTTTTTGTTAAATAAGCTTCAAATAAACGCACGCCTCACAACCCGTGACTGATGCGTAAGTGAATTATTCCAACGAGTATGGTTAATGGAGCGAAAAGTAATCCAGGATTCCCTCATCTGACATTTAACGAATAATTATGCCGAGATAAGCCCGTCTCTGTCTATTCTTTATCCCTCTCGCTCGCCCATTCCCTGATTGATGACGCCGGAGATTGCATGTCAGGATTACATCTGCAAAGGATGTATGGATTATTTAGTTGCTGGCAGCGTATAGAGCGTGTAATATTCGCGAAAATATTAGCAACCGTTGCGGTAAGATGTTGAAGTAATGAAAATTATAAGGGTTGTATTTTTCGAGATAATACTTGGTTTTATACATTCTTCTTGCAGAATAAGGGGAGAAGTATGTAGCCAGAGAAGTTTGTTGACTAACTGCCTGTAGACATACAAATAATTGATATGCAGGTGCCCTCCTTCTTTCTACCAACGGATTATCGACTACTCATAAATACGTAACATCGGCTACTCATATATCTCTAAGGGTATTTATAATTGCTAATTTTAACTAATACTAGTATAAAGCTCTTGATGTTACTAACCATATATGGGTGTTATAATTATCCGAAATAAATTTATTTTATTTTGATTTATTTTATTTCTTTATAATCCAGCATATTTTCATGACCGTATCATGTGAACGAGAGTCATATTATCAATATCACGGATGCAATGCAGCATGACAATATCTCTTGCTAAATATATGATTGCATTATTCTTGTTATCAGCAGAAATTCCAATATTATTTTGCGAGCACTATATATGTTTTTACTATTAGGCATGTAATCTGTCAATAATCATAAAACAGCTTTGTATTTGTTATTATCAACAGAAAACACTATCTAATTTTTACATCAGTCAAGTTATTTGTCAATAATAATTTATTGTTTTATATTTGTAAAATAAAACTTTATTATTTTGAGAACACCATATTTTTTACACCCCTGCTCTGTCAATAATAATTAATTGTTGTTTTCTTTGTTGTGAACAGAAATAAAATAAAACTTTTCGAGAGCTCTATATTCTTTTTACATCAAACATGTACTCTGTCAAAACATAAATCGAATGTAGGAAGTTCAAAGAACGAGCCTGCGGGTGGAATAGCACGGTACAATTCAATTTCACATCAGTTTCCTTTGCTTTGTGCCAAAGTGACTATAAATAAAACTAGGCGTTTTTTAAAACCTTTTTACCTTCACACTTTGCTAGCAGCGTCAAATGTAAAGTTATGACAAAAATCCATAGTCATCGACACGCTCCATAGTTTGTCGGTTCCTTAACCCATCATCGCTTACTCCTCCTATCAATCAGGATAACTCAGAAACACCCGAGTTATCCCTCAGACACAGGATGACACGGATACTAGGGATAAACCCATATTCAGTATAAGCAAACGTTAAGTCGAGCATCAACATTAATGGTAATAATAATAACCTGCGGACTCGTCGTGTACGTGGTGTACTTGTGCTAGGTACCGTAACGACATGTATTACAGGTACTAGATAACGGAAATATATTTCATATTTTATTACAAATTTAAGAAATTTTATGTATTTAATACATTTTTTAAAACAAAATATAATGCATGGATACAACACATCCACAATCTAAACGGTATTCGATATCGTGATCCAACGAATTCATTTGTGGATACGTCTAATCCCATTTCATCAATGGAAACCCTTATTATATTATTCAACGTTTTTTCATGATGCCTACTGCGTTAACATAATATCGTATTATCATATTTGTTATGTTCACGTGTATCCCGCCGACGACGAGAGAACTCCCCTGCAAATGCCAAATGGCCAGTAATTCTAACACCGCACGAAACGCGCCAACTAGGGCCACATGTCGGCATTGTAGATGGCCTAATGTCACTCGCATCGGTAATTATCAAAAGGCAGCTCGGACTACACCTTTGCCCTCAAGTGCAGTACAAAAAATGAAATGTATGCTAGGATGCACATAATAGAAGTAAAATTTCAACGGACAAATAAAAGAATATAATTCATGACAAAAAAGGAAACACTCTCTTTCTATAAAAAAGGTGCCCTTCAAAAACAAAAAAAAAACGATCTTTAAATATCGTCAGAATACAAAAACAGCGTCTAGTTCATTGCATACTCCAAGTAAATAACGAAGTTTGCCCAATAAAATGATGTTTACGAATTACACCGTCTCCGCGTTAATGGGATAGATACTTGATGAAATTACGAATCACGGCGCGGAAGATAAAAAATCGACGTACAATTTGCGACGAGATGATTTTATTTTATCATTCGTATACAATATAAATTTTCGTTCGCAATGCTTTCTATATTTTTCTTAGGTTTCTTTTCGTAATTTGTCCCATTTCATATATATTTTTGTAGTATAGGGAGGGGGGGGGGAGCTTTACATAATCATCCGCGATATACATCCATTACCATAATTTACTATGCCGATACGTTGCCCTTCTTTCCTCCTCCCCTCTAATGGGCCACCAAAATAATTATACAAAACGAATGAAAGGCGATACCGAAGATGTATATTTTACGACGGTGTCATGTGGCCGAGAGGCACACCCCCGGTCGTGCCGGTCCGCTTTCTCTGCAATGCACTACCTCATTCTAAAAATATTATTACAGCTCTACCCACTGGTCTAATCTGAAGGTGAACTGGAAATTGAGAGTGAGTAAAGCATGCCTGCCTTAACAATTTATTTAATTGGAAATCTATACATTAATCGGTATGTGAAAAAAAATCGTTTAATGTAAATTAGATTTTCTTATTTCAATTATACGAAAAGATACGCATCCCACAGTACGCACACAATATTTATGTTGTGTAATTTACGTTAGTGAAAATGACATTTTTTTTAGGAAAGTACTTATAACATTGATTTACAAGATATACGATTTCATACTCAACTGTCATTGAAAGCATCCGTGAATGGAAATAAACATATTGTTTTGCAATGCGAACCTGTTGTGTATGATTTTAAGTAGTTTCTACAATGCAGATTCCATGTAAAAGATATGCAAATGTTCAACATATTTCATTGAAATGTCAACTTTACGCGCATGTGTTTAAGTTGCTTTTACAAAGTGCATAATTTCACAATTGCACATCTTTCATATGTATGGTTTTGAGGCGCTCGCTGTATACCTTGGTACTTTTCTAACTCTATTACTTATTATAAGGTTTTATTTCAATTTTTTTTTATAATAATGATCGATGTTCGACCTCAAGGCGATCACTTTTATATTATTACGAGCAGTCATCGATCCATGGTACCTAATCAATTAATTTATTTTGTTGCATTAAATTTGATTGTAAAGTAAATCTAGCTGACAAAAATTTTAAATGCCACATGTAAAATAAGCCGCGACAGGATCCATAAAATTAGTTTTCTTGAAATAACATTCGCGTAAACTTGAGACATCAACAGCACACATTTTAAACTGGATCGAGTAGGCGTTATTGGAGATGTACCTGTCACTCTCTCGTAACTATTAATACAAAACCGTGAAGTGAGGGAATTGATTTTCATACCATTTCCACGCTAAGCTATAACGTAATACGGTTTTTTTCCTAGTGCAAATTTCTTATCCGTCGCCAACTCGGCGCTGGGTGAGCCAAGAGTGTGTCGCATTCAGTACCATTATCCATTAAACCACTTAGAATATCCGTGGTAATCTAGCGTAGCCGTTCTGTCAGCGATAATACACCCCCGCGATTGGTGTGATAAAGAATTGTCTTTATTACAAACGGGTCTCCAACTTAAGCGGCACTGACCCTTCCAAAGCCTTAAACGGGGTCAGGTTAGCCTGCAAAGGTAATGCACTTTACATTGCCGCTTCAGGCTGACACGACCCCTAGCTTTTTATGATGTGTGTATATAATATAACTTGTAATGTGTTTAATTATAGATATCGGCAGTCTTGTACAAATTCCATTTGCCTTTTATGCAATTCGGACGGTTTACAAAGTGTAAGAACTCATATTTCCATTAGATGTTAAAGAAACTACTTACCAATATCCCTGTAGGCTTTGGTCAATCGTTTCTAGCTTACGTCGCTTAGTATCGTAATCATTGTTACATATTACTTACGGTCCATTCGGATCACGTTTCTGTATCACCTACGTAAAATTCGACAGGGCGCTTATTGCTTCGTTAGATAATAAAATGGCCTTCTTCCAAATCTTATCCTTAGTTGTTATATAATTATCAGAACTAACCTAGCATAGAACTCCATGAATAAGTTGGTTTTTGTCTATCAGCCAGAATACGTGTCAACGCTAGGCGCACGCCCCCCCTAGAGTCAGGGTTAAAGAGCGCCACAAGTTATGATCACGAGCTACTCACTCTATCTAACGCTCCATGGGCTAGACAATCAATTCACCTCGTCTCTCGTTGTCTCCTTCGAGGTGTCACTATTTTCAACCATAGTCGTGAGAGCTTAGGTTCGGCCCGGGTCGGGCCAAAGTGTTATTAGAATTTTTCAATTTCTAATACCAGTCCGGTGTTACGAAGTCAGCAGCTTTACATGCCCGTGCATAGGTGCAGCTAACGTGATCTAAGTTAAGGCTGATTTTAGTCTCACGCCGACGGCACGCGCACCGTCAGCGCTGATGGCCGAGATATATGAACTTTTAGGAAGCGTTTTCTGGTGACGCGTAGCTATCAGCGCGCAACGTGCGCGTACCGTCGGCGTGAGACTGAAATCAGCCTAAGCCGCCGGCCCTGTACCTAATTTCTCGAAGGTCATGTCGAATTACAGTTCCATCGGAATGGGAGAATGAGGCAACAGGGAGAGCACTAGTGCCTGCGCACATACTTGTGTACATGTCGTGCGCATGTGGCTACTCTCTATGGAGATGACCGCTAAGGCCGAAATTCGGCTAAGATGACATTATTAAGTTATTCATCCTATGATTATTCAAAGATTGGTCATTATTATTACTATTATTTTATAGTGTATCCCAACACACATGCAATCGCAGGCAACTACCGACTCCATGGTCCATGTCACAACCACACGAGATGACACAGCATAGCTGTATCATGTGAGCAAAAGGTACAGCATGGCACTTGCTCTCACGAAGTATCATCACGGAATATGGAAGATTATCACACATTGAAGTTAGGCTTAAAATACAACAATATATTCGTGTATCTATAAGTGCCTGAAAATCAGAGTATCCTTTTTATAGTATTAGGGGGACAAACGAGAAATCGGAGCCCTCCTACGACTTACGACGCCCATTGACATGAGCATAATTACTATGCCGATGCGTTGCCCTCCTTTTCATCTCCCCCCCCAATGGGCCACCGGCTACTCACAAGCCATACGAAATGTGATACCGTAGATGTCATTTTACGGCGGTATCAAGAAAAGTGGGGGATCACGGTCGTGCCAGCCCAATTCCGCTACAATGCAGCATGACACTACATCTTACTTATGATCGTTTATATATCCATTTTCGGTTTGTTAATGCTTAAACCAAATAGCTAATAGAGCGTGCAAGTGAACAATACGTTGCCCTATAAGTTAATGTCGTGAATCGATATTGGTATCACATCGACCGCTGTTCGGTTGATAGACATTTTAATTAAAATCTGTGCGGTATAACTCGCCTATTATAATGTTGCTACATGTTCATTAGTTTCGCCTTTTTTTAAAATAGAACAGGGAGAAAACGAGCAATTGTATCAGCGCCTTTTTACGACTACCGTAGCCCATGTATATCCACATAATTACTATGCCGGTGCGTTGCCCTCCTCCCTCCCCAAGGGGCCACCTGCTACTCTCGAACCGCACGAAACGCGACACTGAAGATGTCACTTTACGGCGGTATCGTGTGAACGGGAGGTACCCCCCC
>JAFELO010001025.1:0-10397 GCA_017140195.1 Eumaeus atala | reverse complement strand
CCGGCCGCCGTCCAGCCACGTTCCGTCGCACGAATACGACCGCGCCGTAATTACTGTCGAACGCTTTCAGCTGACACGCTCTCTGACACGACACCGCGCATCCGAAACAAATACTAATACCCGAACACACGTCAATAGCTGACACGTTTGGACAGTCCGAATGATACGTTCAGAGTATTGAATAATCCCAAGCCGATTCACAATTTTGTCAGCTCAAATAATACCGCCGTACCAGTTAGGTATTCTGCGACAAATGAGACTACTCGCGGACTCTCAGGTCATGATAATAATAGTTAGATTAGCAAATAAAAACATTCTATGCATCTCTTCCATCTGATTGGGAGGGGAGACGGAACCCGTTTTAGCCCCGAATCGAGTCTTTCTAGAAGCACTAATGGCAATCAGATGAAGCTGTGATGAGGATTCTCTTCGTGTCCACGGCATAAGTTTAAGTCCGTCAAAAAAAATTTGAAGAACGAATAATTCCTTCATTCTGCTATTCCGAGGGAATGGGAAACTGACATTACCAGAGTGTAGTCAGGCGCAGTACTCGTCAGTCCAAAGTTAGTTCAGTAACGATGGTATATCGTTTAACGTGCACTCCGTGGCACAGGGATTTATCATCGACAATTTCCCAACCTTGAATTACTGTTACTTGATAGACATTTTGCCATATTAAAACTACTAATAATACTTTTTATGTCTAATCACCTAGGGCTTGAATTTCACTATATGCATATACATTTTCCTCCTTTCCTTTGAATAATTTAATTAAATTAACAAAATAATTTCTACGTATTTCATAAATGCGGAAGTTTGTATGCACATTTAACTAAAAACGGATTTAGTTGAATTTCTGCACACGGATTACAATGCAGAATAAGACAAAAAATACTTTTATTTCGGAAAAGTTTATGGGTTCATCCGTACACGCGGATGAAATCACAGGCCACTACCTACGACTACTGCAATATATTTACATAATGAAGGTGTTATCAAAACATATCTCGATCGTTTCCGTTACGTTTTACTTGCCGAGATGGACCTTCTAGACGTGATAGAACTCACTAATGAAAGTGATTTCACAATGGACTTCGTTAGTTAATGAGCTTGCATATGCTAAACTACAGTTTCATATAAGAAGTAGCGTAATGCTGCATTGCAGCCGAACCACATGAAGGCACTCAACACTAGTCACAGAACATCACGTGCGGTGCTGTTTATGAGTAGCCGGTGGTTTATTGTATGCAAGAAAGTAATGCAGTATAATAAATGTGTAGATATTTATGGGTATCGATTGACATGAAAAGGCTCCAACTTCTCGTTTGTCTATATAAAAGTATATATCCTATACCATATAAAAGTAAATTTTCAGATTTACAACATTAGTAGGTTTAAAGTAAACAAGCAAGAACATCTGAGCTAGCGAAACAACGAGAAACGTATCTGAAAAATAAACATTGGAAAAGCGAGCTCTTAGGTTATTTAATTTTATTTATTAATAAAGTAAACAAGTTTATAGATAAACTACAAATTGTATCAAAGAATGTGTACACTCTGCGACGTTTCAACGAATTACCAAATATTTTCAACACAATTCAAACAGTTGGGTTAGTTCACTTAGTTGGATTAGTCATGGGCGTTTTCAATATTTTATGTATCGATAGATTTGGCTATATAGTATTAGGAGTATAGTTTCCGTAACTGGTTATAGAATTTTGACTTAAATTTTCTATATTATATCTATCTGTGCATTTAGCTACTGTAGATAGCTTTAACAACCAAATCTATCGGCAGATAGATTATTGAAAATGACTGTTATTTACAGTATATCAGGCAAATGGCTATTTAAATGATATACGAGAAATAACCAGATCGACTGATGAAAAGTGAGTATTAACGTCGGTATTTTAAAACATACAAGCGAACCACTGCAAAATCCGTTAAAGAAGTTTTATAGACACGAATTATTCAAACATTAATTACGTAACATGTGTCTGCTACGCGTATACGAGTGCATATTCATACCCTGCATATATTCAAATGAAATAAATGTTACGCTTTGAAACAGATTTCCTCGCATTTCATTCAAGTGCTGCTTGATATATGCTAAAACTCTACATGTTTCGGATGGTGTTTAGAGATCCGTATAGCAATGTTTCTTGATGAATTTACTTGAAGAGTTATATATGCGGTTTACTGTATTCTTACATTTATTTGAGATTATGCATGCAAGTTTTCCGTATGGGGGAAGCGTATATTCGGCGTTCTTTGTCTTCCGACTGCTGGTAATGACGATGGTGATGTTAGCGTGGTTACAAACATACTCTTTTTTTGGTCGTCTATCTTAATCTTAGATAAAAAGAGCCACATTTGAGCAGGCCTAAGGCAACATTTTATGGCTCGAGACCATTATATTATCAAAAGTCCGGTGACTTACCCAAAACACAATGTATCTACACAACGTAAGACGATACGTTGTGTGGATACATTGCGTTTATATATTTGTTTGCCATTAGACCTACGAGATAGTCAATGAAAAAGTTTTGGTAAACTTATGGCCACATAGGTATTACAGGTTTCAATTAGTGTCTATTAGCCTCTTAGAAATTACGTATGAAATAAACTTTACACCTTAAAATAACTACCGTTAACATAAAGTTTTTATGTTATAGATAATAGAGTGACCACTTGATTAGTGACCTATAAATGCGGGCCCAAGAGTGCCATTTTTCTATTAAGCACTCTCTGCCTCTATTTATAATCCGTACAAAGTACCTATTTTTCAAAAGCTGTCATTAAAAACAAAAAAAATACTAATCCCCTGATAACAAATATAACAGAAGAAATGCGTTTTGTGAATGTTATAGCTCGGAACGGAACCACTCAGAAATGATAATGTTCTCTTAGCCGGTTTTTTTACCATATGCCTGTCACGTGTTTCGCGAGCATTTAACGCGCATTTGCATTTAATTATATACACAAGATTTTAATTAAATGATTATTTTGCTCAGCTTTAAAGTGCTTAAGATTTCAAGTCTTGAAGTATGGAGGAGAATTGAGGCGTTAGTTCACATATATGACTATCATTATTCCAAAGATGTTCACATCACTAGCGGTTTAAAAGATAAGAAACTGCCCGTCATATTTCGCTATGTTATCTAAGGCTCCCAACCACGAATAAGGTTCTTGGGAATGAAATATCGTATTCAACTCTCTATATTTGATATTATAACTCCTATATGTGACATCTACATTTGCTTCTTAATCTAAGTCTAAACCTTCCTATCTATAATTGTTGGATAGTTCCTGTCTTATTCATCAGTGAGTGAAAAATAGGAAAGTTAATCATATTTTATAAGTATATGAACAAACGTATCTACGAGTAGAAGAGCCAACGACTGATAGACATTTTGGCATTAGGATGATGATGATGAATTACAATGTGTATAACTATTACATGAAAGAAAATCTTTATTGTAATAACATATTTCATTGGGTAAGATATACAATGCCTTAAACGCATATTACACGTAAATTGTCACCGTAATAGTATGAAAAAGGCCCAGAGGCTATTCCGAAACCAATAAATATTGTAAGTGATGTGACTTTATTTGATGAACGGTGTCGATAAAGATGCCGTGGAATAGCAATGAGAATGGCCTAAGGCCGTGTGTGTAGTATGTTTTGGTTCACAGTCATTTGTATGCGGCTTAAATATTTATGTCGATAATATGT
Source organism: Eumaeus atala (assembly GCA_017140195.1). Classification (NCBI taxonomy): domain Eukaryota; kingdom Metazoa; phylum Arthropoda; class Insecta; order Lepidoptera; family Lycaenidae; genus Eumaeus; species Eumaeus atala. The sequence continues at coordinate 6,659 of JAFELO010001025.1, read as the reverse complement.
TTGTACAATGAACATGTGAGTTTTGTACAACATTCTCTATGGTATTATATTATACACCATTTGTAATTCACGACATGACTGATTATTATGAAATTTTCTGTGTGTAATCGATGTATGTGAATTGGTTATAATTTACATTTCAACTATCCTTGCTTATCTCCTGAGCGCGTGACCAGCCCATCAAACATTTCCACTTGTTTTATAGTATAGGGGGAAAAACGAGAAATCGGACCCTTTCAAGACTACCGACGCCCATGAACATCAGCACAACTCCTCCTCCCTCCCGCAGACAGAATGCATTCCAGCATGAGAGTGTGTGTAATAATTAATTGAACAATTTTATAATTGCCTGAGCGAAATGTTCACAAGAGACGCTAGCCACGCAGAGCCTTAAGTATTACCCTGAATTCTTTCACAGGGCTTTACACTTCATATTTTTTATACGGGCGCCTTAAACCTTTACAGAAGGAATAAACTCTAATAACAGCCAGGGTACAAACATATTACTATCAAAACACTACCAATTATTTATATCGATAGCTTCAAATACACAAATTATGCCCGATTAGTGGGGCGATGACATCTTCAAATATTAGTGCCGCACACAAGACTTGTGAAACTATGTTACCATTGTTTATTCTCAGATGAACCAGAGTTAATGTAACAAAATCTTTCATTTATTTATTATACCGTATATATCTCCTCCTCTCCTTAATTTTTTTTTTCATATTACGCGCCCATAATCGTTTCGTATGGAGTGAAGACCGACGCCGATATTACAAATATATTACTGTCACAACACTACTTATAATTTATATCGATAACGTCAAACACAAATTAAGCTTGATTAGTGAGGCGATGACATCGTCGAATATTAGTGCCGCACATAAAACTCGCGAAACTATGCTCCCATTTATTATTTTATGTTGAGACATGGTTTAAGTTAACAAGGTTAATCATTTGCTATTCCCAATGTTTTCATCATCCAGCACTGGTAAATGAAATAAAGTTAAACCGCTACACTGAAATTTTGCTCACGATTTTCCACCTGACACTCCTCCTTCTCATATTTTTTTCATACCGGGTGCCTTAAATTGCCACAACACTACCTATAATTTATATAAATAACGTCAAACACAAATTAAGCTTGATTCGCCAGGCGACGACATCGTCAAATATTAATGTAGTATATAAATCTCGAGTAACTATGCTACCATTTATTATTCTCTGTTGAAACATGGTTTAAAGTAACAAAGTCTTTCATTTGTTATCTCTAACGTTTTCATCATTCCTACACATCACGTATGCAAGACGTACACTAAGATAAAGCGGAATCGCACGAAACGCTCGGGTGCAATAAACTTGAAAGCTTTAAACCTCCATTATAAGAAGCTACTAAAACGTCTTCGAATGTTATTGCATTTAATGTCCACATATATTTCTCATATATTATTCATGAAGCAATTGAAACCCTTTGAGTGGTTCTTCGAAGGAGTTTGTTTAGTTATTGTTATGACACATGATATCACCGTAAGTAATCAGCTATACTATCGCGTTTCGTGCGGCTTATGCATAGTCGTTTACTGGTTGGGGTGAAAAATATTAATGTGTGAATGTTAATGATCGTTGATTGTCAATAAACGTAAGAAAGTCGAAAATAGAAGAGCTCACTCTTCATTGGGGATTTTACAGAATATCCCATTGTTTCCATTTCAGTTATCACGTAAAAGTCAAACTTAAATATTAAATATATTATGACTTTGTAAAACAATACAAAATTTATTGATCTATACTTATTTTTTTAAAAAGTTCCAAATGGTTGTTCGTCTGCATGTGATCGATGTTTTAAAATCTACTTAACGGATTTTCATATTCTGAACGGACATTCAATGGCAAACGCCTACAATGCATGAGTGTCACTCAATACATTGTGTTGCAGAGCGCGTGGGATAAGTGAAACATGTAAATGTGGCATTTAATTATCACTATTCCTTTACCACATACTATGTACATTTTCTTTTTTTTTGGTGACAAAGGGGAATGCATTTACGAATGATACCTGACAGCCCGGGTAGACCCTCAGATCTATGTTGGACTCGGCCATTGGGTAGCAATACCAACTAAACCTACGGGAGCTTTCAGCCGCTATTAGTGGAGGGTCCCGGATCTGCAGGCAACAGGACCCCTCCAGCGACAGGCTGGCCTCGGCAAAAAGGCCAGACTTCACCACCTGGAAGACTGTCCGACTACATTATGACAGTCCCCACGACGCCGTGTTTTTATGGAGTGGACCGGGTTCCTATCCCGGCCCGACACCGAATACAGGGGCACTACCGAAGGCGCTGCAGATAGCGCATCATTCGTACCCCCATTCGTCGTCCGTGAGGGGAGGCCGCGCGTCAGCAGTTTCCTCTCTCACCCACTCGTCGGCTCCCTTCTGAGACATCACGGTCTCGTAGAAGGAAGCCATAGCCTGGTAGGACTCGTCGCTGCCGAGCATCACCACGATGATGCTCGACAAGTCCCCTCCGACGACTGATGTCAGATCATGACGTAGCGCCGCCCATATCGGGCACACCTTAAGGGCGTGCTGGGCCGAGTCTACCGACGCGTCACAATCGTGACAACGAGTCGTCGGCTCATTGCGGGCCGTCTTACATAGATACTCACCAAAGCAATCATGCCCGGTGAGCACCTGCGTCAGTCGGAAGGTGAGGAGTTTGCGCCTACGGTGCGTCCACCGCTCGAGGACCGGGCGCGAGGCAGCCGCTATCTCTCTACCGTACGGCTGTCGGGCCTGGTCCTCCCCTACCTCTGCATTAACGCCACATGCCCTAACAGGCGAATCCTTAGGATCCCGTCATGCGTGGGGCTCAGGCCAAGAGCTCTCCTATCCGAGACATAGGAGCGGCTCTCGGCCAAAACCTCCGCCACGAGCTCCCACGGGGGATCACCGGCTAGGCCTGTCGCTGCAGCCCACGATACCATACGGTACTCGGGATCGATCTCACTGCGACGACCCACTGCGCAGAGCGCAGATGGGCCTTATTTCTTGCAGTGAGAAGATCCGCCCAAACTGGAGCACCGTGCGTCGCTATACTCCGACAGACATAGGAGCACAGCTGCCTGCAGTGGGGCGCTGGGTCCTCCGAGGTTCGGGAGGTGTATGCCCAGCACACTCGCCGCATTTACGACCTTCGATCCCAACATAGCGAATTTTGGGCCAAAGGTCCACCCTCCGTCGAGGATGAGCCCCAGATATATGATATGGGGGCTCAACTTGACCCTCTCCCCTCCGACCTGCAGGGCGGCCCCCGGTGGGGCCCCCCTGCGGTCGGCCCGCGAAAGAGAAGGGCTTCGGTCTTGTCTAGTCTGACCCGAAGCCCGAACCTCTCTAGGCCGATGATCAGCCGATCACGAGGTCTAGACCAACCTCGGCCAGCCGAGCCGCCTCCTTGTATGTCTTTAACCGGGCATATACGAGTGTGTCATCCGCGTAGCAGACGACACCCATCCCGGGGACAGCCTCACGAGATAGGGACCGCAACCACCACCTCCCCTCTGTGTTCCGCCTCACCCGTCACCGCCCGCAGGTGCTTGAGGGCGTCAATCGTCGACCGGCGTGCACGGAACCCGAACTGTGACTCCGAGAGTCCGTGTCCCGCGCCCTCCTCCAGATGTTGAACGAGACGAAAGGCCACAATCCGTTCTAAGGCCATCCCGGCAGCATTCAGCAGCACCACCGGTCGAACCGACAACACCTAGTCCATTGGTCGCCTTGCCTTTGGAAGCAGGCAGAGCAGATCCTCCTTCCATGCCACCGGGAACTGACCTATCTATCTATCTATCTCTATCACCGAGGTGCACGAAAGAGATCGCCAGCACTCTCCCGTGCACCCCGTCTGGACCCGGTACCCTCTTCTTACTCTGGAGGCGAGTCAGAATCGCCACCATTTCAGCCTCCGTGACAGGTGGCGGAACACCCTTCTCCTCGTCCGACGTCTGCCGAGCCATCGTGGGGGGCACGAAGCGCACGGGTTTGTCGGGGAACAATTCCCCGACGATCCTCCCCAGTTGATCCGACTGGGTTATCTCTGTGATGGGGGCCGACGGGGCGCGGAGTTTGTTCCGCTAACATTTTTATGGTCGGCCCCAAGGATCCCTCTCGAGATACCTTACGAGCTCCAACTGGGCCTCCTCCTTGGCTCGGCAAATGGTCTGCTGCAGGATCTTTACCTATTCCACGTAGATCCTGCGCAGCCTGTCGTCCCTGTCGACATGTGTACTTCCTCCTGGCCCCGTAGCAGGTGGCCCGGAGGACGGATATTTCGCTCATCTACCAATATAGCGCCCGCCGCTGGGGCGGACACTTCACGGGCGGCATGGCCGCTCTGCACACCGCAGTGATCGCGTCACAGAGCCAACCAGCCGCCTCGTCCACCCCTAACTCCGACAGCAGCGGGAGGCCCAACGGCCTTCCCCCTACACGACGACGATGTTGACGTCGGACAAACGAAAGTCGGAGACACCCCGAACCGTATGTAGCGGTGGTCCAAGAGTGTCTCCACGTCCGTCTCCACCTTCCACCCCTCCACTCTGCGTGCGATGGCCGGCGTGGTGAAAGTGACGGAACCTCCCGACCATTGCACGCACGTCTTGACTGTCCCTATATTGAGGAGGGACGGTCCGGCAACTACCGCCCACTTCTCCACCTCCCTCCCTTTCGGATTCGTGACCGGGTTACCCCAAGCCGTGGACTTGGCATTGAGGTTCACAGCCACGAACACCTGTAGGGTTGCTAGCTGCCCTACCAACAGCCCCAGAACTTCGAGAAACCGTTCTAGGGCCGCCAGATTGCAGTTCGGAGAGAAGTATACCCCTACGAAGGCCACTTCTCCCTGAACCGCCGCCACGTACCCGCGGCCCCTCACTTTGACTACGAGGGTGGGCCGGTTCCAGGCCGCACCACGATCGCCACCGAGCCGTCGGTGTCCCCAGCCCAGCTTGGACTGGAGGGCACGGCGTACGCCTCGGCTACGATCGCGATGTCAATCGCCCTCTCCGCCATGGACTGCAGGAAAAGGTCCTGGGCCCTGGCGGATTAGTTGACGTTCGCCTGGAGAACGCTAAGATGGCGAGGCATTTTAGGCCATCTCTAAGTCTGACCCCGTACGGTTCCCCCTCTGAGAGGGAAGGGCAACTTTCCCGCGGTGGACAGGGGGCTTACATGACATGCCCCCCCATCACGTGGCCCACTGGCCTGCCGGCGTCCGCGCATACCGCGCAACGAGCGGTGGCGGAACACCCACCGGCCTCGTGGCCAGGCTGATCGCAGCGGTAGCACAAATTGCTGCGGTCGGTGCCACCGGGGCACGTATTGGACACATGCCCCATCCCCAGGCAACGGCAGCAGTGCCTGGGGCGCGTCTGCAGAAAGAACCACCCCACCGTTACGCTCACAGCATCGAGCAGCTACTTGGCCGCTGTCACCGGGATTTCGATGTGAGCCGAGCCCGAGCCGAACTGCCCCGTGCGATAGTTGTGCACGGAGAGCTGGCCCAGGTGGCAGCACCCGTCCTTTGCCACCGCAGTCGCTAGATGCTCCTCGGTGACCGCGTCACTCGGGCCTGAGAGTCTTAAGTCCGCCTTTTTCTCAGGCCTGGTTACTCCCGCCTCCTCCTTGAGCATCTCCTGCAGGCGAGCGGCGAGATTATTCGCTCTCACGCCTCTCGGGGAGCCGGGCAGCCCTTTAAGTCGCGCCCCGGTTGCCGATTGGTGAATCCGGAGCGGACTGATTCCCAGCTCCTTTAAGACAACCGCCTTCAAAAGTGCCGAAGCGTACGTAGTCCCCTTGGTTCCGGCGGCCGTAATTTAACTATCACGGCCGAGGAGCGGGGGAGCGACAGCTTCGGCTTCGTTGCCTTCTTTTTCTTCGCCGGCGGCGTAGGGGCCGCCGGTGTGATAATCTTCTTTGCCGGCGGCGCTGGTGCCGCCGGCTTCTTCGCCGCCTTACGGCGGACGACGTCTGTCCATTTTGCCCCTTCTTCTTCTAGGAATTGCTCTTCTGCCCCCCTCTCTGTTGGAGGGTCCACTGCCTTGGAGGTGCAGGGACCAAACGCCGTCCACTCTTGCTTGTTTCCCTTCCCCTTTCCTTTACCCTTCCCCTTTGTACTGTACGGGGAAGGGCCGGGAACTCCCGTAAATTGGGTCCCACATCTGCTCCTTTAGCGGGGTTGGCCGCTAGCACGGTATTCTTTGCCGCCATGGCGGCCCTCGTTTCTTCCGCCAGTGGCCTGCTGTCATCGACAAGAAGCGGGCGGCAGGGTCGGGCAGGAGGCAGCCGCATCTCCTGATGTTCGTGCGTCTACCATATTCCCCACCAGCTGGGCAATCTCCTTCATTAAGTCAGACGACTTCGGGACTCCTTCCGTACTCTCGACCGACGTCCTCCGCGCTCCCTCAATGTCCCGCCTGTAGGCGTGGACCTCCTCGCGCAGATTACCCAGCTCTCGGAGTAACCGCGCGTTGTCGGCTTTCAGCCGCCTCACCTCACCATGCTCCGTGCGGACCACCCTATCATCTCTCTGATGGATCCCGCGGCTCTCTTAATTTTAGAGGCGTAGCCCCCTTTGAGGTTGGCCGACCTGCCCGTGAGGTCG
>JAFELO010001024.1:295369-309452 GCA_017140195.1 Eumaeus atala | reverse complement strand
AGCGACTGCGTGTCCTGCGATCCGGACGAGGATCACACATGCGCACGCATGACACACCCAATCACTACTCACCACAGTCACAACACACCACACAACACACAGGTCCTAAACAGGCCTACATTCCCATGAGCCAATAAGCCACGATGGCAAACCCGCAAATTATTGCGGTCCCGTTACCGAAGGGTTATTCGTCCCCTTGCGACCCTACCCGGGTTATGAGGTCCGCCTCGATGCCCGTAACCTCAGTGGTCTGTTCAATCACCGAGGTTGCCTCCATCACCGAGGGGACAGTTGCCCCTCGCGAACTGACCCGGGTCATGAGGTTCTCATCGATACCCGTAATCCTCGCAGGCCTCCCCAGGCCCGTAAAGGTGACCCACGGACGGACGGTCGGTCCAATTCAGTTAAAATGTAGCAATGTGATGTCTCCTACTATAAAATAACTTTAGTAAGTTATGCAAAATATTGGTACTCCTGGTCTAGTGGTAATTATGTTCATCCACAGACATGATGTCTCGGGTTTGGATCCCGGGTCGAACCAAATAAACAATTTATTAGGATTTTTTACAGTAACAGTCCGGAGTTAGGAAGTTGGCGGTGTTACAACCCCGTGCCTCGGAGAGCAGGTTAAGCCATGGGGCCTGTGTCTGATTTCGATCCGATCGTGTGGGACTACCGTCCCATCGGCATAGCAGAATGGAGCTGTAGAGTTTGTTTAGAACTTGTGGCTGCGCAAATACTTTTGCACTATAACATGTTCTGCGCCAGTGGCTCTTCGATGACCGCTGTAGCCGAGATTCGGCTAAGACGCCATCATTATTTTAATTATTATAGTAGTGTTCGTTGCACCTTAACATCGATGAACTTATCACACTGATTAATCTAGCTCGGCTTTATGTACCACAACCACTGTTAAATATTCATACGCGTAGAGTCAAAAGGCCCATTCCTATGTGGGTGGTCGGTGAAGGGGCTCCCGACTCCTTGACCCAGTGGCGGGCGCGTGGGCTCGTGTGGGCTCAGTGATACAGCGCTAGGTCGTTCAGATCTCTAGGTCACCGCTAACAGATCGCTTACTTTAGAACTAGCTGACCGGACCACGCGTTTCTGTTACTATAAAAACGTTCAATAAATGATTTATTTCATTAATTCATAATCCACTAGTGATGCGCTCACATCCGTGAAATTGTTACTTTAGCAAATTATACATCAAAACCCTTCTTTGAGAATTGCTCTAAAATTATGTGGGTGAAAGGAAAGCCTCATGAAAATTCGCTCAGTAGATTTTAAAAATCTATCACATATAGAAAAGTAAGATGTAGTGCCATGCTGCATTGCAGCGGTATTATATTATTAATCAATTAGTGTACCTTCGGCGTCGCGTTTCATGCGGCTTGTGTGTAGGCGGTGGCCCATCGGGGGAGGAGGAATTTAGGGCAACGCATCGACATAGTAATTATGTGGACATTCATTGTCTTCGGTAGTCGTAACTAGCCTGCAATTGCTCGTTTGTCCCCCAATGTGCAATGAAAAAGGAAGAGCTGTGTTATTTTTCACGCGATAAGGTCTTGTGAAGTAACGTCGCATACACGAAAAGTATATCGTCATAGTAACGTTACGAGTCCTAGTGATATTCCTGGGGGGTGGAGCTTACGAGCGAGAGAGCGTATCAAGTTGTTTGATATACTCCATCTGGCAATAAGTTCACAGAGTTCGAGATCCGTTATCACGTAAAAGTATAACGTCCGGGAACCAGTTTTTCTTTTCACTGGATAGAGACAACCAGTTTTTTTTTTCACTAGATAGACACAACCAGTTTTGTTTTCACTAGACAGAGACAACCAGTTTTTTTTCACTAGATAGACACAACCAGTTTTGTTTTCACTAGACAGAGACAACCAGTTTTTTTTTCACTACATAGAGACAACCAGTTTTTTTTTTCATTAAGTAGAGACAACTCAAAAGTATCACTAGACAGATTTAATGATTGTGTACTTTGATGAGATTTGTGTAAATATTAACGGGTAGTGCCCATAAGTTCCAATATGCTGTCGTGTTTCGTGCAGTGAATTTCCGGTGGTCCACTAGAGAGAAAGCCGAAAGGAGGGCAACAAAAAGGAGGGACATCATATGGCTCTGACCGCGCGTTTGTACTATAAAGGTTACCCTTATACTATAAAAATGTACCTCTCTTAAAAAATTCGATTGTTTCTGTTGTAAGCTATCTTCGGATATAATGAATATCGTAGTGGACGCAAACACTTCACTAAAAGCTGTGTTTGAGCTTACGCTTGTTAGAGAGCTTTAGAAACAAAACTGGAAGCTTAACAATACCGAGTTCGTTGCACCTCCATTCATTTCTCGCGTCGTGACACTTGGAGACACACGCCTAGTGCTGTGACCACGTGTAATATGAATCGAGGACAAGTATATAAAGATTTTACGATTTACGTTTCGAATCTATTGCCTTGGAAAATGATAATCGATTTAAAATTACACAATGTGAGTATTTTTTTTTATATTTAAGGCTAGGCGCCATTTCGCCCACGTAAAATGAGGGATATATTTTACGTGGGAATAACGCAACTTCAAAAGGAATTATTGTGCGTTGCGTTCCATATAAGTGCCAAATCTCATCCAGATCAGGTAAGTTATTTATAAAATATTGCTAATATGCTTATTCTTCTTCTATTTATTTTTTGTTGAATACAGACCTCACGAAATAAATGTCAAAATACAATAATTTTGACAACCGGCTGGCTCAGTAGGTAACGTGGCGGTTATTCCACGCACACCAGAGGTCGCAGTTCGAATCCCGCCTAGGTCATGAGAGCTTATATATGTATTACGAGTATTTCTATAATAAAAATCTTAATTATATAATTTTTTTTAAATATATAAAAAATATTAAATATATTTGCGTTGTCTAGTACCTGTAACACAAATCCTTAAAGTCCTTACTATATGACTAGGCTAACGGGGTGTGATAAGTTCACAGATATTTTTATATTATATTAATAAAATAGGCAAATGGTCAATATTTATATAGAGGGACAAACGAGAAATCGGAGAATTGCAACGACTACCGACGCCCATGAACATCAGCATAATTATGCGGATGCGTTGCCCTCCTTTTCACGCCCCACCCCCAATGGGCCATTGGTCAAATACATAACATTCATACCTTACATCCTAAATAATGGAGATTAAAAAATAATTCTTGTCTACACATGACATGCTAATTTTCCTTGTACATAATATGAATTCAAAATAACATGGTAAAAATAGTAATAAGTTGAATAAGTGATTAAAGCACCATATATCTTCCATTTAAATAATTATATAAAAATAAAGACGGACAATGGACTTTTTGAAATTTTGTATGCATTATTCGTCCTTCATTTATATCTATCATGGTCACTGTACTGACTCGAGTACAGCTTGTGTCGTAGTGGGTCACAGGACTGTAATGTCTTAACTCCAGTGACGTTTGATGCTTGAGAAAAAAACGCATGAACATTGTTGTACCTTGACCGTTTGGAGTTTATTCGTTAATGTGAGCGGTTTCTAGACGTTCCTTGATCCTAGCGCAGTGCCAAAAATAATCTATGAACGAATGAATTAACGAAATGTTCTTTCTTGTGAACATTACAAAAGATACACAAGTCCACAAAGTCAGATACAATAAATCCGCACCATTGTGTGCCTTATTACTAAACAGTAATTTTGTTCCATGCAACCATAACTAAAGGAAAATACTTAACACGTGAAACACAGTATATGCACACAGTTATAAAGAAAACTGTTTTGTAAAACCGGCTCCGCATCAGTAGATGGAGTGTTAGACAGCCTCCTGCACGGTGGAGGGGCGACTTGGTGAAGATGACGGTCCCGCTGGATTCACGCTTGTGAGGCTCGTGACCGTAAACTATGGTGCTCCATGGATGAGGTCTTAATGATATAACATTCTCCCAGACGGCATCAGTAATATTATTATCTCTGGTCTCATGAATTAACTTATTAACTGTATATTACTGTGGTGTTATTCCTTTTATTGTTCGTGGGGGGCAAAGGAGCAATCGGAGCCGCTTTTCGGGTAACGTCGCCCATTAACATCCACATGATTACTATGCCGATAGGTTGCCCTGCTTTCCTTCCTCTACCAACAGGCCACTGGCTACTCACAAGCCGCACGTAATGCAAGGCGGGAGATGTGAGCGAGAGGTACCTCTACGGTCGTGCCTTCTATATTTCTCTCATATGTAGTAAAAGGTCATGTTACTCTTGCACCATAGCAAATATAAGCAAGAGCGAGCTTAGTATATATGAGTTAAAAGAAGGAAAAAGAAGATTTTCTTGATCACAAAAATTATATCATTTTATTTTTCTCTGTGATTGCTTCCTTTGAAATTCCAACACATATTTCACCAGTAAATTCCAGGTAGAATATAATTTAGAGTTGCTTTCGACAGCCCTATCTATGTGCTCTATGCCTGTGTGTGTATACCCTAAAATATGTGAACTGTTCATTCTTCATGCGTTGCGCTCCCATTGTTGGCATCCGGGGTAACGGTGTTTGACACTTGGCACGGTATTTCCTGTAACCTCAGGAGAGGTTGGCATCCCAAATATATTGGCAAAAAATACTTTTATGTTGCACGTTTAAATTTTAGACATTAATTTGCAGTCTACTACTACTAGACCGATTAAGTTAAAATTTTGTATACAGATAGTTTCATAGTCAATATATTATTTACTTATAGAATAATATTTTTTTGATTTATAGATGAATGGGGTGAAAAGGTGTAATAGAGTTTGAAAGTTGACATGAAAGTCCGTTTTCTTATAACATACAAACTAAAACTTTTCAAGGGCTCTTTAAAAATATATTGACACTTATTTTAGTGTTTGTGAAAAGTCAACCCTTAAAAGTGATACTGGCTCACAAGAACTCTACGGGTTACACTTATAAAAAATTGTGTACTCGCGTTAGAAGTTAATTTTGGCGTGACAAAAAGTAAACTAAATTTATTTGTGAATTTTTTTGTTTCAAGTTGAGTAAAGAGAAGTTAAAGGCCGGTTGATATATGCGGGAGGCTAAAGATTTGAAGACAAATTACGATTTTATTCATGACATCTGATGTTACTTAGCTAATTTAAAAAACTTATTTTATATTAAAATTGGGATGGATAGCGGGCTTTTAGAAACAAGAACCTTTTCTACCTATAAGGCCCTAAAATGAATTATAAATATTATGTCATTATTACATTTTTTTAATTTTATACATATAACTATGTATAAATAATATTCTATTTTATATTATATAGAATAATATTAAAAGAACTTTAATATTTATGTTTATATTTTCGAAGTCTTTTTAAATATTGATGTTATCTCGTACAGCAGGAAATGGCACGTGAAAAAGTGAACAAACATGAGAAAAAAAAAACAGAACCTGTAAAATGTACCTGTGTCTAGTTTTTGCTAGTCCTAACATCTATCTCACTAATAATATGAAGCCGCGCCGTGTAATAAAATAACAGACGAACAATCGTGCCATTCACCAACCGAGCGTAACAAACGTGTAACGCTTTTTCGCATTCACGTACCTCGTCCCTTGTGCACTCTCACTTCATAATAATATTCGTCCTGAAGGAGTAAATTACAGTCGCAGAAGGTACGTTCTGTTTCTTTGTCACTCGAATTTGAATCGCTAGATTGATAAAAATCGAAAATATTAAAAAAAATACCACCATCTCCTTGTCTTGTGTAAAGCAATAATCTCGAAGACATTCTACGCTGAACTTGACCTTATTATAATAATGTTGCTATATATATGTTGAACATGATGAAGGCTGTATGACCATCCTAAGTAAGAAGAGTGTACAGGCTGTAACACATCAAAGAGGTGTCCTCATCTCATGGCCTTTGGGGCCGTGCTCGATATTGTGTGTATCTAACACATCAGCTGTCACAGCTGTCGTCAACAAATCTCTTTGTCCAATTTAATTAATCGCAACTATTTAATTTGTTAGTAGAAAAGTTACGGGTGACGTAGTGTTAAAAGTGCACAAAACCCGACGGAACGGTTAAAAACCTTTATTAAATTCAGCCGTCGGATAATTGTGTTTGCGCCGGTAACGGAACAGAGCTGGCGCCCCACGGGAAGGTACGAATACTGTGCACAGTTCGCTTCTATCAGTTTTGTATTCTTTAAATTATATTACTTCTGTTTATCTCTAAAGCAATTTACCCTTGGTTTAAAAATTTTATCCATTTCATTTAGTTTTCGTGAGGCAAATATAATAACATCATCAACAGTCGTGCCTGCACAATTCCGTCGCAAAGGAGGAAGTAGTGTCATGCAACACGCATGGCACTACCTCCTCCTATGCAGCATGGCACTATCTCCTACCAAAACTATGAAAAGTGCAAATGTTTAGGTACAGCATGCCCTTTAGGACAACATTAATCAACATTTTATGTTTTATATAAGTTAATGACATATTTAGTAAAACTTGACTGCACTAAAAGATATTAATTAATATTCACACAACTCAAAGTATTACACATACCTTATCTTAGGCCTTCCTTAAATCTGAGAAAACATTCTAATTGCAAGGTACTTCTGTGTCTTCAGGGTCGACAGCGGCCACCACTGCTGATCTTTTTTTGATTGTTTGAGTGCGTCAATCTCAAGGTGTACTGGCCCGAATTAAATGGTATGGTTATCGAGGCAGGCTCTAGGCCTTATATCATGATGCTACGACTAAAAGGAGCGAAGTCACGCGGGAGAAATCGTGGGACGATGCTAGTGATTATAGAAGATAATTAATTTTGTAACATCCTTTTAGTTAAATGTTTTCATTAATTGCGTAGTTGACGCCACGAATGTCTGATATTTCTGTATTGTTTCATACAAACTGTCAATTATTAAAATTACCCAAATAATTATCATTATCTACCCGACTGCGCAACGCAGGCAGATTATGTGTTTTGCTCTCTATGTATGTATTTACTGTTTGTCAGTTTGTTACTTTGGCGTGACTCCTGGCGAAACACCCGGACTAATCGCCGCGTTATCAACAGAGCGGTGTCATGTGAGCGAGAGGTACATCCCCGGTAGTGCCAGCTGCAGTATACCAACAGCACCAGGTTCACAAAACAAACACAAAAAAAAAACACAAAAGAAGTGCCGCCATTAACTCCACATCTGTCTATAAATTCACTCCGCATCGTATGCTTTAACCTCATTCCCAACATTCCCAATACGGTGCCGCGCCATTTTTAAACGCGTCTTAACAGATGGCCACATACAAGCACCAATTCCGCACAAACAGTTGTGCAAATTGAATTTTTCCGTTTGCCGCTGGCGCCATTTTGCGCAAAAGTTTTTTATGTGCAGACATGTCAAGTTTTCATTATGCTCTGACTATTTTATGCCATAATGTTTAGTTGCCTTCTAGTTTTCAGTTCTGGATTAATATTAATAAAAAATCCTTTTTGTATACTATTTACTTTTCAAATATAATTCTTTTTTTTAAACTTTAAACAGACAACACCAAACCAATCGAGCATACAAAGCTTACCAATATTTAACGTGCATACATACATTAAAATATATAGCTCTGGTTGCAGTCGGGGAACATACGCACAGATAGATAAAATTTGTAATTACATATGGATATTTGTACAAGCCCGAATGATTATGCGCCACCACGCGCTGCGATTATCTGCGTTTGCTCAACCGGGAATATGTTTAGTCATCACATTAAATTCATAAGTTCTCAAGTTTTTGCTTGTTTTCGATTAACTTAACTTTGGGATGAGTTATATTTAATAGCATAGAGGGGGCAAACGTACAATCGGTGCCTTTTGACGACTGCCGAGGGTCGGTCATGCTTTTGACCCTAGAGACCCAAAACATAGCTTCATCGCCCGACGATCACTAATAGCAAATCGACGCAGCTGTATTGGGCTTCTCTTTACTTTAACAACATAGTTGAAAATGTGACTCGAGATTTTTATTTAGATTACAATAAGCTCAAATATTATCAACAAAATAGCGAAACCTCAACATCCTACCATGTTTGTCGGTAATACTGCATTTTATTTAGTACTTAATAAGAAATATTTTCAGCGGAATTCCGTACCGCATCCCACAACTGCGTGGAGTCTACGGATCCCCCTAAACCTTGTGTTACTTCCATTCAGTATATGAATAGGAAGATGTTTGTTAAGTCACATTTGAGATATTGGGCTTTCAAAAATAGGTTCAGTAGTCCTTTGCCTGCGAGCAGCGTTACATCAACGACTGATTGGTGCAGTGTTTCGCCAGAGGTCGCGGGTTCGGCTATGACCCAAACCGTGGATTTTTATCTATATATTTTTAGATTTTGATAGTCATTACAGTAAAACTACTTTTACGGATTTTATCGTTACTTATATATATATATCGTACTTTTTATATATGTCGTATAGGATGGTTACTTCAGGTTACATTATATGGGCGAAGCCGCGGGACCTATGAAATTTCCTTTATCTAGTATAGAACTAGTAACAAACACTGTGTAACGGTAGTACAGTAAACTCATCTCTCACTCACATATCAGTTATATATTAAAGGTTGTAAAGTAAAGTTTAACGTATGATCACGGTGAACAGGCTGTTGTTATTTTAATAAAAATAAATAATCAATTTTATTTTCATCTAGTCTAGTCTTTTCATCTAGTCTAGTCTTCCTATCTATAGTGTAATCCAGTATTTATGAAGTGCGGGTTATTTTCCACTAGATTATACATTCCAGTCTTCCTAGTGTAAAATACGAGTTACATACGATGATATTCTTGGACCAATCGAGTATTCGTAGTAAGTGTTAAAGTGTGGATTACTTGCTACAAATAAATATAGTACGGGAGTGCACTGGGAAGTGTAAAGTGCGGGCTATTTGAGTCGAAATATATAGCAATAATAGTGGTCCTGGTGTAAAGTGCGGGTTGGTTACGACGATTCCTATATGTGTGTGATGTCAAGTGCGGCTCTTCTATGACGAACAACAATAACGGCGTGAACGCGGCGGGCGGACTACACGCCGCGGCCGACATGGAGTCGCTAGAGGAGATGCTGAGAAAGGTGAGAACTTACCCTTTAGCCCTTTTTTTACACGCGAAAACCGCGGCGTCTAAGCCTACTTAATCCGTGCGATGTAGTATGAGCGTACAGTAAATATGGCATAGTTTTAAATCCGAGCAGCAATCCGCGCGGTTCCCGCCGTGTCTGACCTAAGCCTTATATAATCCTAAGCTTTATAACTCACATGACCTCTGTAAGCTATGTGTGGCCTTGATTAATAACGTGAGCGTCGAGGTTTATAGCCATCGATGAAGCTGCTCTGGTGAAAAGTGGTCAGTGCTGGACCAACCACTGGTGGTGTGACTCGAAGCGTGTATAGCCTGCAGGTCCAGGCTTTTTTATCCTCCTATACTAAAAACGAGCAATAGGAGTTTTTGAATGGCTACCGACGCCCATGAACATCATCATAATTATGCCGATGCGTTGCCCTCCTTTTCACCTTCCGTCCCAATAGGCCACCGGATACTCACAAACCGCACGAAACGCGTCACTTTACGGCGGTATCAAGTGAGCGACAGGTACCTCCACGGTCGTGCCTGTCCAATTCCATTGCATAGGATGATGTAGTGTCATGCAACATGCATGTCACTACCTGCTCCTATGCAACATGGCACTACTTCTGAAAAATGGTCTCTGGGGTCTCTTGTAAATGGGCGCTGAGAAGAACCTGCTACAGCCACAGCGCCAGCTTGATCCGGCCCAGAGGAGAGACAGACGGCAACACTTGTATCAGCTTATCAAATGCCTCCAATTGCTAGTCAAAAACATCAAACAGCACGTGTGGACCCATATTACACTGGCACTATAAAATGACCCATCCTGGCTAGTGGCCACAGAGCGAGTGCGGCGTAGCCGAAATTCGGCCAAGACTATTTTTATATATAATTATGCCGATGCCTTGCCCTCCTTTTCAGCCTCCCCCCAATGGGCCACCACCACCACGAATATTATACTACTACGTGCTACTGCACGGATATCGCCATTGAAATGTCGATCATTGCTTTTGTTTTCACGTCACATTCTAGAACCTTTCAATACAACATGCGCTCACAAAGCATGGCTATAGAGCTGCGTGTAGAAAGAGACGCGCTGTCACTCACGCGTCCTTGCGCCGCGCCTGCACGTGTCAACTCATTACATCGAACCGCCTCATTTATTAACGAGGATCAGGGGTTGACAACATTTATTCTCGCTTGTGTAACACCGGTGTGATGTACTATAATATAAATATTTTAAGTAAGAACTTACAATATGCCAGTTGAATGTAGTACATTGCCGCCGAATTATGCCGCCACGACCGCAGAGGTCACGATACCGGCACAAGGTCACAGCTGTGTTCTACCGCGTTTTGTGCGGTGTGTAACTTTTCTGTGGCCCATAGCGGCCGAAGGAGGAAGGCGTGAAACGCACCTGCAAAATCTCAATGCCGATCTTAGAGAGCGTTCATTTTTTTTACAATTTAACAATTTTCACATTTATTCCGTTGTTATTACTATTAATCTCCCAGAGGTCGCATAAACGTAAAAATATCTTTCGGTGGCATTGACCTAGAAGTCTGATTTTCTGTGCTGTATGATGTCCCGAGAAAAAGTCTTAGACGTACAGACAAACAGACAGACAGACGGACTTATAAGTAGATATAACGCCCGTTCCCCTTATTGGTACGGAAGCCTCGTTGTGGGAGTCCGATTGGGTATTGGTCAGTGCTTTTTACTTTGAAATCACACGTCACTCGGTTTAGATGTACCATAATGTGAAGCATTAAAAAACTGTGTGTTTTGTAACGAATTGAAAGATGCATATATAACATATATGCTTAAGTGACGTATGCGCCGTAAAGCGTTATGCTCGATTATTCGATAGCTGATTCACACATCCATCCATTTTTGCAACTATCTAATATTCCCAAGTCTTAATTTATGTGGTCGCACCGCTATATGAAAATCACTTGTGTGAAGTGTTTCATTAATACACTTCAGCTCAGCGGGCGACGGCGCTAAATAAATTACGCTAAGTGTAAGATATTACGCAAGGTCTTGTACTCCCTCCCTGTGTTCTAGTAGTAGTAGTACCCACTTAGGGTTGCCAGATAGAAATCCATGCCAAAAATTAGGGTTTTCGGATCGCTGTCGGGACGAAAAAGAACTTTTTTGTTCTGATTGACAACAGTGAACGTTTAAATGCAACATAGCTACTATAGGTATCTTCTGTGGAGTATTTTACGTATTCTGGAGACTTGTAAATGTTATTCTGGCGTGCTCCCTCCTTCCACCCATTCGACTCATCCATAGAAAGTGACTAACAGCATTCATCATGACGTGAACGAGAATAATAGTTATTTTTTTATAGCACATGGGTGCAAACGAGTAATTGAAGACTCTTAATGACTGCCGACGCCCGTGGACATTCGCATGATTGCTACGCAGATGCATTGCCCTTCCATCATCCCCCCTCCCGACTAGTGGGTCGCGGACTACTCACAAACCGCACGAAACCCATCCCAGTGAGCCACCGGCTACTCACAAACCGCACGAAACCCGACAGCGACGTTACCACTTTACGCCGATATCATGCCGATCCAATTCGGTTTTTATGCAGCATGGAACTACCTCTCGTACAAAATGACTAATACGGACCATCTAGCAACCCTACCGACCCCTTCTCCCCTTCACCACTCCTCTACGCTCGGGCCCAGGGCTAATTAACACTGTAAGTGCACCGGCTAAGCGTGCGCCTCATATTTATTGCACACTCACATTATTTACCATAACTTGTGCTCTATTAATATCGTTTCCTTTCTTGTAAGAAAACGGTTTCACGTTGGACGAGGAAATGAGAAGTTCATCATTATCAGCAGCATTTCTATAACAACGGATTATTCGCTTTCCACGAACCATAAGACGGCTGATCACCTCTGCTCGCATGAAAACTATTATCATTCCACAGATCAGCTAAAGTTGTGACTCTACTACTATCTGTTGTTGTGAGGAATTCATAGGGCTTTAATATGTCACTGAAGCCAGAAATATAAATTAATAATAAAGTGAGAAAAAAAAAGGTTTGCCGTCTATGGAATGTTACTCTATTCCAAGTTAAAGTAAATATAATTTAACTAACATTTAAATAATTATGTCTCATATGGGCCTGGAAAGTCCTTTTTGCTCACATTATATCTTTATAAGGTGAATACTAAGTGAATGTGTAACCCGTTTCTTGTGTGAACCTTTTTTTTTTTGGTGACGAAGGGGAATGAATTAAGCAATGATACCGGGTAGGCTCCCAGCTCTATGTTGGACTCGGTTATTGGGTAGCAATACAGCCTTCAGCCGCTACTAGTGGAGGATCCCGGATCTGCAGGCAACAGGACCCCTCCAGCGTCAGGCTGGCCTCGGCGAGAAGGACCTACTTCCTAGGAGACTGTTCGGCTACGCTATGACAGTCCCCACAACGCCGTGTCGTGATGAAGTGGACTGGGTTCCCATTTCGGCCCGACAGGGAAACAGGGGCTATACTGAAGGCGCCGCAAATAGCGCCTACTTCGTGCCCCCTTTCGTCGTCGGCGGGAGGAGGCCGTATCGGCAGCCTCCTCTCTCACCCGCTCGTCGGCTTCCTTCTGGGACATAACGGTCTCACAGAAGAAGGCTATTGTCTGGTAAGACCCATCCCATCCCTGGGAGGAGATCCCAGTCTCGTTCAGCAGCACCACCGGTCGAACCTACGAGGCCGAGTCAGTGGGCCGCCCTGCCTTCGGAAGTAGGCAGAGCCGACCCTCCTTCCATGCCCCCGGGAATCGACCAGACCGCAGGCAGTGGTCGAAAACTTCCCGAAGGCTAACACCGAGGTACGCGAGAGAGATCGTCAGCACTCTCCCGTGCACCCCGTCTGGACCCGGTGCCCTCTTCTTACTCTGGAGGCGAGCCAGATTCGTCTCCATTTCAGACTCCTTGACGGGTGGCGGTACACCCTCCTCCTCGTCCCACGTCTGCCGAGCCATCCTGGGGGGCATGAAGCCCACGCGAGTGTCAGGGAACAATTCCCCGACGATCCTCCCCAGTTGGTCCGGCTGGATTATCTCCGTGATGAGGGTGGAACAAGCTCCGCGCCCATTTATACGGGCGGCCCCAGGTATCCCTCTCGGGATCCCTTACTAGCTCCAGCTGGGCCTCCTTCTTGACTCGGCAAAAGGCCTGCTGCAGGAACTTTACCTTCTCCACGTAGATTCTGCTCAGCCTGTCGTCCCTGACGACATCCTGGGGGCGTCTCCGCCTGCTCCGGGTGTACTGCCTCCTGGCCCCGTTGCAGGCGGCCCGGAGGCCGGATAATTCGACCGTCGACCAATAGGGCGGACACTTCGCAGGCCGCATGGCCGCTCTGCACACCGCAGTGAATGCTCCCGGTTGTGCCTAGTGAGTAACCCTAGAGGACGACGGCATTAACGTCGGATGCACGGAGGCCGGAGACACCCCGAACCGTATGTAGCGGTGGTCTCCACCTCCGTCTCCACCGACCAGCTCTCCACTCTGCGTGCGATGGCTGGCGTGGTGAAAGTGACGGCCACAACGGAACCTCCCGACCATTGCACGCACGTCTGTTGCCGGTAGCTGCCGGACTGTCCCTCCTCAACATAGGGACAGTCCGGCAGCTACCGGCAACTATTCCACCTCCCTCCCTTTCGGGTTCGTTACCGGGTTACCCCAAACCGTGGACTTGACATTGAGGTCTCCTGGGGGGGGGGGCTCCTGGTCACGCAACGATCGGCACCGAGCCATCGGTGTCCCCAGCCCAACTTGGGCTGGAGGGCACGGCATACGGCTCGGCTACCGTTGCGGCGTCAATCGCCCACACTGCCATGGATTGCAGGAAAAGGTCCTGAGCCCTGGCGGAATGGTTGACGTTCGCCTGGAGGACGCTGAGCAGGCGAGGCATTTTAGGCCATCTTTAAGTCCGACC
>JAFELO010001024.1:277395-295340 GCA_017140195.1 Eumaeus atala | reverse complement strand
GCGCTGGATGTCCCCCCCCCCCCCATCATATTGCCCGACGGCCTACCCGCATCCGGGCACACCGCACGTCGAGCGGTGGCGGAACACCCGCCGGCCTTGTGGCTGGGCAGACTACAGCGGAATCACAATGTGCTGCGGTCAGTGCTAGTGCGGCTCGTTTCCCTTCCCCTTTCCTTTACCTTCCCCTTTGTACTGTGGGGAAAAGCGGGGAAATCGCGCTAATTGGGTCTCCCTTCTGCATCTTTAGCGGGGTTGGCCGCTGGCACAATCTTCATTGCCGCTATGGTGGCCCTGGTTTCTTACACCAGCGGCCTGCTGCACTGGCAAGAGGCGGGTGGCAGGGTGGGGTAGGTGCGTCCACAATATTCCTCACCAGCTGGGCGATCTCCTTCATTAAGTCGGATGAATTGGGGACTCCTGTCCCCTCGGTCGACTTCCTCCGCACCTCCTCAAAGTCACTCCTCACCTCCCCATCCTCCATGCGGATCACCACGGACTCTGATGGATCCCGCGGCCCTCTTCATTTCAGAGTCATAGTCCCTTTGAGGTTGGCCGACTGGCCCGTGAGGTCGAGTATTAGTTCCAGGTTGGCCTCCGCCGCCACCTTGACCTCGGCCCCACACCTTTCGACGTTCTCCAGAATTACAGGAGTCGCTGTATTGATCGCTCATCACTCCAACTCCTTTCGAAACGCCCTCTTCCGTAGGTTCGCCTCAAATTCTTCCTCCTTGTCATTACTAATGCCCGATCCTCCCCCCCCCCTAACCCCCCCCCCACATGTACAAACCAAAAAAAGGAAAGAACAGACAAAACTACCGAAACAATATAAACAAATAAAACTACACGCAGTTCTCGAAATGGCTTGCACCAGCTTCGTGAATTACACACAACTACCGGGGTTGTGTGTAACACGTCCGACACGAAAGAAAACAAATGCAACGAACACGTACTTCACAAACAAGACAAGAAAACGAGCAAGACAATACGAGGACCGAACGATCAAAACTAGGACAAGTCTGTATAGACGACTTACTTATTTTCTGAATACAAAATCGAACCACAAAAATATAAACATTTCGGCAACCCGACGTCGCACCCGAAAAATATTTTCACAGAAATATCCGCCTCCGAGAGCTCTTGCGATTGACTCAACTGACACTATGATCCCAATACTCAGCATACGCCTTGTACTGGAAAAACAGTGTCTTCATGTGTGAACCTATGAGAGACCGGATAATCCATTAGAGTAATAGGTTAAATGATGAAAATAATTCATAGCATACATGATTTCTACTGAACGTTATGAATATGAATAAAAACAATTTGGAGGGGTGGATGTTTGTGTGCGTCGGCTTGCTATCAGGTGATGCATCTCGTTTGTATCTCGCTAAAATATACCCGATACATCGCATGGAACTCGTTTTATTCATAAAGTGTACCGGAGCAATGTAAAAATGTAAAACTAATATTTTAAATTCAAAGTGTACAAGAATATTGTGCAGTGATTTTTAGTGATGGGCAAGTGAAGCGTGTACATGTACATACATATCTATAAACCGTTTCGATACACAGCAATTTTATGTTTACGAGAAACAGAAATTTTATGTTTACGAGAAACAGAAATTTTATGTTTACGAGAAGTTCGCACATTTTAAAATTCCTTTGGCACTTACTTTCTGGAGAAATTATGATGATATATTTTTTTTAGAATCTGCACAGTTAAATGATAAGACAGTCTCTTATGCGGTTATCTTTTATATGTTACAACAAATCCTTCCTCTTACGGGCGTACACTTTTTATAGTAACAGCTAATAAGTTGCTGCGTATGTAGTTTTAGTTTGTCCTGTCTATTCATAAAGGTAAATTTCATTGAAAAAAATAGGCACACGTTTTATTTTCTCCGACGGAGGACACTGGATAAACATATCAGAGGCTTTTGTCAGCACCAATGCCGTTAAATAGTCTTGGAACTAGTTGCAATTAAGTTTTTAAGCTTTTACCTACGATTAAATTGTACTGTACATGCTTTTTGTGACATGTATCTAAAACAAACCTGAATATTTCATTTTATCTAAGAAATCTATCCAGACTTCAGGTAGTATCGATATTTTCAATGTCGACATCATATATCGATATTTGAAAGTGTCGATACGTTACCTGAGGGCAGTGCTTTTTTGTTTCGCCCGGGATTGGTGTCGTCACGCCGTCTGTGCATCTGCGATCGACAAGCGAACACGTTATATATTTATTAGTAGAGAATATGAAGCGTCAATTTTAGACCTCGCAAATTTGCACAAAATTATTGTGCCCAATAGGGCTGGCACGACCTGTGAAACGCCAATAGTTTCCTAATGGATACACTGATTGATCGCTACGTTATCGCGTATTCTAAGAGTCCGGAATGAAGGAAGTTTGTAAAAAATGCATGCAACGCGTGCGATTAATATAGCACTCTGGTCGTGTTCGTATTAATTTTAATGCACGCACGCACACGGGATTCATCTTCCCATCTGGTATATATTCGGCTACCAAAGTAGCATGTAGTGCCGCTGCATTACACACGAATTAGGCCGGTACGACCGTGGAGGTAACTCTCGCTCACTTGATACCACCACAAAGCCTATGCTATCGCGTTCCGTGCGGTTTGCGAGTTTCTAGTGGCCTGTTGGAGGAGAGGGCAACTGTATAAAAACTATGCAGATGTCTATGGTCGGTATTCAAAAGGGTCCGAATACTCACTTGCCCGAGAAACGACCCCAGAATTCCCCTATCGTCGGTTTTTTTATATGATAGGGGGCGAACGAGCAATCAGAGCCTCTTCACGACTACAGACGCCCATGCACATCCACATAATTATTATGCCAATGCGTTGCCCTCCTTCTCCCCCTCCCCCCGCCAATGGGCCACCGGGTTCTTGCAAACCACTCAAAACGCGACACTGAAGATGTTACTTTACGGCGGTATTATGTCTCGACGTTAATTAAAAGATATAAACATTTCAATGCGAAAAAGTCGTTAACGAATATTGTAAAAACTTTGCAATATCCAATCGACTCAACAGCAGCAAAAACAAATTGTCACAACAAACAAGAGACAAATTTTCATCGCAGCAACAAACTCGGAGCTGGTGTAATAAAAATATATTAACGAGTAAATTAAAAATTAATAGTTCAGTTTATTATCGAAATCAGATCGTGATATGATTTCGATAATACTGGTGTAAGATGATATTGTAAAGTAGTGGATATGATTGTATGTATTGCCACTGCTTGATGAAAATCTTTTGACGCCTAGAGTCGCCCACAGACACCTGCACAGTTGTTACGCACCTGCGTTGCCCTTCTTTTGCTGCTCCCCGTCAATGGGCGATGCGCTACTCATAAACTGCACGAAACGTGACGTCAAAACTGTCACGTAACGATGTCAAGTAAGTGTGAGGCTCCTCCCAGGTCGTGCCGGTCAACATGGCCACAATGCAGCGTGGCGCTACCTATGACAAAATAAATTGCATGCAATATATATATATATATATATATATATATATATATATATATATGTTTCTATACACTACACCCCGAAACTACTGGACCGATTTGATAAATTCTTTTACAATTCGAATCCAACACTATCTGTGATGGACATACCTATGTCCAGGACTTTTTATTTGATGTACGGAACCTTGAAAATTGGATAAGTGTTGCGTATGTATGACTGTTCTATCCATAGGCCCCCGTTGATAAGGTGACAAATGAACATTCCGACTCAAAAGAAAATACCCGACTGCGGACATCAGGTACGGACTCCTCCGCACGCGTTAACCCAATTGAGTTACATTACATCAATTTACAAGTTCCACTTAAAACTGTCTCGTTATCATGTGCAATTTAGGATTCTATTCGAGATAAGAGAATAATCTCGTAATCAAAATCGAATAGATACAATCGACAAAATTATCGCATCGAGCAATCGACACCCAATAAAAGTTATTAATCGAAATCGATATGATGAGATTAAATTCTCACATTACCGATAATAAGTACGCATTAATCGAATATTGATGATTGTGAAGTATTTTTAATCATGAAACGCTTTTTAAGCGTAATTAATTCTTGTTTAATATCGCTTCATTAAAATAGTATTAAGTTTGTGTTATTTGGCATTTTTAAAATGCTTTGTGAGAGGTGTTGCCATTCCACGGGCAGTACCCTATAGTTGTTAGTAACCATTAAAGTGAGCGCATTTACGACTATATCTTTAAGCCAGCCTAGAAAAATGTTTTTTTTTTAATGCAGTTTCAAGAGATGGCAGACCTCAGCTTGATTATTCCACGGGTTCCTGGTTGTTCATGGCTCAAACATTGTCGTGGTGGTGGGGCTCTAGTCTAAGGTGTTACTCCGGTGTATGAAGCAAATATATCCGAGGCTGTTTTTTGTACCCAAGTAGGGTACAAAGAGCACCCTCTATTAAGAATAGAGGACAAAACAGGAGGAGGAGGCGTTTTAGCTCACGGGATAGGGCGAGGATAGGAACCATACTCCGTTACGCTGTCTCGCAGCTGCAAGCAGCTGAGCAAACAAGCATTTTACACATATAGTTTGAAAACCAGTATTAATCCTAGTGATATTTTATAATTAAAAGACTAACTCGAACCCTTACGCCCTAAGTATCTAAATAAATAGACACTCTAGTCGGATAAAATCAAATAGCCGGCCATAAAGCTTTGTGCTCACTGCGTTATAAATCGCAACGGCACCGCACTCGACGTCGCGCTTCGCGCTCGCACCGACACTTATCGACGGGACAAGTGCGGCGCTAGAGACGTCTTGTAGTTAATTAGATCGAATCAATACTTGTTTCTGTGCAGCTAAACTATTAAGTTTGTTCGTGATAACCCCCACTTTACGAAGTATTTCATCACCATTTTTACCCATAGTTTTTTTTTACTTTAAGTGCATAAACAAATAGTTGGATCCTTTACATAACAGCTGACGCCCATAATTGTTATGCAGACGCGTTTCCCTTCTTCCCTCCTCCAATAGGCCATTATAAACTCCCAAACCAGCATAGAAATATCTTTGCGGCTGTATCATGGGGGCCAGAGGTACCTGCCTGGTCGTCATCACCTAATTCGGCTGTAATGGAGTATGGTATTACCTTATTTATAGTATTGAGGGAAAAACGAGCAATCGGAGCTGACAACGCCCATAAATATCAGCACAATTAGGCCGATGCGTGGCCCAATGGACTGGCTACTCACAAATAGCATGAAACGCGACACCGTAGGTGTCACTGTGCGGCGGTATCAAGTCAGCGAGAAGTACCTCCCCGGTCGTGCCGGCCCAATTCCGTTGCTTAGGATGATATCACCATGTCATGCACCATACATGGCACTACCTCTTCCCATGCAGCATGGCATTACCTGTTACTACTATCTTATACTTACTTATTGTTATCGAGTCATCCAACTTCACCATTGCTCATCATCACGTACAGCAGGACGACGTCCACTGCTGTACGTAGGCCTCCCCATAGAGCGCCATAGTTCACGGTCTCGAGCCAGTGCAACACTATTGTGATAAGGAGGAATCAAGAAGTCTGCACCTGCAGTTTGAGAGCCATTGCTGCATTACAGCCGCATTCTGCCGGCACGACCGCGTTGTTGCACAAAAATAAAAATTGGTGGTGTGTTGTAAAAATTTACAAAAGGTATGAGAACTCCTCGTAAAACATAGTTGCGTCGGGGCTTGGAACTTTGGCTATCGCGCGTTAACTGACCCGACAACAAATTTGGGGGAGGAGGGACCTCATATTCCCTCTGTTAAATTTGCAATATTATTTTTTATTTTACAATATTTAAATTTAATTTTACAATATTATAGACACTCATATCGGTACGCGTCTCTCCGATCTGCGGTAGAGAGGGATTACGGTCCACATTTTGACACAGAACCTTGTCGCCCAGATAACACTCGTATCGGGACTCAACTCTCCCATCCGCGGGAGAGTGACTGATCGGTCCCCGGCCGGGTAAAACAAGCGAGGAGCTAACATACATACAACCAAAATATCCTAATGATGATGTTAATTTAGTGGACAAAAGTATTTTTTTTTTCATGAAAAACGGCAATTCCGCGTATTCCGACGACTGATGAATAAGTAATCGAGTTAGGAATTTAGGGGAAATCTCATAACGAGTTGAAAAACAAATAAACCGTTCGGGGGAGTTTGTGGTGGGTAATAAACAATAAACCGCAGCGGTAACGCAGTTGACAATATCGTTACTCGTGGCACGCGAGATGGCAGTGGAAACAGCTGAATGCCGG
This sequence comes from Eumaeus atala, assembly GCA_017140195.1. Lineage (NCBI taxonomy): Eukaryota > Metazoa > Arthropoda > Insecta > Lepidoptera > Lycaenidae > Eumaeus > Eumaeus atala. Next base: position 289,016 of record JAFELO010001024.1, on the reverse strand, counting down.
TGCGTTTTACGTTTGAGAAAATACCGGCGACTAATGTTATTTATTTACTACTAACAGCCCGCCCCGGCTTCGCACGGATATTTCACGGAATATGGCAAAATTCTTTGATTTACAAAAATTTAAAATATAGTAGTCAAAAGTCGAAAGTAAAGTAACTCAGGTAAATTAAATTAATGATAGAACAACGTATGTCGGGTCAGCCAGTTGTCAATAATTTCTGCGTCTATATAAGGATTTACGTTGCCATTTCTATTATTATCAAATCGGCCCAGCAGTTTCGGACCCTATTCAATGCAAACTGACAAACAATTAAACGTTACGCCTTTATAATGTTAGTACATATTACACACTCACATATACAAACGTACGCACACACGCATACTAACCTCACTCACACACATTCACACATTCACATTCGCATTGGCACGCATCAGACAGTATTTTAGTTTATATGACAAGGAACCAACCTAGTCGGAAGTGTGTGCTTACCTAAAAGGAAACTCGAATATTTGTACGAATTTCTTGTTTGCTGAGAACAGAGAAGTAAACATTATATTATCACTATCATTTAATTTCTATTTATTATTAGCTTAGTAATTATGTAATACCAGATCTTAGACTGTGTCCACGCAAAATTTTATCCAAATTTGGTCAGTAGATTATGCGACAAATAATTTTTCGCGATTATTTAATAATTCGCGTTTATTTATTAGTAGGTTTTTTCCGACCTGAACTCAAACTGTTAGGAAGAGGACACATACAGCTAAGACACTAGGGTAGGGGTTGTAAAAGGGACTAACCCCCACTCCCCTGCAGATGGAAGAAATGCATCCCGAGGTAACGGTTGTGTCCTTCCAGGTGTTCCCAGTCCGACTTTTCCGAGTTGAATTACGTTTAAGCGCTGCAAAACGCCGCAATAACCAGAAGTTTATAATACACTCGTGTACGGACTTCAAAGGCTCCAGAACCGTTTAATATTAGTTCAGGTATTTTAATGACTCCTCTCTCTTTTAGAGGAACCCACAAAACCGTCGCTCGAGGCGGCGGCTTCACATGCGCCAGCCACCCCCTGGCCTTCAGAACACAGAACATCGTAGCGTGTAACAATACGTATTGTAGTGTACCCCTGTACCAAGTTTGATATCAAAGTTGTGCACTGTCGCAGAGATACATTATGAATGGTTAAAGAGAATGTTTATTAGTAAATATTAATTTATAATTACGAGGAAATGCGAAATACGAAGATTTTAGCTGTGTATTTTTGTTTATTTCACGACCTACAAATATATCAGGAAATTTTAACATATTATTTTATTGTTACAAATTAATTGTCACTCACAAGTATTGTAATAGTTTTAAAAGTAACCTGCAGTCCATCCTGGCTTCGCATGGATACATGATAAAATATGACTAAATTTCATTGATTTACCTACATACATATAAATAAACCGCGATAGAAGCCGTAAAAGTAGTTTTATTGTAACGAGTAACGTTCGCGTAAACTTAAGACATCAATATAATCAAAACGTTAAGGAAGTGTATATGTACATAGCCTATGTATGTACGTAGTTGTGGAGCCCAGCCAATGCGAAACAAACAAACAAAAAATCAAATGTTTCCTCTGTAAAATATTAGTATAGAGTAGTAGCCCCCACGGTTTCGCCTGCGTAACATGGTAGATTCAGTATAAGCTTCAGCCCCTCCTTTCACCCTCTAATGGGTTGAATTTCTAAAAATCCTTTCTTCGTGCTCACTTACATCATGGACCTTACATATGTATTAAATTTCAAGTTTCTGGGTACAGAAGTTTCGGTTGGGTGTTGTCTGTCAGCGTGGTCGATCTGTTAATAGTATAAGAGGAGAAAGTTGAGCCTTTTGATGACTCATGACGCCGATAGACTAGTTAGATACTGTTGCTCTCCTCCTATTGTAGCATTGTAGTGGATTCGGGCACGAAACACTTCTCGTTGACATAATACCGCGTTTATTGCGCTTTATACAAATTAGGGGAAGGGGGAACGATGGCGACACATCCGCGTGGCCTCTTGCAACAGACAACGGTATTGCCCGCGACACTCCTACTATTCATTTGTCCTTTTCTATTATAAAGTGTACCCGAGAAAACGACTTTGCGTACAAACTGCGACAAACTTTATTTAGTCAATTATAGTTAATAATAATATCTGTAGACTTGTCACATCACGTTGGCCCAGCCTCTTGCTAAGTACCGTAAGGACTTGTGTTACAGTTGCTAGACAACTGAAATATATTTAATATCGTTGCAAATTTAGGAAATCTTATATATTCAAGATCTTTATTATAGAGATATAAACATCCGTGACCTAGGCGGGATTCGGACCCGCGACCTCTGGCGTAACACGCGGTTTTACCGCCACGTTACCAACTGAGCCAGCCAATACTAATATCCAACAGCGATATTGTTCTGCTCACTTAGTTAGTATCGATCAGCTCAACTGTTCGTTTACAAAGTGCTAATTATTACTTACATAAAAAGCTCCCTAGCAGTTGAAGTGGGCGGGGTTTACTTCGATATATTATCTACATAACATATCGATATACGCCTGTTGGTCGCCAATGCACCAACGGCGGGAGTGAGAAGGACGGCAACGCATCGGCACAACAATCATTGCGATGTTCATGGGCGTCGGTAGTCGTCAGGGGCTCGTTTGTCCCTCTGTACAAAAAAATACTATAATGATTTCTTATGTTTACACAAACGTTACACACTATCGATCCGCCCTGGCTTCGCCCGTAAATAGCTGGGTCAATTTTACACTAAAACCTTCCTGAGGAATCATTGAGTACATTTTGAGAATATCGATCCGCTCATATTGGATTTCTGGTGATCCATATTCACAAAATGTACTGCAATGTACTGAATATACAGACAGACAAGAAAATAAACTACTCATCTCTATGAAGTCGGCAACGCATCAGCGAAACCTCTGGTGTTGCGGCTGGCTGTGGGTGTTTGTAATCACTTGCTATCTCCTGGTGGAAGCATTCGTTTGCCTACTGAGTGATTCGCTCCGGCTCTGCCTGTGAATTACACGGGAATCACTTCGTTAATGAACTAGTACTATTGCCTTCACACTATACTATGACAGAAAGCTTTTTTTTGGGACTTTGTTTTAATAATATAAATAGATAATAAAACTATTTTAAACTTCAAAACATTTCATCGCGGTTTATTTAAGTATTTCACAATTCCGTTCTGCTTTACAACACAATTTTATATTAAAAAATTATGACATATTCCTAGCGCGTTAATACTGGCGTGAAATAGTTATGCTGGCGTGTTTCGTGATATAATTTTGAAAACCCATGAAACAAAATGCATAGATTCTAGCTGAGTCAATGCTTATGAGCCCTCGGTTCGCCCCAAATGGGCGAAAAAAAAATATTTATATATTTAATATTTTTATTATAGAAATACACAATGCACATATAAACATTCACCTAGGAGGGATTTAAACTCGCGATCTCTGACGTAACACGCTGATTAATCGCCACATTACTAACATATGAAAATTTTATGTCGCAGTAAAAATCTTGATGAGTATTATGTCGCAGTAAAAGTCTTGATGGAATTAGAGTTGGATCTCACTTTTCTTCCTGATTGTACATGCGTTTAGATACAATCGGAAATACTAACGTATTAGAAATAAAGAATCATACTTTTCTACTTCAGTATACCTGTACTTTTATTTCTCAGTGCATACAGCTACAATCGAATCGAATCTTTCTTTTCCCCCTCAGTGTACACGCGTCCAGGTACAGTCGCGAACACGTACAGTCGCGTGAGAAAAGCACACTAATAAGTATTAGCGCCAACTGCGCTGTGACGACACATGTGAGCTTTTAAACTGCATTGCAGATACACTCGGTGTTAGCGTTACACAAATATCCACTGTATCCTCGTGTAATACAGTTTACATTTGTTTACTGGGGGAATGAAAAATGTTTAATGTGTACGTCTCCGAGCGTGAACGACACGACAAGAACAAGAGTTAGCTGCCGCCCGCGTCTTCGTGTGTGTAGTTGATGTGTCATGATCATGATATTATAGGTGAAAGGCCTCTATGGATGGACCGTCACTAAGTTATTGTTAAAATATAGAACTCTATATTTTAACAATATGTCTATAGGCATGGCAAAAAACGTATACGTCTATAGGCGCCGGTAGTCATCAAAAGGCTCCTACTGCTTCTTTGTCCCATCAAACTAGTACGCGATATTGTAAAACGTAGTGCCCACCAATTAGCTGTTTACTAAAACATGTTCCAAACTACCGGTTGCGGATCTCTAACACGCGGGCGTGGTCCCGTACTGATTGCGGACAGATCAGTTGGCGCCGTGACAATACTTCATTTATGAGACCCCCTTGTGAAAATGCTCCGCCAATTCACCGACTTATGTTTCGTCTTTGATTTCGTATTGCTTGTATGGGTGACATCGTCTAGATTTTCAATCTACTTAAACATATTCTGTAATATCTATACTGACAGTATAAAGCCGAAGAGTTTGTTTGTTTGAACTCGCTAATCTCAGGAAGTACTGGCCCGAATTGGAAAAAAAATCTTGTGTTGAATGGTATCGTTATGATTTTATGAGGAAATCTATAGGACACAATGACGCCTCCTACACGGTGGACTGACGAATTTTTTAAGGGGAGCAGTTGGATGCAGTGGCTCGTGACCGTGATCCGTGGCGCTCTATGGATCCCACGTTCAGCAGTGGACGTCGTCCGGCTGATGATAATGAGTTTAGCTCTATCTCCTCGTTTGAGAACATAAACTAATAAAAAATGATAACTCACCTGATTTTCCTTCCACTTAAGTTATGATGTGGATAGGTAACGTGTTAGTTTTTAAGCGGACAGGTTGGTTTAAAATACGATACGCCAATTCGGTGTCGTAAAACCTGCAATTTGGATGGTTTCCAAACCGAAATACAACTCTGTGCACATAAATACACTGAAAAGTTATACATTACAGTAAATGCTGTTTTGGCTTTAACAATATTAATAATTTTGTTGGTAGCGGTCTGTGTTGCATAACGGAGCCTGCACTATCGGGGAGGTAACATATATTTTTACAGTATTCAGCCGTGAAATCGGAGCCTTTTCGTCGCCATCGCTCATGTATTGTTTATAGTATAGGGGGGCAAATTTGCAAGCAGAGCCTTTTACGACTACCGACGCCCATGAACATCCACATAAATACTATGCCGATGCGTGGACCTCTGCCCAAAAAATAGGTCTTTCGGGCAGAGGGCCACGCGTTCCACTCCCGAGGGATTATTTTTTTACACAATCCGGCATAACCCAATACACTACTATGAATAAATCTCAACGCGTGGAATACGTAACTGGGAAATACCTGATTTACCCTTGAATTACCACATCCTAAAACCATAGATGCAATGCTGCGTCATCGAATGCGGCGCACGATAGTATCAATATATGTAACAGCAGCCTCTCGTGATTTCACCAACGTAATCCACCCCCAAAATCACATCATTAGGGGTGGAGTTTAAAAGTAGTTCTTAGCGGATGTCGCAAAGGAGCCTAGCTGCCAAATTTCAAGTTTGTAAGTGTTATAGTTTCTGAGATTAGATGGGATCACGTGCTTAATCAGGGAGTGTTCTTTTTACAGATATTGATACACGTCTGTAATCTAATCGAATTTCGATTTTTGTTGTCAATAAAAAATCAAAATGATGAGGTGACTGCTATTCGTATATATTCGTCAAGAGATTTACACAGTCTATGGTATGCTAACATCTGTGACAGCTGATGCCTGTATTATATAATACATAATTGTATGTATATTGATCCAGTACGGCCATGAGATGAGGACACCGTGGCGTGTTCCTCTGTGATGTGTTACAGCTTGCCATTGTAGACGTAATACTCTTCATCTCTCAAGACTGTCGAGAGTCCATCACACGGGGTGGTCATATAGCGCTCCATATTCCATCCTGATGTAACATATCAATACATAGGACTTATACAACAGTGATGTTTTTTGTGAGCAGTGAGAGGCTGTTGAAGATGTGAGAAGACGTCCATATAAATCCGCACAACGCCACGTGTGTTTCCTTCCTTAAGTCTCTTTGATTTTAAACGTGTTGAACCAAGGTACATAAGATAGCTTTGACATACGTGTCAATCACAAGATAAAAATAAGATAAAAGATATCACGTCCTAAAATCCTGACAACCGATACAATTTGTGTGATTTGCTCGCTACGGGAGTGTTTTAGACCCGATTCCTTGTAAGGGTTAGGACACACTCACCCACACCACACACCCAGAACCTATATAAGGCTTACTTAATCCACGCCAGGCTGAGAAGTCTGGGCAATAAAATACCTCTCAATCCGCTATAACGTCCTCAATATATGGGGGGATAGTAGTCCCTCTATAATGAGGTTCGCTTCAAGACCCATAGTAAGATTCCTCCGTGAACTGACTGACTGACTGATACACAGTATTTTATTTTTGTAGGAGCGTCATTGTTGCAGCTGAATCCAATAGGCACCACCAGGTTGGTATACAGCCTGCTGGTATGATATCAGTGTGGATTTTTTTGAATCCGGTCCGGTTTGTGCAATTACGAGTTTGGGGCGATGAGACCATAGAGGCATCTGCATAAGCTACGGACAGATGTCAAGCTACCATCCCAGGGCCCACTGCAGGAGAAGAGGAAAGACGTACGACACATCCACACACCAATGTACGGATGTGTATAAACGTCGGTAATCTTCAAAAGTTTCCGATTCTCGTTTGTCCCCCTGTAACCTAAAAAACCATATGATACTAAAATGTAAAACTTTTGGAATACAAATTTGTTTGAAACTCAATGGTATCTAAATGTATGTTATTATATTATTTATAGAAAAAAATTTACACTTTGAGAATTTGTACTAGGGATGATATTTCGCTTTATGCTTATGCTTGGAATAATATAACGGATAAATCCCCCACATCCCCTTCAAAAACAGCATGCGTCAAATTCAATTTCCTTGTTTTTCCGACGGCCTCGTTGACTACTATAGATGGAAAACCTAATCACATTTCGAACCTGTGAACCACTGCATTCTGCACTTGTCTGTGTGCACCAGACTTTACACCCCGTTCCGTTGTACGGAAACAAACGCAGTTATTTCGCCACCCCGGGGCGCGGTACAACTTTACGATTCGTTTTTTTTTTTAGAAATTTTATTAGAGGCTTCCATTGTCGCGATCAAAGGCGAGGCTATAAAATTCACGCATGGGGCATGGCCGACCCCATGGTATACGTCCATTAACCATTGATGGCTTCAAAGCGGTCGGTATTTTATTGTTAATTGAATTCGATAAAAAAAAACCTTTTATTTTTTATTGTTTTTTTATAGGTACGCTATAAAAATGGCGCTGAATGTTCCAACAAATCCTTATCTTTTATTAGTATTTGAACCCTCGCCGGTTCATTGCTGGACTAATTTATACGTGTGCATATAGAAAAAATTAATTATTCTTACTAAACATCCTATATCGGTTCGGTCGCCAATGATGGAAATAAACCTCCATTGAATGCCAATTGTCCGAAACGCAATTATTTATGTTTTTTTTTAAATTCCAAATTGTAATCCACATCTACGCTAAATTTTATTTTAAATCAGTTGTGTAGTTTTCACGTGAAACAATAAGAAACATACAACCTTACGCGTTTAAAATTATTAGCAGGATAAAGCTAATAGAGTTGAGTTAGATAACGGCTGACTCTTGCGCCAAAACTGTAATGCGTAAAAAAGCAGAAGCGATCGTCCAAGACGTAGGCGCCGTAACGTGTCACGTCAGGAAGGGTCGTAGGGCGACGGCTTGGGGAAGTTGACGCGTGTACCATGAGACCCGAGAAGTACGGTGTACCGCGTGCTCCGGCACATCTTAACGTAATAAGGACCATGTAACTCTCCCGAGATGAGCCTCCGAGGGCACCCGCTGGTCGAGTCGCGGTTGTATGTCATGGCGGTCCCGTGGCTCCTCCTATTGACAGATGAGAAGGAATATCGCTAGGGTCCAGTGGGTAGGTGGAGCTGTCTTGTAGCACTGAACCTTCCAGGGTTTCCCCATCCTGGGGGCATACCAATAAGCATACCCCAGCGAGAAGAAAAAAGGATAAGACTAATTAATTTAATCTGGTAACGTTATGTCAACCCATAAGGCTGGTAATAAATGGTTTTAAAGAAACATTTTTCATTTTCCATTCGCCTATGTGTAAGAGCTTCAGCTCCTCTTGTTTCAAGAAGGCTGGCTAATTGCCCTCTGGCCTCTTGTCACGCCGCTCGAGCCGTCAATTGGCGAGCCAAATGGGATTGTAGTGGCCTGTGGGACCGACGCCTTGGTAAAAAGGGTTAAACGCTTGGCTCTATAAATATAAAAAATATGGGGGACAAAACATTTCAAAATTGCATTGCTTTATTTTTTTATTTAGTTGCATTGCTTATTTCATTACGCCCGTTTCAGCGTTTCTTAAAATGCTTATAAATGGGGATGGGCTGATGATGATGATAAGAGATACGTGATGTATCACAAAGACCACTATGAGAGCTTTCGGTAGCCGTGGCGGCGAGGCCCGGATCTATCAGCGATAGGCCAGCACCGGCCACTGGCTGATCACGGCCCGGTTGGTCTATCGACGCATACGTAAATATGTTATGGAAAAACGGGCAGGGACGAGTAGGAAAGGCCCACCACGGTTCAAGCCTTGTTGTGGCGGTGGGGCTTAGTAGCCTGGGGTGAACACAGGAGAAGCCAATTGAACCGAGGGGTATCTTTACACCCCTCTTAGAAGAAGAGGAGACCAAAGAGCAACAGGAAGAGGCGCTTTTGCGCACGGGGGAAGCGGCGAGGATGGGAACCTCACCCCATTGCACTGTTCCAAAGTCGGTGGGGTTCTACTTCAGTGCGGGGAAACCCCCATCTGTGAAGGTGGAGCCGTTCCCTCAGGGGGCTGAGTAGCAGTCGAGGTGCCATGATGATTTGTGGTTCCGGGGCAGCTCATTGGTGAGGCCTTGGGGGCGGCTCTGATGGCACTCGCGGTGGTTGTCGTGGGTATTCGGCACTATGATGTACCGCGAGCCCCACACGCTACTGGACCCCACCCAGGGCCAGTGAAGGCGCGTAAATGCTTTTCCCCGCGTCAAGAAAAAAAAGGTGCGAGTGGGAAACGCACACAAATGGTATGTATGTAGTATACATATGCATAATTGCGTTCCGTTTTCTATAAAAATACGTTTGGTGTATTTTTTTCTCTATCTGTGTGTCTTTCTCTATTTGTGTCTCTTTCTCCATCTCTCTCTCTTCAGACGGAGTTAGTCCACTGCTGGACATAGACCCCACCCTAGGTGCGCCACTGAGCACCATCTTCGTTTGTTGTATGGTCTTAAATCATTTGATTTTAATCTTTTCTTTTTGTATTCGTTACTGCGGCAACAGAAATAAATCCCCTGCGAAAAGTTCAAGGCCAGCTATCACAGTTCATGTGATGCAGCCCGGTGATAGACGGACAGCAAGGTCTTAGTACCACTAGTAGCAGTAAAGTGCAATATTATTAATTATACAAATACTACATAAACTGTAAAAACATTTACTTCTTTCAAGCGCAGTGGCGTTAAAGCTTTTTTATAGCATACGGGAGCAAACGAGACACCGGAGCCTTCTGATGACTACCGACACCCTTGGACTCCCCAAATGGGCCACCGGCTACTCAGAAACAGCGACGCTGTCACTTTACGCCGGTATCAAATGAGCGAGAGGTACTTCCCCGGTCGTGACGGTCCGATTCCGTTGCATAGAAGGATGAAGTGTTAAGCATCAAGCATGACACTACTTCCTCCTATGGCGCATGGCGCTGTCTCCTCATATGCAGCGTGGCACTACCTCTTCCAAAAGCTAATTACATTATACGTTATATTATTTAGCTCATAAAGTCTTCCTTGAAACTCGGCACACTAGATACTTAAATCCAATCAAACCTTTGCAAGTCTATAATGGTTCTGAATCTAAAGAGCTGTTGTCACAAAAGATGCTTCAGTCTGTAAATGGATCCTGAAATGGTTTACTGAAGTAGCTGATAATAGTTTTGCTTTGGAAGTGGATTCTATTGTAACTGACATGTGCAGTTTGTGTTATATGTCTTAGTGGGATTGTCTAAATCGCCGTATTACATTACGGCTAGTCATTTTTTTTAACTGGGCAGTTTTGTTTTGTGGTTACACAATAGTTAGACGGAGTGTCATTGCGAGACTTTCAATATAGCCGCTGTTGTCTAGCCTCCGTGAATATCTTGATTTTAGGCAGTAACAGCGATCCATACCAGTATGAAATTAGGCCAAGTGTTTTGAGTGCAAAAGGTAAAACAATAAAATCCCCTTTCGCCCTGAAAAGAGGGCGTGCTATGTGCAGAAATAGGGCCCAGAAATAAAAAGATAATTCTGTAATAATCTTTTAATTGAATTTCACGTGACCATGATGGGACCAACTGAGCCTATTTGCATGTACATGACAATATACGAATGGGTCAGGAAGCCTTCCGAAGTTCATTAAGTTCGTACGCAGAGGAAGGGGTTAATAAGTTGGGCCTATTATAATATAGGGGTGTTCGTTATCGCGAATATTATCTACTAGCTTGTGCCCGCGACTTCTTACGAGTACTTCGTGTGTTTTAGTTTCTAAACGAATAATTAGCTGTACAAGACGGCATCCCACCAATACAGAGGACAAAGTAAAAAAAACTAAATTGTTATCAACAAGACTATATTGTTATCGACAAAACTAAATTGTTATCGACAAAACTAAATTGTTATCGACAAAACTAAATTGTTATCGACAAAACTAAATTGTTATCGACAAAACTGAATTGTTACCGTTAAAAGAACTAATGTTCGCAAATTACATTAAGTACTGTACTTAATCTAAGATTTACAATTCAACAATAAACTTTAATTTAAATAAGATCACAGCTTTCAAATTTACCAAAATATGTATTAAACAAACGCGACAATTTCAGTGGCATCCCTCCCAGGTACCATAATCAAATTTATTAGAACGTAAAAGATGCACTGAAACTAACAAAACTTCATAATTTTATGAATCGCATTTGGCTATGACTTTTTTATAAGATAGGGGACAATCAGGCAGGTAGGTAGTGTCTACCGCCGCCCATAGACATTTGCAATTGCATTAGCTTTTCTTGAAGACTTTTGAAGATGATTTATTGAATGATTTAGGGAGATGGAAAGAAAGTGTGTGCTCACATCTCTCCCTACTGTAATGTACGAAACACAATTCTCTGTTTTTTTGTTGATGCGGTGAAACCGGGCAAACGGATGTGGGGTCCAGTAGTGTGCGGGACTCACGGCACATGATAGTGCCGAATAGCCACAAGAAACCACCGCGAGTTCCATTAGTGCCGCCATTGGTGAGGTGCACCGAAACAACAAACGTCAGGGAAACTCGACGGTTAGTCAGCCCCTTAAGGCACCGACACCAACTTTGGCACAGTGCAATGCGCTGAGGTTCCCATCCTCGCCCCCTGCCCCGTGCGCAAAGGC
>JAFELO010001024.1:261885-277228 GCA_017140195.1 Eumaeus atala | reverse complement strand
CAAACGGATGTGGGGTCCAGTGGTGTGCGGGACTCACGGCACATGATAGTGCCGAATAGCCACAAGAAACCACCGCGAGTTCCATCAGTGCCGCCATTGGTGAGGTGCACCGAAACAACAAACGTCAGGGAAACTCGACGGTTAGTCAGCCCCTTAAGGGACCGACACCAACTTTGGCACAGTGCAATGCGCTGAGGTTCCCATCCTCGCCCCCTGCCCCGTGCGCAAAGTCGCCTCTTCCTATTGCTCCTTTTCCCCCTTTTTTTATAAGAGGGGTACAAAGAACACCTTGTCCTCCCGCTTTTTAGCCCCCTCTTCTTATGAGAGGGGTGCAAATAGCATTCCCCTTCGGCTCAATTGGCTTGGCCTGGGTTTACTTCAGGCTACTGAGCCCCACCGCCACGACAAGGTTTAAACCATGGTGGGCCTCTCTTTCCATCCTTCACTAAATTTTATCAACCCACTTTGCTTTGGCCTTGTTTTTATAACGTTGTCATCAGTTTATGCCGCAAATGCGTGGAAAAGCTCTATTTTAAAAATATGAGAACTTTATCTTACAAAGTCGATTGAAAAGACCAATACAACACAGAGAAAAGTCCAAAAAGAACTTTTCCTTAAGTGCAGGCCCCACTATGTAGTACCCATGGATGCGGGATTTAAAGGCAATCATTTAGTTCAAATAATACCTGGATTATACACCCTCTCGGACCTGCTCGGCTCCTCATATAAAATACATTGCGATGTTCGCTGAGCACACTGCAAGTGCACTTTTATCTTACAGCTTATGTTGTGAAAACGGCGATTCGGCGAATTGACAATTAGCGCTGTTATTATCGCAAAATGTTGTGTGAAATATGCCAGATGTGAGTTTGCGTCTCGTAAATATAAGAACTCTTTGGGGTTGTGTACTGACGTAAAAAATGAAAACCGAACCCTTGTAGGATTACTTTGTTGTCCGTCTCTGTGCGTATGTATGTCTTCCAAGACCTTTCCCGGGAACCCTTGGAAGAATTGGTTCATGTCGAATACTGAGTTCTGCAACCTGACGAAGCATAGAGAAAAAACCTGTAAGTAAATGCAGTAAAAAAATACAGCCATTTATGTTTATATGTTCTACGGATAACCTAGAAGATACGCACATCAATGCATGAAATGCAAGTACATTACGACTTTAAGTTAAATATAGAGTATTTAGAGTAAGTACTCTATACTTACTAACTAATAAACTAACTAATAAACTAACTAATAAACCGTAAGAAAGTACTTATAACAAGTACTTATATACGGTTGTCACTTAGCTAAATACGTTTCCGTGTTTCCACCATCAGGTGATGGGGCTGGTGGTTTTAGTGACCATTCAGTGGTCTTTTCCGCATTGGGAATCCCATATAACTGCCAAACTTTCCCGGCTGCGGCGGAATGCCTAAAAGCATTTCCCCAATAACAAAATTTTGCAAGAAGTACATCTTACCTTACAAATAAAGGAAAATACTAGAAAATTGATAAATTATTATGATGTTCTTAAAATAAAATCAATTACAAACTTATATTTCTAGTCCTTTTCATATAAAATGTATGAAAAATACGAAATAACCATCTATTACTTTTCTTTTATAGTATATGAATACAAGGGAGACATTAGAGCTTTTCTACGACTCGATAGTATGCCCATGTAAATCCACATAACTACTATGCCGATGCGTTGCTCTCTCTTCCTCCTCGCCTCCAATGGGTCAATTACTAATGCTGACATTCCATTTGTCAGTTAACAAGACAGCTTATGGTGGTTTTACAGATTCCTATTTAAGTCATGGTTAGTCTATTAGCTACTTTATTTTTCAACAAATTGTATGAAATTTTGGTTAATGCATGTAATAGTTATAGAATAGTGATAATTAAAATCTACTTTACGATAATAATAATTAGAATCTGTATTATATATGTATTAAAAATATTAAACTGAACCGTTATTTTGTTCGAATTTGATGTTTGATTTTGAACGAATCTCAGAAACCACTTGTACGAATCGTTCCTGCCAGCGGCGGCCCGCCCCTGATCTGTCGTCAGTCCACCGGTAGGAGACTTTCCAATACTCCGTCTTCCGATGCGCTAGTCAACATACATAACAATTATTGTACCATATAATGTATATGATCACATTGTTCTTATGGTGTACACCCCAGCCGTGTGGCGGAGCCGACACAAACTTTTTCTGTTGTGCTTCCGGTGTTGCAACTGTCCTGTGGACGTCGAAGATAACTTACCTCTCAGTGACGCGACTGCTCGTTTGCCTCTTATATTATGAAAGAGATAAAAAAATAATTGTACTTTTTTATTGTATAAAGGCATAAAAGAGGTTTTCTAAAGACAGCTGACGCCCATAGGCATCGGCGTAATTGTTATGCTGATGTCATGCTCTGCATTGCTCTTTCCCTCCGGATTGTGGAGCGTGGACGGATACAGAGGGGGGACTTAGGGGGGCTGTAGCCCCGGGCCCCATGTACTGATGAAAATGTTTCAGAAATAAATTAAAAGAAAAGAAAAGAATAGGGGCTCCTCAACCCCAAACCTCGGGCGGCTCAGAGCTTAATCCGGCGCTGTGAGTGAGAGGAACCTCAGCGGTCGTGCAGCCCTATTCGGCTACAATGCATTATGGCTATACCTCGCATTAACCTACCAATGTTATTGCGTACAATTTTATGTGCTAGTAAATCATATAACATTAGGAATGGAGCAAGCGTACATTTCATTCCAACCCTTCACCGACTAAAGTCCTATATGCACCTATGTAGGCCTTCGTCGGTCGAAGAGGCCGCATTAATGAACTGCTTGTGTTCAGATGCAAATCGAATAGAATTGAGAGTTAAACGCCTCGGGCTGACCCGAGAAATGGGGGAAGGAATATATCGAGCGATTGTTTGCTTTCACCGAGGTAACGCTTTGAATGTATATGCTTTAATTTAAACCCAAATGGTTATGCCAAAGAGTTATTTTTTGTACTTATTCAAATAAATGCGTATTTATATTAATATTTTGAATGAGTTATTTATTTCTTAAATGGTGATTTATTTATATTCTATACTACTGTCTATAATTGATTTGTAATATATAAATAATAGCGTATTGTTATCCTAAGTTTACGCGAATGTTATTCATCACAACAAAACCAATTTTACGGACTTTATTGCGGTTTATTTCATTACTTAACTAGACCGGCGTTTTAGAAGCTTTACAACAATCATGGTCAGTTCACCCATGATGTTAAGTAAACCGCGATAGAATCCATTAAAATTGTTTTATTGTAATAAATAGTTGCGTTTTAATTGTAATTAAAGCTTAGGATTTTAAATTAACGTACAAAACAGGTTTTATTAAATTATCATACTAAAGTGCAAGTTAGTTTTTTTGTTACGCTGTTACTAAAGAAGGATTCAAGAATTATGATGTGGAGATAGATGTAACCTCGAGATACTTATCAGTTACTTTTGACACAACTAAACTATAGTGTATTTTTGTTGACGTGGAGAAACGCATTTACGCGCAACCACTGCCCCGGGTTGGTTTTATTGATATGTGGTACTCGCGAAACATGATACTGACGAATAACCACTAAAATAACCACGAGTGCCATTAGTGCCGCCTTTAGTGATGTGCCCCGGACATACAAATAATCAAGGCTCTACGACGGCTCGTTAGTGGCTGAGGGACTGATGCCTCCTCCACTAATGGGTTATCCGCACCGCAGGATAACCCCACCGACCTTGGATAGTGCAATATTTAATATTTTCCTTAATTGCAGAAGTTCCCAAGTCTCCAAGTGAAAGAAGTCGTCAAGTGGTCCGCACGACAAGGCTTGAACCATGGTGGGGAAACAAAAATGTAACAAAACTAATGGATTATTTAAATATTTGTACAATCCCGACGTTTCATGGTTGTTGTAAAGTTTTTGAAATATCGGGATAACATTGGGATTGAAAAAATCTTAAGTAGATGACAATGAAATCCGTTAAAGTAATTTTATTACAATATGTAATATTCAGCTGGGCCAGTAAGGTTCTGGAGTGGAGGCCGCGTTTAGGAAAACGAAGTGTTGGTCGAGCGTTCACCAGGTGGGAAAACTATCTCTGTGCAGTAGCCGGTCCGGAATGGATGCGAGTAGCCGGAGATCGGTCGTCCTGGCGTTCATTGAAAGAGGCCTATGTCCAGCAGTGGACCGATAAGGGCTGGTAATGATTTAATTAATATTCACGTAAACTTAAGAAAACAGTAGAGCCAAATTGTGTGTATACGGTATCTTATACGGTAGAGATGCGTCCGGAAGCTAGTAAATAATAAATTTCCTATCCCAGTGCGGTATAAAAATATAAAATTTTCTTCTTTCAAATTGTGTCTATATAAAGATTCACAACAAAAGGAGGAAGCAACGATAATCGTGTGCACGGATATCCGGGTAAAACTTGGCCCGGGGCGAATATCCGTTAATGTATTCGCGCCACGTCGAACGACATCCGACAAAATCCGGTTAAGGTGAAGATATGCCCCGGTTAATCGCAGCCAACTCTTGATTTATGGACCTGACATTCCTGACTCAGTAATTGAACATTACGCGTTTCTAATTTATACGACCATTTGGACCGAGTCCGACCCGGTTGCCCTCTTTAGGGTTAAAACTCTCCAACGTTTATCTTTGATTAACTATATGTTAAGTCATCGTCATCATTATAAACATTATTTGTGTATACCCGTGTTTTCAGTAAGAGGTAGTGCCATGCTGCATTTCTGCGGAATTGGACCTGGAAGGTACCTCTCGCTCACATTTGACACCGCCGTAAACGAATATGCTGTCACGTTTTGTGATGTTTGAATTCGGTGGCCCATTGGAAAGGAGACGAATGCATCTGACAATAATGGGGATGTCTGTGTAGGCGTTGGTTGTAGTCAAATTTTGAAAGTTTGACGATCGGCTGGCTCAGTTGGTAACGTGGCGGTTAGGCCGCATGTTAGGCGAGAGGTCGCGGCTTCGAATGCCGCCTAGGTCTTGTAATATAAATTATAAAATATAATAAATAATATGTTTTATATATTTTAATTTATAAAAAAAATATTAAATGTACATATTTCCGTTGACTAGTACCTGTAACACAAGTCCATGCGGTACTAGCACAGGGCTCAGCTGACGTGGTGTGATAAATCCATAGATGTTATTATAAAAAATTGACCTGAAGGCCAAAAATCGTTTTTATTGTCTTCATCGTTATCGGTTCGCTGTAACAATATAACTCAAAATGGTGCTACAATATTTTTAATATGAAATCCTGTTATAAAAATACTAATGAGCCATTGTTATACACTTGATTTTGACTATAATCAAGTGTATAACAATATTTCATTAGTATTATTTATCCTAAACGAATTGTCCGAAAACCTCACACTATTTATCGTAGTTCAAGACTCAACTAATATCGTTAGTTCTTCGATAAAAAGGCTTTAGATATAAATCACGGCCGGCCCATTCTTATCGCTTCAATATATCGTCAATAGGATGGAGAACTGCCTTAGTTTTTTGTGATTCTATTATCAAAATTATTTTCCGTTTTCCTACCACATAGTAGAATATAGTGCCTCTGCTATATCACGTAAGTATGGGATCCTGGAGCCTTAATCATGCCAAGCACAGTCTTTAATTGTCGTATATTAGCTTGCGAACTATCAGGGATATGTATCAATATATAAAGCCTTTCTTGTTTGAGCGCACTAATCTCAGGGACTAGTGACCCGATTTTTTTTTGTTTGTGTTCAATAGTCCATTCATCGAGGAAACCCATAACGCTACTAATAGGATCAGATTCTCAGGTAAAACCGCGGGGCGATGCAAATAATAACTTAATGTACAACCAATTTGTACTTGTTGTGTTGATGTGTTGTTGTTTGCACGCTCTTTAAGACGCTTGTAATAGATATCTCACACAAATTAACCCCCGTTATTATAGAACAGGCTAATCATACTGACTCATATCTGCGGATACTGTTCACCACAATTTTTCATAATCGTTTACGGTACAGTACAGTTCATACTGAAAGTATAAACGATTAGGAAGGAAAGTAACGCGCAATTCCGTGATTGTTGACATCCCTGCGCTGGGAGGTGGAAAGACGAGAAAATTGGAGCAAATAAGTACGTATCTTCTGTACTGTATCAAGTACCCACTAAGTACAATATTGTTTTGAAGATAAATATATTCTTTTTCTGTCACGAAAACGCGTTACGACCACGTGGGAGTGGCGGATGATACATTGCTGGCCTTGAACCTTGGAAATGGTTTACGTCACCGTTCACTTGTCCGTTGAAGTTTAACTTTTCATGTGTGTCCTAGTACACATTCCTATGTATTTTATCTATAGTCTCATCGTTAATCATAAATTTATCGATATTATTGCTTAAAATATCATATTTAAACAAAGAAGACGGAGTCACGTGATTGTGATTGCAAATAACATCTGTATCCCGTATTTATTATAAAGTTCTAAAAGCAAATAATTGAGTTGCGTAAAACGCAGGAAATTGTAAATTAGGCTCACAATAATGAAGTTGTTAAAGATTTTAATTAATTTATTGGGCATAATGGGGTAGAAGTTAACAAAACTCTCCGCGAAGGGTTAAGTATCGTCACAAAAATGGGCGGTGTTGGACGAGAATAATGTTGTATCTTAGTGTAATGGTGTAATTAGAATTTATTTTTGTCTATAGTTACGTTATTAAAACAACGCTGCTTTCTCCACCCCAGATGCGACTGGAGGGTTATGTTTCTCGAGTGTGTCATCATCACCAGCCGGATGACGTCCACTGCTAGACATAGGCCAATAGAGCTCCATAAGTCTTGGTCACGTGCCGCTTCCATCTAGAAGGCCAAGGCCATACTCGACTGTATGTTTGCAGACAATTTTGTTTTTCTTAAACTTATGCTGTGTAAGCGAAGGAAAGCCTACAAGCTGTTTTCGGATAGCTGTGAGTGCTCGTCTGTCGACGTGACTAGGTTTGGGGTCGAAGAAGCAACCCCCCACCCCCCCCCTCTCTCTCTCTCTCTCTCGCTCTCTCTCGCAGATGGGAGAGATTCATTCCGATATGTGTGTTGACATTTTTGTTTGTCCCTTTTCTGTATTCTTCATGACCTTATGGATTACGCTGAATCACTCGTCAAATTTCACATGCCGTCAGTTCAGTTTCAGTTTGTGTAACCTATATTTCTCTATAGAAGGGAATTTTGTAAAATTACACCTAAGGATAAAGCGATTACCGAGAAAGTTTTTAGTGTATAATTTGTCAAAGTAAAAAAAATATTCAAAAATTATTCCGTAGCCGATCATACATATTATAAAACAAAGTCCCGAAAAACTGTCTGTCTGTGTGTAATCGATTTTCTCAAGATCTATTGAACAGATTTTGTTGCGGTTTTCACCTATGGACAGAACGATTACCGAGGAAGGTTTTAGTGTATAATTCGATTATTAACCACGGGTCTAGCCGGGCCGGACTGCCTCTGTGATATAATTTATTACTGTAACTAAACTCTACTACTGAATGAGTGACAGCGGCCGTTATCGTTAAAATATCATTAGTTTCATGTGAACATGTTTCGTACGCATTTAACATGTTTTAACGATTGCATCTGGGGATTTTGCAATTACAAAGCGGTATTTCTTTATTTTATTTTAACATAGGGCATGTCTATTTTATATATACAGAAATATATTATACAGAAGATCAGATGGCAGATGGGCCAGTTAGGTTCAGGAGTGGAGGCCGCGTTTAGGAAAACGAAGTGTTGGTCGACCGTTCAGCAGGTGGGAAGACGATCTCCGTACAGTAGCCGGTCCGGGATGGATGCGAGTAGCAGGAGATCGTTCGTTTCGGCGTTCATACCCAGAGGCATGTCCAGCAGTGGACCGATAAGGGCTGATAATGATGATGATGATGATGTGTATATACTAGTGATGATAGGAAAGTGTTTAGTAAGAGGTAGTGCCATCGCAGCTTAATTGGGCCGCCACGACTGGGGGGTACTTCTCGCTCACATGACACAGTCGTAAAGCAACGATCTCTGCAGTCTCGTTTAGTGCGGTTTGTGAGTAGCCGGTGACCCATTGGAGGGGAAGACGTTAGGAGGTGAACGCATCTGCATGACAATTTTGCAGATATTCTTGGGTCTCGGTAGTCGTCGAAGGGCGCCGATGGTTTGTTTGCCCCCTGATATAAAAAAAATTTATACACTCGTACTTTTCTGATTTATAACATCTGTGTATTCATTGTGAAGCATCTACTATGCTCCCCTAATTCGGCTTCTGAGACTGGAAAATGTGCGAATGTTTATGGGTTCCGGTACTGTCAAGTGACTCGACCCGCAACTTCGGGAGTTTGTTTGAGATGAGATCAATGTCCTGCATTAGTCCATTTAGACATATTTGACTATTGTCTGAAAAACGTTGATTTAATGTCCTTTAGTAGTCAATAATAGATTTATCTATAAATTATGTTACGTCTATGTGCCATATATTATTAAGGCGAGGAGCGTCAAATGATGTGAGCTCCGGCGACGGCTCCATAGGAAATTGGACAGGAAATGGACCACGTGACGCAATCGGACACTACGTCATCGAACGTCACGCCAACTAGCCAATCAGCACTTATTCAATTATTTGTTCTATTTTCTTATTTTGAATTTTAAGCTGCGTCCTAATTTGAATGTCAATAATGATTTCATAACTGATTGTTATACATATGGGTCAGAAGGCTTATCCCGTTTTGATTAAGTTTCCTTTTTACGAGATGTATCCTAATTGTGTAATCAATGTTTACCTGGCCACAATTAGTGAGTAGTCATGAGTTGGTCGTGGGCCATCGCCGCACTCCCATGCGTAATCAGCGGGGCAGGCCTCCGCCGCTGCTCAGTCTCATTTTGGGCAAGACCGTGTCGTGGAAAAATGCCATCGACTGCCAGGATCTGTCATTCTCGGGCATTAAAGTTTGTGATAAATTTAAGAGATGGTGTAAAAATTTGCTTTCTTTTCATTTTTAACAATGTACATTATTGTTACAGGTATGTTAATAATGAGGAGTGAACGTCGGATGTTGACTGTGGAAGATGCCTGCTCAGATCCCAATCAAGTGTATGTATTTAATTACTATAGTATAATGACACATCACGTATCTTACTATATCTACACTGTATCATAATTAAATTAAGTAAATAATGGTCCAGAGATAAGCAGCTGGATCTGTCGACTACACACACTACTGCATTACTACTGGGGGAAATGATCTACCCCCGCCCATTCGAAGTCTGAAAACAATTAGCAATTTTAAAATGAAATATAAAAAATTACTTGATAGAACAACAATTGATTTATTAAGTAAAAATTTGCTAAAAAATAGAAATATGTCGCTTGGAATAACACAAATGACGCTATAGTTATCATACACGTGTAGGTGATCATATATCAGGCGTAGCCAGCGTTTATAATATATATAAATATAAAATATAACTACATATTTACACAAAATTTAAGTTATTTAACGGTCTCGTAAAGCAAAAAAAAACTATTGTCAAAGAATAGTTAAGACAGTAATGGATCTATTATGTTGATCTCTGTGCGTAAACCGTGTCGTCACTCATTTCTGGGACCACATAACACCAGGACTGTGGTTATATATAAAGGTTAATTAACTGAGTGGTTTCCTTTTTAAGAGTTGTGTTACGCTGTTGTGCATTTTCCCTTGGTAAAAACGTCTGAAAGTTTATCAAAAAAACTATTGTCGTTATTGTTGTGTATGTGCTGTTATGTGTTATATGTATATGTTATTAATCTTTGAAAAAAAAATCTATAATAATGTACCTCAAATTCTTAAATAAAGTTTTTTCTATTCTTTTGTACTCTATAATTGTCTATGATCTAAATATATAAAGTAATATGTCCTAACTGATTCATCATCGCCGAGCGTAAACTATATTAGATTGAGGGCCACCGAATTTGGTGAGTAGGTACTAACTAGGAGTTCCTTAGTGGGTACTAACGATACCTTCGTTTTTCGTTCGTTTGGAATTTCAACACTAAGGAGTCTAATGGGGGTTGAAAGTTTGCATAAAATAACAATATATTAATATCAGTGGACTTATCACACCACGTTAGCCTGGCCCTGTGTTAAGTACCTGTGAACTTGTGTTGCAGGTACTACACAACGGACAATATATTTAATATCTTTTCGAAACTTAAGAGATTTTATTTATTTAAGTAGACGTAACAAGCTGACTAACCGCCAAATTACCAACTGATCCAGCCGGTCGTAATTTTTAAAATACCTTCATTTTAAATTAGAACTACAAAACATTATTTTCAGGCTTTTCGTTACAAAGTAATGAATTCGTATATCAGCATTTATGGAAATTGTACTCCAAAGGATAGAGGTAGGATGTACGCGGCTGAAAAATCATATTAATGTATATTTCGTAAATCTCCCTATTTGTACCGAACCTAAAAGACTTTCTAAAGAAACAATTTCTAAGCTCACCTCTAAATGAAAGCAGCAGTTGTCAATAATCCTCAGAAGTTGGCCAATAAAAGCGATCCAGTAATTCCAAGTCATTTATCAAGCACTAAAGTAAACCTTCCAGCTCCATTTATCTGAGAACTTTAACTTGCCCAATAAACAATGGTAGTGCATTGTGAATTCAGCGCGCAGTCCAACGGCTTGAAAATTTCCACCCCGCCCACGGCTCCAGTTTGAAAATGGATTTCTTTCAACAAGTCCTACGACAAATACATAGTGAACGGTTTTGAAATTAGCTACGTTTGGGAACCGCTCGTGGGTGAGATGGGACGTATGAGTTCAAACAACCGGCATGAAACTATTTGTTAAAAACTTACAGTATGAATGTTTTTTATTAAAATAAGGCAGAGACGTGGACTGCCGATAGAGGTGTTATTTTTAAACCGTAATTGTTCGTTACTGTGTAATGACGTGAGATCCATATATTTCCTTTTTTCAATTTTAAACACGTATATGTAGCGTATTTCAATACAACTTGATAGGATCTTACATACAGTGGCGACAGGTTGCCATATCAGAAAAGGTTTCATAAACTAACTGTACATATTTTCAATTAAAACGTAATCCGATATCCATTCACAGAATCGAGGGTGACGTCAAAAAGCCTACTTTTACGCAGGGAAAATCTCCGAAAGATACCCGGAGCGATTTTACGGGGAACGGCAACCAGGTTTTGTGGGATTTTTACCCACTAAAACCCCTGCGGTAATTTACCTCGGCACCATAATAGGGCTGCGGGAACTTGAAATTAACCACATCCGCTGCCCCTCTGCAAGCCTTGCTTCAATCCCGTCTCGCGGAGATCTACATAGAATAGCCTCTGCACTGCTGGGATCGGATAGATACGGACATGAGGACTCTACATGCCCATAGCCCCAAGGAACCCTATGTATGTGATTCATCTATTGAGCGGTTCCCGAGGAAGATTTTATTGTTTGATTTAATTACGGGCGAAGCCGAGGCGAATCACTAGATTACTATAAAATTACTGCACTACGTAACTAGTTCAGTTCGTCACAGCTAACGAGGACGCAATGACATATGTTTTCAATATGCTGTCCCCGGTCGAGCCGGCTCATTCAGCTTCAAAATATCAAAGTGCATCTTAGAGATCGCACGCACAGTCGGACCACTGACGACACCGGAGGTTGCGTTGCCGACCTTTGAGTCACGAATAAGCCTTTTCTTGAAATCTCATATGTTATCTTTATATCTCTCTTCACTTACTTTTCCTTTTTCTGCATGTCGATCCGATCAGTTATGGTAGTGTCGCTCTCATGATGCCGGCGTAAAGTGACAACCTCTGTCGCGTTTCGTGCGGCTTATGAGTAGCCGTCGGCTCATTGGAGCGGAGAGAGGAGTCGTAAAAAATGCTAAGATTTCTTATTCGCCCTCCTTAAATATATATCGGGTCGAAAATACCGAGGACGGCATAATCTGATTCCACTGTACGCGGGAGGAAGTTGCTATTAAATCGTAGGATTGTTCTCCAAAAGTCATCAGCCTTATTGTTATGACACTCTAACTAGATTAGTTCGTCGAAAAGCAAATTAGCACTTTACGAAACGTGTAACTAAAGTTTGTAACTTACATCTGCGACCGCGTGCGACGCCGGGATGCTGTCATCTGGCAAAATGCTTTGTTAGCCTGTGTTATGGTTTTGTGTATCACTTTGTAATAAATAGTATTGTAGATGTACAATTTTACATAGTAAGAGGTACCGAAATGCATTGCATTAATTATAACTTGGAAACACATGATTGTGAAGTCATAGATTGACAAGAGAAGTAAGCGCGGTAAAAAATTACGCTGAGCGTGCGTTATGTTTTATCAGAACGCGCGGCTTTAGTCGTTTCTTGCTGACCGCAAGCACACGTTTTCCTTATTTGGTTTCCAAATTTGTTTCCGTATTTGAAAATCAATAAAAAATACATTAATTGTCGTACAAGTTTGCTTTTATTTCGAACGGACAAATTCCGTACGTACGTTCCGAATGCAGCCCTGCGCGTTCGTATAACCCACCTGGAAAGAACTTAATGACGTCATGTGGAAGGCAGCGCCTAGATACATTTGTTTGTGCCCGGAATTGTTGTTTTACACGTTCTGTAATTCCCATTCAGATTTCAGTATTGCGTTGTCGTGCTTTGATCGCGCTATTACTATCCGTGCTGACTGTACACTTTCCAAACGAAGAAAAATGAACGTTTTCGCTAGCCTCGCGAAATCCCAAACCGAAATTCCGCTTTAGGAAATCGAATATGGAAAACATGTCCCTATTTTTGTGGCCAGCCTTTTTTTTATTGTCGCGGGGTAACACATTTCTACACGCGTCATCACCGACCCTGGTTGAGGTCCACTGATGTGTGGGGCTCGCGGCAAATTATATTGTAATACCCAGTGAAACTTCCGCGAGTGCCGCATTTGGTGAGGTGCTACAAATCACCAGGGCACCTCGACTGCCAGTCATTCAACAAAGGGACCGACACCATCTCCACAGGGGGGTTGCTCCAGGAGGCTGGGAAGGTGCAATGCGATGAGGTGGACCTTCACCCTTTGCCCCGTTCGCAAAATTGCCGCTTCTTCCTGATCTTTAGTCCCCTCCTCTTATAAGAGGAGTACAAAGAGCAGCTCCTTCCGTTCAATTGGCTTCGCCCAAGGTGTCTGGGTTCACACCGACCTACAAAGCCGCACTACCACGAAAAGGCTTGAGCTATGGTGGTGATATGTGACCAGCCTTAAAAAGCAAACTCCAATACCATCCTCATATAAAGTCCCACCTGTGTATTTACAAACGTACTGTGCAATTTGGGCGTCGGTTCTAATCAATTACCTTTGACTGATCGCATGAAAAATCCGACTCTGTCCCCAAAAGGAAAACGCGCTGACTCTCCTTGATTGAGTTATGATTGGACCTTTTATTTATAGCTCGAATCAATCGAATCCCTTATAGTTCATTTCCTTGGTCGGAACATATTTTTCATTTCCCATTTCTTTGTGAAATTCTGGGGTTTTTTATAGATGTGTTTGAGGGGTGCTAAGTATTAGATATTTATTAGTTCATTGTTAAGCTATTGGTATTTTGTCACAGTAAATTGAAAAATAAATAGTTGTGGAAATAGTATATAAAGCTAATTTATTTAATAATCCGTGTTAATACTCTTAACATGAATTTCCATCAAGAAGTGACAATACATTCAATCAACTATTAATCTATTGGGTTTATTTTCTGGACTGGAGTTAAATTTATAAGATTAATCATTTAATCTTATAAATTTATTATCGTAGGATCGCCATATATTTTCGTAGGACGATAACATATGCGCCAGCCGTACGGCAGAGAGATAACTGCTGCCTCGCGCCCTTTCCTCGAGCTGTGGATGCGCCATAGGCGCAAATCCCTCACCTTCCGTCTGACGCAGGTGCTCACCGGGCGTGGTTGCTTCGGTGAGTACCTGGCAGGGAGCCGACGACTCGTCACGACTGTGACGCGGCGGTGGACTCGGCCCGGCACACCCTCGCGGTGTGTCCGAGATGGGCCGTGCTGCGTCACGATCTGACATCAGTTGTCGGAGGGGACTTGTCAAAGTTGAGCATCATCCTCGCGATGCTCGGCAGCGACGAGTCCTACCAGGCGATTCCTTCGGCGAGACCGTCATGTCCCAGAAGGAAGCCGACGAGAAAGAGGATGCTGCCGAAGCGGCCTCCCCACGCCGACGACGAATGTGGGCCGGGATGGGAACCGGTCCATGTCCATGGTGTCATGGCGTAGCCGAACAGTCCTCGAGGAGGTAAACTCTGGCCTTTTCGCCGAGGCCAGCCTGTCGCTGGAGGGGTTGCCTGCAGATCCGGGACCCTCCACTAATAGCGACTGAAGGCTCCCGTAGGGGTTTAGTTGGTATTGCTACCCAATGGCCGAGTGCAACATAGGTCTGGGGGTCCACCCGTACTCCCAAGTATCATCCGTAAATTCATTCCCCTTCGTCACCAAAAAAGAAAAAGGACGATAATATATGGCTCTGTTCGCTCTGCCATTAGTGATATGTTGTGTGATTTAAGGAAACACACCTTGTTTCTTTATTTATGGTATGACCCCCTCAAATTATGGAGCACAAAATTTGACAGCTTTTTGGCAGGCATCGGTATGCCCATAGACATCCGCATCATTTTCATGCAGATGCGCTGCTTTCGTGCCCGGCGTGATTACAGTTACCTTCACAGGCTATGCACTAGAATCTGCCTCGGCAAGCGCTCTATCTATGCGTGCATTGCTTGAAAACCAATTCCATATTTTGTAATTATTATTTTTTGATTTTAAGAAAAATTGATCACATACATCCAGGGATATAACATGTTTCCGGACTTCGTTTTATAACATGTGTAGGGTTTTCGAGAATAACACGAGTTGGATAGGTACCTTAACGGTTTATAAACTAAAACCTTCCTCTGCAGTTGCTCTATCCATTGGGGGAAACCGCATGAGAATTCGTTCGGTAGAGAAAAAAATCGATCGCCTACAGATATACAGCTTTTGAGAACTGTGTTTTATGTAGAGGAATATGCCCAGATACATAATATACATAACGAGGTTGTGGTAGCCTTCGTCTCAACTTTGCTATTTTCGTTCGATTACTTTATATTGCGTATATTGACGTATATGTTTGTATACGCATTTATATCTATGTAAGTAGTGTATTTTTCGTATTTTTCTTTTACTTTAATTGTTTTTGTGAGTTGTCATTG
>JAFELO010001024.1:220878-261685 GCA_017140195.1 Eumaeus atala | reverse complement strand
TTTGTTGTTATATTTTTCTTCCTTTCCACCCCCAAGGGTGCCACAGAATATTGGTGTTGGAAATACTGCATTGTATTCCCAATTTCTGCCGAGTGGCATGCCTTTTTGGGGCAAAGCTGCATTACTTACTGATTTAAGTGTGTAATTTTTGTATATGTGTTTTTTTTGTGCTGTTTTGGTTAGGAATTTCTGTTTTTCTTTATTGTTATATAATATTTTTAACAGTTTCTTTTTCTGTCGCTTTCTCTGTGTAATGTTGCTTTCGTTCCAAATAAAGCTTTTTTCTATTCTAAGTGCTATTTCGTCAAAGTGACATAATAAATTTCCTACATGAAGTGACAATACGCTCCATCAACAAAATGATGAGTTGCCCAGTTGTTTTCATCCCAATTTTCTCACTTCATTACTTCCTTTTCATGGGAAAATTGACCTGAATTCTGTCGGTACTAATTTAAATAGAATTTATTGTAATCTTTACATTACGATCACAGAGACGTAGCTACACACATGTTTATAATGTTAGCACAATTAAAGGCCTCTTTATAGCATAAGGGGACAAACGAGCAGCCGGAACGCCGTAAAGCGACATCTTCAGTGTCGCGTTTCGTGCTGTTTGTAAGTAGCCGTTGGCCCATTGGAGGGGGGGCAAGTGGGCAACGCATCGGCATAGTAGTTATGTGGATATACATGGGCGTCGGTAGTCGTAAAAAGCTCGGATTTCTTGCTTGTCCCCATATTCTACAAAACAGTATTTTGAGGACTGCACACGCCCATAAACCTCTCTAAGTTGCTCAATTTTTCTTGTTTCTTTTTGGACCTGACCTTTTGCTGTGGAAGCGAAGAAAAGCCCAATACAGCTTCATTGGATTGCAAAAGCTAAACAGTTGCATGCGCCAATCTCGGGAAGTACTGATACGTTTTGAAACATTCTTGCAGTGTTAGAAAGACCACTGTTTTAAGAAGGCTATAAAATACATCCCACCGCGTTGCGATTAATAGAATCGAGCGTATTTTGGGCAATACGCGGGTAAGACCACACAGGCTATTATTTTTTGAACCTAAAATTATGCTGTGGAAGCGAAGAGAAGTCTAATACAGCCTCATCAGATAGCTGTCTGTATCTATATAATTAAAATAGAAATGAAAAAGCCTTATTTCTTATATAAATGCGAAATATCACACACTTATTGATAACGAAATCTCAGAAACTGTAACACCTACTTACAAGAAACTTGGTTCATTTAGGGTGCAGACATCCACTAGCAATATTACGATACATCATTACTAAGAGTGCCTTTTTGAAGGTGCAATACGCGAGTGAAACTGCGTGTTACTAACAGTTCTAAATAAATCATGAAAAATAGATGAAGATATGTCGAATAAATGGTGGATAAAATCATTACAGCCATACTTCTTATTCTAATATAATTTTCCTAGCACAATAAAAAAGTAATAAAAGATAAGTTTTGCTATAAAAACATTATATTTATTTTATTGTTCCTAACGTCGAATCTATAACAAAAGGTTGGTTCTAATGTGTAATAGGCGTTTAGTGAATAAAACTAGCAGTAAATGAGGCACAGTAATTATGTTACTGTCGGCACACACGCAAGGCACGTCATACTTTACTAGGTAAAGCCTTGTAATGTCATATGCCATATTTTATTAAGTCTCGTGTTAGCAAGGAACAAATGTCGCGCGACATTCAACATGTTAGTCGATGTTGCGAGACATCGATTTATGTCTCTCCAGAGTGCACGACATGTCCCCAAGTTAATGCGAGGATAGGCCTCGCGACATTTGTTGTTGTCCACTACTGTAAATGTTTTGGAGTGTAGTGACGGTGACGGCTATAAAATGGTGTTCTGTGCGGTGCAGAGTCAGGGGTAGAGCACGGCCACTCATCGGTACAATGTCCTGGTATGGAGGTTGGTGTTAACGTATAGATGTTTATTTTTCATTCACTGTTAGGCCGTGGTGCCATTGGTAGTGAGGTAAACATATTTAAGATCGAAGATATTTTTAACTGCGGAATGAAAGCGGAGAAGTCACAACATTTAGTGCTGTTTATTGGGTTGTTACGCACTCGATACACCTATTATTGTTTAATGGATTTCATCAGCTCAGCTTTCGGAATCTTTTCATGACTATTGACGTTAATTGATATTTGCATAATTATTGTGCCCACCATTCGTCCTTCTCTCCAATGGGCCAATAAGCGCACAAACTGCTCGAAACGGGACGATAAAACGAAAACCAATTAGGACAAGTTTCACATAATAACAAATTTGGCGCAGCCTAAAGGCACACTGTATCTGCTGACTTGTATATACTGTTGTTTCTTAAACTACTGTCCTTGTATTTAGTGTTGTGGTCGGATACATGATTTCCTTTCTTCTTTCTTTCCTTCTACACGGTTGACGTTGACTGATGACGTTGATAAAGAGAGATTCAACGATAAAGTCTCCAGTACTTGTGTGGAGCGTTTTAAAATTGAATATTCAAGTGGGTCTTTAGCAATGATACATTCATAAAATGGCAATCCTAGATTTCTAGGCTCATCTATATTCAGCTGAAGGACCTACTTCAGACGGTCTTCAGACTACCTCGTTTTCAGTCTAATCTCTGTTTCTGCGTCGATTCTATTGAGTTTGTCGAGAAATTTTCGAGTAACACTAAAGCTAAACGTATAAAGTTGATTGAGAATTTACCAAGGGCTGTTTAATGAGGTATGATGCGAACCTAGTCTTGATTCTTTTGAATATTTTATGTAAATTATACGGGGACAAACTAACAGACGGAGTCTTTGGAGGGTATTCGTCGCCTACTAATCTCTCGCCTCCTCCCCCCATCCAATGGGCCATGGCTACTCACTATATGCACGAAGAACAGTTGGACCCTCTTGATGATTAATAATACCCATTGATATTCACATAGACGTTGCATTGCACAACTCCTGCGTGGGCCGCAGTAAACTTATACGCCGCACCACACATGACGGTACCGGTGCCATCGTGTGACTGAGACCTAGTCATGCTAGCGGACTGGCTATAGGTAGCAGAGGATCGAATACTTTCCCACTATGTTTCAAGCCTTCTTGTCGCAGTCAGACGTAATAGCCTGGGGTGAACCCAGGCGAAGCCGATTGACACGAGCTGCTTTTGATAGGGCCGGTGAAGGCGCGGAAATGCGTTTCCCCGCATTAAGAAGGATCAGACACTCTCATTAATCATACTATGGATGGATATGAGCTGATAATGTTGACAGTGAAGTATAAAAGTGCTAAGAAACTGTAACGCAATCACGCGCCAATCTAGAACTGATTCGCTCCACTCGCCGCCTAATGCACTTGTCTGCGTCTCTGCGTGTCTATGGCACTCTAATTGAGTTAGCTCATGCCGCTGCGACGCCGCACCACAGCTGCGGTCCCGCGCCATGTCGTGTAAAGTGCCTTATTTATAAAAAAACACATTTTTCGCGGTACATTATAAATTTTCTTGCGTTTGCAAAGTTTCAATAGGAATTGTCAGATCGTATTATTGGACGGACGGCTAGTCGTAGCGTAGTACAATATTATTGTCAGATCGTATTATTGGGCGGACGGCTAGTCGTAGCGTAATATAATTTTATTGTCAGATCGTATTATTGGGCAGACGGCTAGTCGTAGCGTAGTACAATATTATTGTCAGATCGTATTATTGGGCGGACGGCTAGTCGTAGCGTAGTACAATATTATTGTCAGATCGTATTATTGGGCGGACGGCTAGTCGTAGCGTAGTACAATATTATTGCGTATTCCTGCAAATGTGGGCCTGATCAACGTCCAGTTAGAGTAGTCCGGTCCTTTATAAGGGACTGACCCACCTTCACCCGTTCTGCTACCCACCTCTCGGCATATTCGAGTAGCGGGAGATGCGCGCGGGTTAGCTCACCGGCCCCCAACATTAAATTCTTGACTCACTACACATTACTTAAGTGCCCTTATACGGGACTGGCCAGTCGCCGA
The DNA here is from genome assembly GCA_017140195.1 of Eumaeus atala. Lineage (NCBI taxonomy): Eukaryota > Metazoa > Arthropoda > Insecta > Lepidoptera > Lycaenidae > Eumaeus > Eumaeus atala. The sequence goes on along the minus strand of JAFELO010001024.1, from coordinate 257,679 downwards.
GAGGAGCCTTCTTACGGCTGTCGACACCTAGAAATATCCTTCTTACTCCCGTCCAATGGGAAGTATTAAGTTTATCTGACGATGAATAATATTATTTGAATAGAGATCGGTCACACACAAAGTAGTGCGACACCTATCAAGGACAGACATTTCCGGGAGTATTTGTTTAAACTTTTTTTGGCCTGACCAGTCGCAGAGGTGCCCTGTTACTAATTGATCCGGGGTGACTGGTAACACCCGCGGGGTTTTAGTCACCCCATCAGATTCTACTAAAGTCCTGAAAGAAGAAAAAAATTAGGAAAGAGAACACTCCCGGAAAAACTGGACAAAGGATGTCCAGGTGTCGCGTCGGTCTCGGGGTGTGACCGATCTCTATGGTAACATTATAAAGTTGAAGAATTTGTTCGTTTGTTTGAACGCGCTAATCTCAGGAACCACTGGCCCGAACTGTCTGCCGTTAAATATATATAACCGAATGGAATACAGCCTACCTCGATAAATTAATCAATAGTCGACCACATATCCATCGATAACACAAAATATTTTTTTTTCAACTTGGGTCTGAGATTAGCGCGTACAAGCAAACAAACTCTTCAGCTATAATTATATTATTAGTATAGATTTGGTTCATTGACGATTGTGGCACTATTTTGACATTCGAATAATAACAAAACGAGAGCAGTAATTGCAGAATCAATAACCAACAAAAGTGGCATGCCTCCACAGCGCACATTGATGTCTTTTTACAGCACAGAGGGGGCAAACGAGCAACCGATGTCTTTTGACGACTACCGGCGCCCATGGACATCACATCATTGTTGTCATACCGCTGCCCTCCTTTACTCACAAACCGAGCGAAACGCGTAAAACTTAAACAAATTGATGACGATGCTATTCATGATTCATCCATCGCGCACCTACAATATTTTTCACATCCAATTAAAGTCACTGAAAGCTGTAAAAGAATCGAAAATCGTATCGGCACGGAACGTCGACGGTATCAAAAGCATAAAGGGTGTTTTACTGCGGCTGGTTGTAAAACTCGTCCATTATTTTGCTCTTTATGATATAATAAAGTTAATAATAAACGGGCCACTGGAACCGCCAGTAAAACCTCTTCGTATCACGTGTGTAACGGCCTATTTCAAAATGGCGGACCCGTTTTAAAAATCGAATTGCAAAGGGCGCTTCAAATAATAGAAACGTTTGTTTCAAGAGTTATTTTATTGGCCACACCATTGGATTTTATGGGTGTCGTGTATACCGTACAGGTATATAATGAAAACGCTGTTCCAACTACGAAGACAGTTTGTTTATATGAGAGTGAAGGATCGAGTGTGAGTGTTTAGTGAGCGGTATACGATGGGATCTAGCAGATCTAGCTGTAGAAATCCTGTGTCTAAATAGCCGACAAATAAAGTAAAAACGACCGATAACTAATTGAAACAGGTAGTGAAAGAGGCGTAAATGTACGTACTCGCTTTATGCCATTAGAACCGCGTGTTAACTTTAGGCACTACAGATTCTTCATATCTGCCGTTAAAAAAATTATATCATATAATTGTATGCCGTAGGTTACGAGCAAGCTTTGTCTAGTCTCCAACGTGATATAATAAAAAAGTAAGTACCTTCACGCCTGTTATCCCCGAAGAGGTAGGCAGAGGTGTGCTATTACATCCACAACTCGTAAGTGGATATACTAGAACACCCACGATTAGCCAAGATGCTGAGGTTATAATAATACTGTAAAGTATTTCGAGGTTACTAAGAAATAATTAGGATCTGGTCCGAAATAACCATTTAATTATTATTATTATTATTATTAATTAATCAAAGAAATATTTTAAAAGGAATTAAGTACCGCTGTATGAACTAAAAAAGGGGATAAATGACTGGTACCTGTAGAGAATGTAAGGAACTAGTTGTCAAGAATCTTTATGAACCTTATCCTAATAATACGGTAGTTGGTGTGTTGGGGCAATTTACTGACGTAATGAATGAAAATACAGAAAAGTAGCCTGTGGGTAGTTTAAATAGATTTCCATTATTTTGTTCTTCAGTTTCATCTTATTTTCGAATCGCAACAGTACTTAAGATGCCCTTCAAACACATGATGATACAAACGGTTTCAGCAAATACATAAACACGCAGATGGCTACGGTACGATATGGTTTACGGTTGTTCCAGCACTTTCTCGTACTCATGTGTTTATAGAGTGTAAAATCTAAACAGAGGTGTGGTATATAAATCTTAGTGCAAATCCGCGCCCGCTATGTAATATTCATCGCGGTATAATCGCGAATCCGAACTCGTTGGTGCTTTGTGGCGCTGTTTGATTTATTGTGTTTGCGTACCTTTATAAGGTAAATGACAGGTAGAGAGTAGGTTCAGTATATATTGCATTGGTTCCCAGCTTGATGTTAACGAGGCCTGTAACTATGCGATAGTTAATCAATGATTAGTATAGAACTATTTATGTAAACCAATTAAACTGATTTTATAAACTAGTACCACCCCGCGCTTTCACGCGTGTAACTCCTCTCCTATTAGTCGCAGCGTCATGGTATATAGCTTATATGGCCTTCCTCGATAAATTCGAGGAAGGATATATAGGCTGTACTAAAAAGACTTTTTGAATACTGTTCGAAATTTAAAATAATATCAGATAAGCAGTTTGGTTTCCAAAAAGGAAAATCCACTACAGTAGCACTCTTCTCACTTTTAAAGATAATACTAGGAAATATTAATAATATTTTTAAGACTACAGGGTTATTTTTGACATATCTAAAGCTTTTGACCTCGTTTCCCACAACTCTCGTTTTCCCTTTTGCTACAAAAATTAGAGGTCCACTCAAGTGGATTTCAAATTACCTATCCAATAGACAACAGTGTGTTTCAGTTACTGGATTAAATAGCAATACAGAAATCACGTCATATTTATGAGAATGCAAATACAACAGATGTGGAGTGCCTCAGGGGAGCGTACTTGGGCATATTTTGTTTCTGTTATATTTAAATGATGTAGTAAAAATTACACATCACAAATTTATATTACATGCAGATGACATTTCAATTATTATAACATCAAATAAAACATATAATACAATGAATGACCATGAAAATGATATAAATAATACAATGAAAGATTTAATTCAGTGGCTTAATGTCAATAATATTATAGTTAATTTAAATAAATCAAAGTATATACAATTTAATCGGGGAAGTTATAATAATAATAAAGCGAAACTTAATATTTTAAAACTACAAGACGCATGCGGGTTCACTACAAGATGCACAAAATTCTTGAGGATAACTATAGATAGAAATTTAAATTGGAAATTACATATAGATGAGTTGTCCACTAAGATGAATAAGTTCACATTTGCACCTAAGAAATTAAAAACAATTACAGATTCAAAAATGGCTATTATGTCTTACCGTGCTTATGTCGAGTCGAGAATATTATGGGGCAACAGCACCGACCGTAACAGAATATTTATTGCACAGAAGAAGTGCATAAGGGCGATATGTGGGCTAAGACCAGATGAGTCGTGTAGACCAATCTTTAAGATACTTGGCTTATGACCTCTACCGTTGTTTTATTTCCTTGAAGCTACTATGTTTGTATATAGGCACAAATACCTGTTCACATCGGCCGAAGAAGTGAATTCACGTAGCCGACTTGACCAATATAAGCTTGTAGTCCACGATAAACCTAAATCAACTAAATTTAATAAAAGTTGTTTAAATATGTGTGTAAAATTATACAATAAAGTACCTAAAAATAGCTATAATAGACAATGCTAAAAAAGCTATGATAGACAATGTTTAAGCATTAATTGTATCAGTTGGTTCCTATAAACAACTATTACAATATTAAAGACATATATAACATAAAACTCTAAGTTACGTAAATAAGGTCTAGTAGACAATACTTTTGTGACGTTGTATTTACTGTTTGTTAATATAAAAACTTATTTTTGCATGCTATTGTTATGTATAGCAAAACATGTGATCTATATAAAATTTTAACATCCAATGTTTACCATGTTTTAAGGAAAATAAAATTATTATTATTATGATTATTATTATTTAACAAAAAAGAATATTTCAGTTCGGGCCAGTAGTTCCTGAGATTAGCGTATTCAAACACACAAACAAGCAAACTCTTCAACTTTATATTATTAGTATAGACGCGAAAGTTTGGATGAATGTGAGGATATTAATGATGTGGATGAATTTTGTTACTCTTGTCATGTCAAATCTACTGAACGGATTTTGATGAAACTTGGCAATGTTGTTGTTTATGTCTATCAGCTACGTCACATTTTCACGTTCCCTGATATGATTGAAGATAAAAGTCTTCAACCAATGCGTTCTCCCCGTGATGATCCTCGGGGCCGAAACATGGCCTCTTAATTTCGGACTGGTCCGCAAGTTTGCGGTAGTTCAGCAGGCTAATGAACATGCTATGTTTTGGGTGTTTGTCTGTCCGACAGAATTCGTAACGAAGTGATAAGGTAAATAAATAAAGTATCCGATATCACGCGACGAATAAGCCCGCTGGAGTAGCTATCGGCTGGCTACACACTCAGAAGAACAGATGGCAGATTGGCCAGTAAGGTTCTGGAGTGGAGGCCGCGTTTAAGAAAACGAAGTGTTGGCCGACCGTTCACCAGGTGGGAAGATGATCTACGTGCAGTAGCCGGTCCGGGATGGATGCGAGTAGCAGGTTATCAGTCGCCTTGGCATTAGAGAGGCTTAATTTCAGTAGCGGACCGATAAGTGCTGAAAATGATGATGTCTACCAGCTACTCTGAAGGTGTTGCCTTTGTTAAGATTTTGAGCTACGCTTCTTAGACCCAGCACTCTTAGGATAGAAACGGGACTCTATTACTAAGACTCTGCTGTAAGTTTGTGCAGCTGTACGTCTGTCTGTTTGTTACCGGGTTCAATCTCGTGTCCAAACCGTAATAGATAGAGAAGAGAGAAGATAAATTTATACAAAAAAAAGCACCTTCACGCCTGTTATCCCCGAGGAGGTAGGCAGAGGCGTGCTGCTAGTACATCCACAACTCGTAAGTCTAGTCGATATACTAGAACACTACGATTAGCCAAGGTACTGAGGCCCATGATGTCATAGGTGGAAAGCCTATGGTCACTTCGGGCATATTCCAATCCCGGATAGTGTAATGCGTGCTCAGAATAATCTGAGAAACATTTAATAACAGTTGCCTGACCAGGGGATCGAACCTTGAACGCCACGCGGCTAACGGTCTTAACAGGCGACACCCGCACCGTTGTTACACCACAGTGGCGATTTTTATACAGATATATTTCTGTTGCCGCTATAATAAAAGACACTAAAAGTAGTATAAATTACTTCTTTGAGGGGACTGGACAACAAACGTGTTCTTGCCGGTTTTTTGAGGAATGTTACGGCACAATTCGTGCGCGAATCTCATTCACACTATACCAGCACTTTGGAAGTTTGTGAGACAAGGGAATGAATTTCCCCTTTGTTCGAAATGATTTTTATATGCCGAGTTCAAGCGCGAATCGCCGTGTACGTTGGAGTGACTCGTGCGTACCACACGTGTGGTTTTTTTTTACAGAATAGGGGCAACGATCAGTCGGAGCCTTTTTACGACTACCGACGCCTACAAACATCCGCATAATTACTCCTTCCGTCCAATTGGAAGTGCTGAGTTTACCTGATGGTGAAAAGTTTTAGGAAGAGGTAGTGCCATGCTGCATAGGCGGAGGTAGTGTCACGTATGGTGCTTGACACTACATCCTCCTATGTAACGGTATTGGGCCGGCATGACCGGGAAGGTACCTCTCGCTCACATAATACCGCCGTAAAGTTACATCTTCAGTGTCGCGTTTCATACGGTTTGTGAGTAGCCGGTGGCCCATTAGTGTGGGGGAGAAGGAGGGCAACGCATTGGCATAGCAATTATGTGGATGTTCATGGACGTCGGTAGTCGTAGAAAGGCTCCGATTTCTCGTTTGCCCTCTATTCTATAATTTAACAAAAAAACCTTGGCTACTACAGGTTATTATCAGTGATGTCGTCTAAATAATACACGGGTGAAACCGGGGAGCATAGCTACTAATATATTGAAAAAGTGCACACTTATTGTGTACACCACATTTCAAACACATTTTATTTTTTGTATAAATCAGATCGACAACGCCGTTGCTGAAACCTTTTAAACACACAAAAAACAATCCAATTGGGCTTTAACACAGCGAAACACCCCTCGATAACCGCTTCGTATCCGTAAATATGTTTCATACGAACCCAATCATAGCATCAAAGAGCCCCCTTGTCTTTGTAACGGAGTTTGTTAGAAATTTATCTCGTGCTGTTAGCGATGAAAGAATTCTCGGTGGACTCCTCTGATGTCTTTATATTTAAATATTATTTTATTGAGCTGTTTGTGACTTTATAAAGATGCTCTTGGCTCTAATACGCGATAGAACTCGATTTTGACTAAAGCCTCCTCCACATGGACGATAAAAAGGAAAGCATTTGTGTGTATATACATAGTATACGCGTTCAAGTCATACTTCTTTGGCATAACAAGATCCTTAAAAAAATATATATTTCGCCTTATTTTTTTTTTGTAGACAAAAAAAACGACACTAATAATAGAAAAAAGTTATTAAATTTTGTTATCACGTATTATGGTAACTTTTTGGAAAACTAAAATGTTAACTAAAGTTAACTTCAGGGCGCGCAGCGTCTTAAATTTTTCATGGCTGTGTGTGCGCGCATCGTAAAAATTTGCCGTCATATTTTTTTTCTAACGCGCCAAAAGACGTATATATGTACACATATATTCAGAAGTAAGACGACTAATTGGCACAGTGGTGACATCGCCCGGTTAATCATGTATGTTGCGGCGAGTTGAATCTTGCCCAGGTCATGGATGTTCCTATCTACGTGTTATATGTATATGTATCAATCTGAAATATACACAATTTCTTAAATGTCTAGTCATCATCATCATCATTATCAGCCCTTATCGGTCTACTGCTGGACATAGGCCTCTTTCAATGAACGCCAGGATGACCGATCTCCTGCTGCTCACATCCATCCCGGGCCGGCTACTGCACGGAGATCGTCCTCCCTACACACTTCTTTTCCCTAGACGCGGCCTCGACTCCACTCCAGAAAATCCTGGCCCATCTGCCATCTGTTCTTCTGAGTGTGTGACCAGCCCATTGCCACTTCAGCGAGCTTATTCGTCGCGTGATATCAGATATCTTAGTTCTCAGCCTCAAGACTTCTTTACAAATTCGGTCGGTAGGAGAAACACGCAACATAGCACGTTCCATAGCCCGTTGAGTTATCGCAAACTTGCGGACCAGTCCTAAATTAAGAATGACGAAGCTTCCGGAATGCTCCCCAACCCGACTGAATCCTTTTATCGGCTTCCTTCTCGAAGTTATATCTACCTAATTGCAATAGTTGCCCGGGGTAGACGTATTCGTCTACGACTCCGGGAATTGCACCATCGACTTCGGCGGTTGGGTTGAACGGCCTAGATTGAACGTGTTCGTTGACCTTTGTCTTATCCAAGTTCATCCTATGGTCAATACGTCTGGAAGATTAATTTAGGATGTGCAACATTTCCTGCAAGCTCTCCAACGATTCGGCCAACACAACGATATCGTCGGCGAAACGAAGATGTGAGAGGTACTCGTCGTTAATATATATGCCGCATTCTGCACAATTTAAGGTCTTAAAGACGTTCTCCAAAGCATTATTGAAAAATTTCGGGAAAATGACATCCCCTTGTCGCAATCCTCGATGCAATTGGGTTGGCCTCGTTTGACCTTCCGGAATCAGATCGGATATAAAAGCAGCGTCATACAATGCTCTTAGTACATCGACGTATCGCCAATTGACCTATCATCGCTGTAACGCTTCCAGGTTTCGACAGAGCCGCTTTTGCACAGTCCACAAAGGCAAGGCACAGCGGCTGAATGAACTCATGTGTCTTTTGTACAACTTGCCTCATGGTGAAAATAGGGCCCATGTTGCTAAATCCTCTGTGAAACTCAGCCTGCTCCAGTGGCCGGAATTCGTCAAGCTTTGTGATGACACTTGAGAATAATTTGTAAATATGGCCAGGAAGTGAAATTGGTCTGTAATTTTGAAAAAGTGATTCGTCACCCTTCTTTAAAAATAAAACAACGTCACGTCCAAGCCATGTCTTGGGAGGACAAAATTAAAAATCTTTTTTAGGTAACATAACACAGGTTCGACTGCCGCTAAGACGCTCAACTGTAATTCCGTCATTCCCCGGAGCCTTCCCCTTTAAGTTGCGCAAGAGCTAGAGTAATCTCACTCAAGCTGACGTCCGGAAGATCGCCTTACAAATTTCGTGTCAGGCTTCCACGCAGATCGTTGTTCAGGTTATCGGGATGAGGAGCGTGCGACGTATATAACTTGTTATGGAAGCTTCGATCTCGGATAATATCTCAGGCATAGAAGAAACGTTAGTCCCAGTATCAATCCTAACCTTTGTCAGATGACTTCTTCCAAGCTTCTCCATAAAAACCTTCGACTCTGTATTCTACTCAAACGCTTCGGTAACGCGTTGTGTATTTGAGCAGTGAAGGTTTCGGGGTATTAGTTTGCGGCTGTGCTTAGAAAGACGCTTGACATCGGCAGACGTAATGTAGACGGGAGCACCGGACAGCGGTCGCGCCGAGGGATGGTTACCACTTAGTTGAGCTGGAGATGTAACTGGGAAAAATACGATGACACGTTCTGGGGTTATGTGAAATCCGAAGACAAGGCGAAGACACCATAACGCTGCCAACGGGTCACCCATTCCACTACAGAGAAGGCGACACTCCATCACAAGGCGGCGTGGGATTCCTCGTGAATAAGCCACTCGTAGGCAACATCGTCGAAATCTCTAATGTGTCGAGTAGTGTGGCGTATCTCCTACTTAAACTCACTAAGAAGTACGGCCTCAAAGTAATACAAGTGGACACACGAACCTCGACACATTCAGATGACGACGTGGAGGCAACTTATGAGCATGTCTCAAAGACCTTATATAACACCTGTAAGGCCCACTTTAATGTTGTATGGGGGACTTTATTGCCAAGGTGGGAGTACGAAATAGTGTCGAATCGAGTCTGAAACCACATGGAGCAAATCCTGGTAAACTTCCTCGAGAAAGACGGACTCTTCTTAATGAACTCTTATTTTAAGACGAGGCCCCATAGGAAGCGGACATGACAGAGCCCCGATACTGTGATAAGGAACGACATTGGCTCTATTATGATGGATCGAAAGCATATATTTTGTTATCAACGGGTTTAAAACCGTAATCGATCACCGATTGGTTAGAGGCTCTCTGAATATAGGCTTTTGACGCGAGAATGTCCGATTCGTACAGTCAACACTCCGACCTAACTTCTGGCGAACCACGTTAGGTACCGAACAATTCCGACTGGTATTAAAAAAGTGGTTCGATGCCCTAGATACGCCAAAAGTTGCAATGGCAATTGACGAGGCCATGAGTAGCGTAATTGGTTGCATGCGGAACGTGGGTGAAGGATACTGTAGACAAAAGTATGCGAGCGGGAAACTTAAACCCACAGATAAGAAATGTTTAGAATCTTTTTTTTTTCTGACACGGGGAAACGCATTTAAGCACCTTCGCCGGCCCTGGGTGGGCTCCAGTGGTATGTGGAACTCGCGGCACATGATAGTGCCGAAAACCCACAAAAACCACCGCGAGTACCATTAGTGCCGCACTTGGCGAGGCGCCCCGGAAAAAAAATTATCGGGGCACCTCGGCGGCTAGTCAGCCCCCTGAGGGACCAAGTCCACCTCCGCAAATGGGGTTGCCCTGCACTACAGGACATCCCAACCGACTTTGGAACATTGCAACGGGTTGAGGTTCCCATCCTCGCCCCTTGCCCAGTGCGCAAAAGCGCCTCCTTCTGTTGCTCATTGGTCCCTCTTATAAGACGGGTGCCAAGATCCCCCTCAGATCGATTGGCTACGCCTGGGTTCACCCCAGGCTATTAAGCCCCACCGCCACGACAAGGCTTGAACCACAGTATGGAAATGTCTAGTATTGTATAACGAGGGTTGATATAAACATAGCAATAAACACAGCTGTTACTTGACGTAGTTCCTGAGTGTCAATAGCGTGTGTGGTCTGTTAATAAATCATCGGCCGGCCATCCTTACGCGGACGCTTAAACCGAGCGATACGATCACGATTCACTTGGTGCTTTTGTTAAGATTTACAATATGTCGGATTACTATTGGTAGTTCACGACGTTTATAATATACAAATATTTAATGGCGTGGTAATGTTTATGAGTTCTACTATATAGGGCACAACTATTAGGTACACCTAAAATTCGGGACGATAATATTGATCACTACAGGCTGTTCTTTTTGTTCATTACAAAATATTGCCTAATTGAAAATATTTGTTTTTAATGAAAAATATGAAAATTTTAAAATTAATTTAAGAAACTAAAGTGGGTATCTTAATTGCCAAATTTACTGATTTATAATAAGGTTTTATTATTAATCATATCAGCGTATGTGCTGCCATAGAACATTATCGTATATAAGTGTATATAAACTCTTCCGTTACTCAGGGACTGATTGACTGACTGACAGACAACGCACAGCCAAAAATACTGGACCTAGAAATTTAAATTTTGGTACAGAAGTACCCTGATGGCAGTGAGCAAGAGTAAAAAACCACACACACAAGAATTTTATAAATTCAACACTTATGGGTTGAAATAGGGGTTAAAGTTTATAATATGGAATTTTACGATGTTACATGAGAGGAGCGCTGTTACATGTTTGTTTGTTAATCGTTACAAGAACGGTTCATTTCATTGTAATTCGACCCACAATTGTAAACGTAGCAAGAATATTCTTAATATTTGCTTCAAATAAACACGACCTTTACTGCTTTGTATAATACAAAATACATTACATAAATTAATTTATTGTTAGATATGTCGCTTTTATTTTTTATTAAACGGTATCTAGTATCGCATAGATATCGTATAATATGGTATCGTATAGATATCGAAATAATAATATCGTAAAGAGATCGTTCCGCCATCGTGTCGTAATGTAAACGTGCATTTGTGTTTATTAACACTAATACAGCGCTGTTAGACGGCCTTGTGTAAAATTAATGCCCTCTGTGTACTGTTTAGGGTGGGCGACAACAAAGTTATGTATTTTATAATTTATTCAAGCTATTTTAGACCGAAAACTCTTTTGATTAAACTTCATTATGCATCAAAAGGGTTTTGCTACATTGTGGCATAAGTGTTTAAAACTAAAATTATATTGCACAGTGCAAAAATTTCGTTTGCACCCCTCTTATAAGGAGAGGGGGCTAAAGATCAAGAGGAGTAAGTGCTCTCGGTACCCCTCTTATAAGAAGAGGGGTACCGAGAGTACATAGAGTGATACGAGATACGAGTACAAAGAGTAACAGGAGGAGGCGCTTTTGCGCACGGGGTAAGGAGTGAGGATGGGAAGCTCATCTCATTGCACTGTGCCAGAGTCGATGGGGTTGTCCTGTAGTGCGAGGCAACCCCATATGTGGAGGTGGAGCCGGTCCCTTAGGGGACTGACTAGCCGTCGAGGTGCTCTGATGATTTGTTGAATACCCCAACAAAGGCGGCACTGATGGCACTGGCTCACTCGTTTATCTGGGTATTTGGCACATTACATCGCTTCATACAAGCCGTCTGAAGACTGGGAGTATGGAACATTTTATCCGACTGAGAACTCCTGACGCCGTCACAACTTCGCGAACGTTCTAATTAACGGATGAGCCTGCGGGCGAGCTGATCCCTCGCAGACTTTTTTGAAGTCATACATTTTTTGGCGCGTTAGGGAAAAATGATGAAAGCAATCTTTAACTATGGACGCCCACACCGTCACGAAAAACTGACACAGTGAAGTTAGCTATAGTCAACATTTTAGATTTTCAGAAATATTACCATAATGCGTTGTAATAAAACTTTCAATGTATTAAGTACCTTTTTCTATAGTTATTAACGTTTTTTCTACAAACGTAGAATAAGACGACGTGTTAAATTTTCAAAAAAGTTTTTTTTCTTTTTACGCAAAAGAAGTACAACTTCCAACGCATGTACATAAGAATACACACATTTTTTTATAAATTGGGGTGCAATCGACCCGTTTGATGATTATCGACGCCCATAGACATCCTCACTATTGACATGCAAATGGTTCGCCGTCCTTTCCTGCTCCCCTTCGCCTCCCCGCCATCGACACTGATTATGAGGATGCGAAGCGACACGATGTTGCCAGTGGTCTGACGGGCGATGACACCTTTATGATGTGTGACACTTATGATTTTATTATAAGGCTAGTGGTGTTCTTCTTTAAAATATAGGGGGCAAGCGAGAAATGGGCACCCTTTTATGATTATCGACGCGCATGAACATCCGCATAATTACTATCCCGATGCGCTGCCCTCCTTTCCTGCTACTCTCCAATGCCTATTGCTCATAAATCGAGTGGCTCGATCTGCTGCTCATCGGCTGCTCCTAAATCGAACGCGACACCGAAGATGTCACTGTAGGGCGGTATCGTGTGGGCGAGGGGTACCTCCCCAGTCGCGCCGGCCCAATTCCGCTCCAATGCAGCATGCCACTACCTCTTACTAAATAGAAACGGTAAGGTATAAAAGAGTTACGAACAAACAGAAAAAGTATCTTAATGCCAGAAGGCGGTTTGAATTTGACTACTCACATTTTTGTGAGAGGTAATGCCGCATTGCTGACGAATTGGATTGGTACAACCCATTGAAAGCGACAGTTAAATTTTCACGCTTCGTACGGTTTGAGAGTTTTCGATGTTTCTTTTCATATATAGAATAGGATGGCAAACGAGCAATCGGAGCCTTTTTACGACTACCGACGCCCATGAACATACACATAATTACTACTCCGGTACGCTGCCCTCCTTCTCCCCTACCCTAATGGGCCACCAACTAATCACAAACCACAGGAAACGCGACACTGAAGATGTCACTTTACGGCAGTATTATGTAAGTGTAGTGTGTTGGAGGTATGAGGGGCCACTCGTATTCAAAACATTAGACGGATCTCTATGGGCGTCGGTTGTCATCAGTCATTACACAACAGCGCTCTGAGCTCCGGATGATCGTTTGACCTTATGCTAGAAATTACCTGAAACGATGTTTATGTAGACAAGTCAAACATGGAGGTATACAAAACCAAAGAAAAGCCTTTGAATTTCGAATACATTCGATTCGAACGCGCGAAAGTTTACAAACTGGCGAAATGTTGCCATTTAAATTTACAGGCGATATTTTTACCTGCACTTTCAATAAAATTCCGCATCCGTTTGGCCAAAAGCAAAAAAAAAGATATAATTTAATTTGTCGTCTAACTTTGTTGATTAATGGGTTTTGCTGAACAAATTATGTCCATTTCTTTGTTGAAAGTTTGTGACTTATTCTGTTATTTTGTTCCTCATCGTCGGCACAACTTCAATTTTTTTCTTCATTATCATCAAGTCAAGGTTTGTCACTATCTATTTTATGATGACTTTAAGTTTGTTCTATGGTTACAATAAAAAACTACTATTGATGATTTTATCGTGATTTATTTCATTTCCAGCCCGACGTTTCAGACGTTGTAGCAACCATAGTCACGGGTGGACTGAGATGACAAATGTCCTGATGTTACAAATTATTACAACCATCCGAATAATTATATTTATTTAGTTGTTCCAATTAACGCAAACAGTACTCAATGTATATGTCTCGAGAAATGTTATGTCTAGTTTTTTATTTGATTTTAGGGGGCAACGAGCGATCAAAGCCTTTCTACGACTGCCGACAACTATGAACATCCGCATAATTACTATGTGGATGCGTTGGCCTCCTCTCTAACTCCCTTCAATAGGCCCCCATATACTCGCAAATCGCATTACTGAAGACTGATGCGACACTGAAGATGTCAGTTTACGGTGGTATCATGAGAGCGCGGGTACCCCCCGCACCCCCTGGTCATCCACTGCTCAATGCAGCATGGCTATACTCGTTACTAAACCGAAACACTAAGTAACACTCATGACTTCATTTCTGTTGTTTAAATATATAACTTGACATATTACTTCTTAAAATGTATGACTACCCGCCGTTTCACCCGCGTGAATCCGGTCATGTTAGTCGTGACGTTATGGTATATAGGCTTCGTCCACAAATTGACAGTTCAACACAAAATTATTTTTTTAATTCGGGCCAGTAATTCCTGAGATTTGCGCGTTCCGACCCACAAACAAACTATTTAGATTTATATTATTAGTATAGATAAAGATTATATGGCACAAGTGATCGAAATCACATTCCAATTTTAAAAAAAAATATTTCACTAAAAATCCTGTTTGGCCACGTACTCATGCTCGTATATTAGTAAAAATATTTAAATTCAATTTATTGTGTTTGACAGTTGACATTTTCAATAAAGAACGTGCTCTACACAAGTGAATGTGTGTGCGCGTGCCGTAGTGTGCGTTTTATTTCATTAAAATTAGAAAATGCACCGTAAGTGGATACATGAGACATCCTTCCAGTAGATGGACCGATTAGGACGTTAGTGGGTCAACCCGTCTTGGCGTTAATTGAATAAGACCTAAGTCCAGTGAGGGACCGATAGAAGCTGGTGATGACGTCACAGCAAACCGCAAAAGTCACATCATGATGACTTTAGCCGAATTGGGCCGGCACTGTCGAGGCCGTCCCTTGTCCCCCACACGGCCTCTCGCCTGTCCGGGACAGGCTCTCGATGATACGTAAGAGGTCTGCGTAACATTTGTTCTGCTCAACTTGTATTATTAAAAGAAACTTTATACTGTTAAAAGAATTAAACTTCTTAATTATAACATTCAATTACAAAGTTGTGTCTTAGTTGATAGCATAAAAAAGTTGTTTGAGAGTTTAATTAAGTTTTTTTAATAAACACGTTATAGCGTAGGAGTTTGGCCTACTTTTAACAAATCTGTTACAGCGTGGGCTTTATACAGGTGAGCTTATACGAGCAATATATAATAATAATAATAATCTTTACTCAGTGCTGAGTAACATTATAAAAGACATTACAGCACATGTTACTATGAGATAGAGACATGATTTACTATACAAAACTACTGGCTAATGCATATATGCATTCAAGCAGCATACTCACGTACATACTCGCAGACGAACATACACATTTGCAACAAACACTCTATAACAGACAAATATTTTAAAGCAAAAAATAGTAAAGAGATAAAAACATTGATGTAATGAAAAACATACAACATGACACATACAGTAGAAAATGGGCACATTTTATACTGTAATGCAACTTACACTGGAAATTAGTATAACTCGGTTTTAAACTTGGGAATACGAGACAAATATTTCCATAGGGTGCCGTGCCCAAAGGGTAAAAAACGGAACCGTATTACTAAGACTGCCGTCCGTCTGTCCGTATGTCACCAGGTTGTATCTCATGAACCGTGACAGCTTTAGAGTTGAAATATTCACTGATAATTTATCTCTGTTGCCGCTATAACAACAAATACTAACTAACAGAATAAAATTATTAATTAAGGGCCCGTACAAGGAACATGATTATTTATGCTCGATAATTATTACGGTAACAGGTAACAGATAAGTAACGAGGTAACAGGTAAGTAACGAGGTAACGGTTGAAGTATTCACAGAATCTATATTTACATTTTCACATCAAGTATTCATTTCATTTTAATCACGCCAACTGGTAAAAACTTGAAATGAGAGGCTTTTTTATTTAATGGTAATGGTGTGGAACACTTCGCCGGTTTTTTAGGGTTCCTTATTTATTTATAATTATATCGATAGAAAGTTTGCGCCCCGTCTGCTATTGAACTATCGAAGAAGGTAAAAAAATAGAGTACAGTCAATTAATTGAAAAAACAAAATCGCTTTGGTAGTTTAAGAGATATATGCTTTATTGTTTTCTACTACGGAACTCTCTATAGGCGAGGGTTACTCGGTCTTGGACAGTTTTTGAATTTGTAAGAGGGACCTCTCGCTCAAATGACACCGGGTTAAATGACAGCTATGCCTTCACGTTTCGTGCTGTCTCTGAGTATCCCGCGGCCCATTAGAAGGGATGATAAAAGGTAGGCAACGCATGTGCATGATAATAATGTGAATGTCTACGGGCATTGGTAGTCGTCAATGTAGCGATTTCTCGTTTACCATCCCCCCCCCCCTTAATATAGAAAATGCTACATCTTATCACAATAGTTCTTTGATCCCGACAGCAATACCCTTTGAATGAACCCTTAGCACCCCTTTTTATTGGTGTCTATTATTTAAGATGATATGAAAAAAATGACTAGAAAAATTGTGTTAAGTAGTGAAGTAGTGATCGAACATAATGCGTAACGCTTTACTGTGTTCTTTTTTTGAAGGAGTAAGCTCCAGCCTCGTATCGAAGAAGCCACACATTTTATATGTGTATAACAGTAGCCACCTACCATTGTGTAATCTCGTCCCTCCCAGATATTACGTAGCAGACGGTTAAGAAAATAAATTGAAATTATCCATTCGATTCATTCTGGAAATTTCTTCCATCGTAACCCGCACGAGAAATTATGCCGATGGAAAATCGCAGGATAAAATGTAACTGCCGCGAGACAGCTTATTTCACGCGGGACCCGCTAAGACATTCAATTACCTCCTGCAATCGGTAGCGGGATAACGTTAATATGAAGGAACTTAAAAAGTCTTCACTAATTTGATTTTACAATTGGTGTTTGTTAACATAATTAATAATTCACCTGCTTTGTCTGTGGAGCGACACCTAAGTACTGTGAAAAATCATTTTTATAGTATATGGGGGAGGGGGTTCAAAAAGTACTCGTAGCCTGTTGACGACTACCGACTCCCATAGACATCCGCATAACTGCACCTTACAGCACTTTCGGCTGTAAAATCTTCGTGTCGCCTAAGGAACATTGTAACCCACGCCCCATACGCTTAGTTGTTATGCATACGTGTTGCCCTTCCCTCCCTCTTCTCCTCTAATGGGTCACCAGAGACTTAAACCACAAAACCCAACAGCATAACTATAATAATCACAGCGGTATTGCAAGATCTAGAGGTACTTCCCCTGTTGAGCCAGCCCAATATATCGGCAATGCATCATGGCATTTTACAAAAAAAAATATCTAGAAAGTTTCACTCGATGAATAAAAACTATTTTAATGCAATTTCGACTATTAATTAAATATATATCTTATATTTACGACCGATTTCAATTTTTCATCATAAGTGCCAAAACACTCCATCTACTATATCTATAAAATTGGATGATTCACACTTCTCGACGACTCATTGAAGGCTCGACTGCCCTCTGCTATTTACGATAAAAGAAACTGTTTTAAACCCTTTGTTTATATATTAAACAAAATTGGGGCTCAATACGAAATTATTGACGACAGCTTTATGTCAATTAATAAAATTAATCGGATATAATTGTAGAGGAGGGGAAATCCCTTCCTTTCTGAGAGAATTGCGAGAAGCGCGCATTATGTTGACTTCGAACAATTAAATTTTCTACGTGTGTATCCGTTGGGGAAGAAAAATTCTCGAGTGGTGGCCCCCCTCAGGAAGACGGAGTGTGGGACAGTCTCCTACCCGGTGGGCGGACGACTTGGTTAATGTGGCGGGGAGCCGCTGCATGCAGGTGGCTCGTGGCCGTGACTTACGTTGACCTGTGGAGGAAGCCAATATCCAACAGCGGTCGTCGTCCGGCTGACGATGGTGGTGATACTCATCTTGCACATGGGCATGTTCGCTACAGCTGACACCGAAATCAAACTTACTATCTACATTCTAATGTGTCCAAAGTGACGGGATATGCTATCGTGTATCGTGCGGTTTGTGAGTTTTGGGTGTCCTGGAAAGAAGAGCGAAGGAAGGCAACAGATCTACATAACAATTATGCGGGTGTCTTTGTGTTGAATAGTTTGTTTATCGAGGAGGGCTATAGGCTATATACAATGACGCCATAAATGACAGGACCGGAGTTATGTGAGTGAGGCCTCGGGATGACGTTAGTACTATATAGAAATAAGGATAATCTGCAAACAAATTGGAATCCGCGTCTAGCGCGTCATTCTGTCGCTGGCGTGGTGGGATGTACCAGATCTCTCCGGGATACAATGATCGAATGCGCTCGCAGCGGTTCCTGTGGTGAGTTCTGAGGTAAGCGATGAGAGGCATCTCGTGCCGGATCCCATTCAGCCAGGGCAGTTGAACAGCGCGTAAGTGTATATTTCCAGTACCAAAACAAGACACAACTTCAGACATTCCATGATAATGATCTTTCATTTAAAAAATCCAACGTTTCAAGTTTTCGTCTTGAAAAGAACATTCTTATATTGCCAAATACGAAGTTGTATTGTATTTTATTTATCAAAACTAGTGTCTGTACCCTATATCTTACATCAAACAGGTAAACGTTTTAACTGTTAAGACGTGAGAAATTGGTACACAATACTAATTCTAGACCAATAGCACCAGGGTTTAGAAGCAGTTGCAAAGTATCCTTTAATATGAGGCGGCTGGCTTCAAGCCAGCTACCTGAATGTAGCTTATTAACGTCTAGCTCACAAAACATGCCAACGAATAATGGCCGTTTCAGGCTAGGTTTAAGCTATTGAAGCTATAACTTTCTCGGCCTTATGCCAACGTCTCAATATGCTTAAGAACCAAACAATATTATGCTAATGTTATGCTGGCAATTTGCTTTGTATTTGTTTAGGAGTTTTGAATTTAAGTGCTCGTACCAATAAATTTGAATCGTATTACGGGTTCGTTATAAAGATTCGAATTTAAAGGTTGGTTGCTTTTGTTTGTTATTTAGTCTAGGACAAAGTAAACTCTGCTATTTACGCGTTCTGGGGGTTGACGAATATATGAAGATCTAACTGCTGTTAAAGTGTTGTATGCATTAAAAAACCTGGTTGAATGCGAGTCGACGCGTCCGTACTATGTATGACCAAGACAACGTCTAAAATTTGCTAAAGTTACATTTGCGTGTATACACCCGCATGTCTGCACTCACACAATATATCCAAAATTAATTTCTTTCTTAATTGCAAGTCTAAGTTTGTGGTATGCTTATAGGGCTAATCATAAAATATCTACAAATATTTGATATTTTTACTCTTTCCAAAATCTTCATTATATAATCCAACGTTTTTTTTGCACAATTTCATGATTTGTTAATCACCGGATTTTCCTGACAAACTTGCAGAGATACGAACATCAAAATGATAAAGATTGAATTTTCCTTTGAAGTGTGGAACCTTGAAAGCACAAAGTGGAGATTGAATAAATGAGACACAAAAGGAAACACCAATAAATCACCCCGATTCGACCTGTACCAATCTAGCATATGACATGAAAAGTCCGTCTGGCGATTGCACGAAAAAAACAGTACCGACCGCCAATCAACAAAGTGCTGGGTATCTATCAAAATGTCACAACAGATTCCAATTTCCACGCGAACTTTCTGGAAAACTTTGATGTGATCGCCTAATTCAGTCATCAAGCCATGATTGGCTCCAGACAATATCAAAAAGTTTTTGGGAATATCGCGCGGGTTATAAATTGGTATCTTGACAAGGCTTAATACCATTTTGAGTTAATCTATAGGATGTAATCTTAATAAGTTTTGTTTAGTGTTTGCCGACAAAGCGGTTGAGTTTTAATTGATTTCGGAGATTAGAAATTACAAAACGATGTGATTCAATGGTATAAAGCCGAAGCTTGTATTTGTTTGGTTGACAGCGCCATTGTCAAGAATATCCGTTCGGATTTTTTAAAATTCTCTTTTTATTTAGGGACCTTTGTCGCATGAGGTGGTTACGACGGTCCCATCGTAACCTAAACGTTACACCGCCACCATATTAAACAATTCCACCTTAACTTAACATCCTGCCAGCCTCCGTACCCTGGAGTACTCAATATGCTTTGGAAAACAACCAAATCGAAAGCAGGGAAGTCACATAATCATAGCAGTATTGTGTTTTATCCTCGTTCCGGACACATTCCAAAGAATGATACACGTCCTCTGTGATCCCACACAAAACGCAATTAGGGGAAAGAAATCTTGTTCCTGAGGTTACCAAACTTATTTAATGGGACATGGCCAGAGCGAAGACGCAATGCCATAACAACCTGTTGTGGATTTGTTTGAAATTATGTTGTTTATTTTCACATATTGTATCTGTATAATGATCACTTATGCTTGTCTCAGCGGCTAAGTCCTAATTGAGGGTTCGCAGCGCGCCCATATCAGGGAAGTTACCTTCAATAGACTCTGCTGGATTACCTATCATTTCGCAGCGCGCCCATATCAGGGAAGTTACCATCAATAAACTCTGCTGGATTACCTATCATTTCGCAGCGCGCCCATATCAGGAAAGTTACCTTCAATAAACTCTGCTGGATTACCTATCATTTCGCAGCGCGCCCATATCAGGGAAATTACCATCAATAAACTCTGCTGGATTACCTATCATTTCGCAGCGCGCCCATATCAGGGAAGTTACCTTCAATAAACTCTGCTGGATTACCTATCATTTCGCAGCGCGCCCATATCAGGGAAGTTACCATCAATAAACTCTGCTGGATTACCTATCATTTCGCAGCGCGCCCATATCAGGGAAATTACCTTCAATAAACTCTGCTGGATTACCTATCATTTCGCAGCGCGCCCATATCAGGGAAGTTACCATCAATAAACTCTGCTGGATTACCTATCATTCTCTTGTTTGTACTTACTTAAAGGTACTTAAATTTAGAGTAATTCATTAAATTACATTTTTTTCATTTATAAAATCCTTTACATTATAACGGGATTTTGATATGAGTTTCTCCTTAACGATAGCTTTAAATTTATTAATTGACATAACTGTTATATTACTGAGAATTTTATTATAAAAACGTATACAATCACCCGTAAATGAATTATTAATTTTATAAAGCCTTGAGGAGGGCAGAGCGAGTTTGTTCCAGTATTGATATTATGTAGATCACATTTCTTCTTAAGTTTTTCTATATTTATATTTTTATTTACATGCGATTTTCAAATATATATATAGACCATGCAATGTCACAATTTTTGCAGTTTTAAATTTATCCTTAAGCGACTCCATTGTGTTACGATTTGTGTTAAAATAAAAGGACTATTAAGTTAAAGAGAGACTTTAGAATACATTTATTTCAATTGGTCCTTCCACATTCACAATCCAGGACAGACTTAAAATAGTACTTGTACTTACCATTATTGTTCTTTATAATTCCATTGTTGTTCTTGAACAACAATGGAATTAATACAGTTTTTGTTATTGGTTAGTTTGAAGTGAGGGTATGAAGTCCTATCTGGCAGTTGTCCGAGACTCCCGGCTGCAACTTGGATGGACCTTTATATATATAATTATTATTGCGTAACCACTAATTTTCACGGATTGTCCTTCATTACTTATATTCAATATTTTAATAATATAGAGTTTAATAAAAAGAAAAATAAAAGTTAAAAATAGTAGAGCTCTGAAAAGGAACACAATAAGATTAACATCCTCTTGCCTTCATAAGCCAACTAAAATCAGGCAATATATATACTCAGCTACAATTAAATAGAATCTAAAATCAAACTTTCACACGTGGCTACTACACTGTGGAAACTAAATCATTATTTATACGGTCTATCAAATTAATAGCCATATACTATATCCTGTTATTACTACTATTGCAATGCACACATATATAGAGAAAGTAACTTTAATAAACACTTGATAAGATGTGAAACATAGCGTCGGTAAGAAATCAAGAACTCGCCCTTTTTATGAAATATAATTTTTATTTAATTATTATACGTTTTGTTGACGGCGGAAAAGATAATACTATTTAACTATGATTTGCTGAAGGCGGACAGCGTGAGCGTTAAATCAATCCGCCGTCCAAGCCACGCTGAAGAGAAAAAAGAGTGACATTTATTGAACACAGAGAACATTACGCCTTACAGTCAAAGATGACAGACATACTTTTTTATAAAATATTTAAGTTTCAAAACGTAATTGTTACAATTGGACGCATATTATATATTGCATGAACAGCCTTTTCTGAAGCACAAAAATTAAGTCAATTTCAGCAGCATTACCCCCACAATAGAATTACATATGACATAATGTTGTGAAAGGAACAGAAATAAACTAATCTAGCTGTTTCTACGTCTATTATTTTTTGACTGCGAATGCTGCAGATGAAAGTCTGTTCGATAAACTATCTATGTGAGGGCCCTATTTTAATAATCTAAAGTTACTCCTAGAAATAACGTTGTATTTTCTAGCTCTATTTCTTCATTATTAAGACGTACAGTAAGTAGTTATTAAATTTAATATTTAACATTTGGAAAAGTGAGCTTAATACATACAGCTGCCCTCGCCATCAGAGTCGGGGGAGGAGGGACTCCGCGGTCTCCCTCTGGCCATGATAATAACAGTTAAATTAGCTGTTATAAACACTCTCATATCGGGATCTCTCCTATCTGTTCGGTCCCTCTTTCGACCCCAAACCTATACCCGTCGCCAGACGAGCACTCATAGCAATCCCATGAAGCTGTATTGGACTTCCCTTCGCTTCCACAGTACAAATTTAGCTCTGAAAAACTTCGGAGCGCTGACGGCTATTCGATACAAATCACAGGCACTCGCACACAAGCGGCCAACAGTGTCCACATGTATTTCCGAGCGTCGTTACGCGACTGTCGTCCTTCGTCGTAACATATAAAACATTTTGTTTCAACTCACAAATCACATTACAAACTAACAGAGCCTAACGATTGGGCATCTCTTTAAAACTCGTCTACATTGGCCAAGGGGGGTGGATTTCGATAAATTTGCACAACGTTTTTTTAGTAGCACTTGCCTTGTGTTAATTTACTAACGCTCGCGTTGGTCTAAGCTCCACCAACGTGTGTAGCCAGCTTTAGACAGCCCGTTGATAAAGGCACGCTATTGCATCATGCCACGGGCTATAGGAGAGGAGTTACGCAGGTGAAACCGCGGGGCGCTGTGAGTTTTTTATAGAATAGCGGGCAAATGAGAAATCGTAGTCTTTTTACGATTACCGACACCTAAGAACATCCACATAATTACTATGTCGATGTGTTGTCCTCCGTTCACCTTCCCCACTCCCCCAATGGGCCACCGGCTAATCATAAACCGCACGAAACGCGACACTGAAGATGTCACTTTATGGCGGTATTATGTGAGCGAGAGAGACCTCCCCGGTTGTGCTGGCCCAATTCCGTTGCATAAGAGGATGTAGTTTCATGCACCATGCATTGCCATGCACCTTCTGATACAATAGGATAAAAATAATTTAACCCGACATACCTTATAATCCATGGATTAACAACAGCTAAAATCCATGGTTTTCGATATGAAAAACGTGTCCGAACAGCTACAAATCGCCTATGCCATATAAAAAATATTTGATCGTGAAGCTTTTGAAATAGATACAGCAAGCGGCAGAAGGTAATTTATCGAGGGCACCCCGTGCGTTATTTACCCGATGGGGGCAGTTTAATAAAAAATAAAACGGATGGGTGTTCCGCTGAGTTTTATGGACCTATAATATATCTGAGCTACGCGTCCTTTTAATCCGAATTCGACTGTCCGGTCCAACATGGTCGCTTGCATATAACGTGCGGCTTGCGCACCAACTAGTGGAGGTATAAGGCTAACATTGTGCGCAGCTACTTAGGGCCCTTAAAGTTGTCCCATAGTAGGTGCCTATGACCGGAAGGGCCGCCATGTTTTCCAAAAGAACTCTCTGTTCTCAGACAACTATGTGCTTTTTTGTAAAAGACGATACCTTACAATGCAAGTTCTCTAATCAGCTACCTCATGAGATGAGATGACCATGGTAGGGAAAACTGATCACTACATCTACACATTTTTTTCCATATTTTTTTTCATCATTATCAGCCCTTATTGGTATACTGCTGGACATAGGCCCCTCTAAATGAACGCCAAGACGAGTGATCTCCTGCTACTCGCATCCATCCCGGAATGGCCACTGCACGGAGATCGTCTTCCCACTTAGTGAACGTTCGACCAACACTTCGTTTTTGCGGCCTCCACTCCAGAACCTTACTGGCCCATCTCCCATTTGTTCTTCTGGATGTGTGACCAGCCCATTGCCACTACAGTGAGCCTATTCGTCGTTTGATATCGGATACTTTAGTTCTCTGCCTTGTGATTTCGTTACGAATTATGCCGGACAGAGAAACTCCTAATTTCAATAGCAAGGTTGCGGTCAACGACCGCAACCTTGCGCTAGGGCGCAATTAAGAGGCCATGCTTCGAACCCGTAAGTCATCACGGGGAGAACGCAATGGTTGAAGACTCACGTCTCCAAGCTCTACGATATAGCTGACGTGAGAATATAACGAAGCTTCCGGAATGATGACCAACCCAAATGAATCCTTCTATCGGCTCCCTTCTCGAAGTTATATCTACCTAATTGTAATGCCCGAGGTAGACGTTTTCGTCTACGACTTCCAGAATAGCACCATCAACGTTGACTGGCCTGGGGAGAACGTGTTCGTTGAACATGGCCTTTGTCTTGTCCAAGTTCATCCTAAACCCAATACGTTGGGAGGATTCATTTAGGTGACTCCAAAGCATTAGTGTTTTTCAACAGTTTCGGGGAACTAACATCCCTCTGTCGCACTCCTTGATGCAATTATTTTCGACGTATCGCCAATTGATCTGACATCGCTGCAAAGCTTCCAGAACAACCCAGGTTTCGACAGAGGCAAAAGCTTTCTCATAGTCCGCACTCTAAGGCAAGGCACAGCGGCTGATTGTACTCATGTGTCTTTTGTACAACTTGTCTTATGATGAAAATGTGGTCTATGGTGCTAAATCGTCTGCGAAACCCAGTCTGCTCCGGTGGCTAGAATTCATCAAGCTTTGTGGTGAGACGATTCGTCGATATCCTTGAGAACAACTTGTAAATATGGCCGAGAAGTGAAATTGGTCTGTAATTTCGCAAAAGTGATTTGTCACCCTTCTTAAAAAACAGAACAATGTCACTTCCAAGCCATGCCTTGGGAGGTATGCCCCGCTGAAGAACAAAATTAATACAGGTACGCCTCCTGCTCTAATAAACCCGACTGTAATTACTACCCCGGTGCTTTTCTCCCTGCTGCTGCACAAGAGCCAGACTTATCTCATTCAGGCTGACGTCTGGCAGATCAGATCAGACAAATGTCGTGTTGGGGTTGCACGCGGATCGTTGTTTAGGATATCGAGGTGAGGAGCGTGCGACGTTTGCAACCTACTATATAAAGCGACGATCTCAGATAAGATCCCAGGCTTAGAAGAAACGGTAACCCCAGAATCAGTCCTTACATTTGTCAGATGACTTCTTCCAAGCTTCTCCACAAATACCTTCGACCCTCTATTCTGTGCAATCACTTCGGTAACCTGTTGCAAATTTGAGGTATCGGCGAATTTGTTTGCGGATTCGCTTTGAAAGAAGCTTGACACCGGCAGACGTAACGTCTTCGTGTGCTCTGCGTTTCCTCATAAGTCCAAGCGTCTCATCTGAGAATATGGCTCTCCTGCACGTATACTTCCTCCTACAATATCCTACACCCACGGCCCGCATGCAATCAATCACGCCACTCATGACCTCGTCAATTTCCATTGTAGTTTCCAACATATCCAGAGCATCGAACCGATTCTTAATTCCAGTTGCAATTTTTCGGAATCTACCATGGTCAATCGGAACTTAGGTCGGAGTGGCGACTGTAATAATACGCGCGCGTCGTAAGCCTATATTCAGAGATCTTCTAACCAATCGGTGATGGTTTTGAACCTTTCACGTTGATCACGGTGACATCCCTAAATAAGTGCTTTGGGTCCGTCATAATAAAGTCAGTCTCGTTCCCTGTCACAGTTGTATGGGCCTTCCTTTTAAAATTGCGATTTATTAAGAAGAGGCCATCCTTCTCGAGGAAGTTTACCAACATGGTAAATGTTTGCGATTTCGTCTTCCGACTCCATGTGGTCCCAGAATCGATTCGACACTATTTCGTACTCCCACCTTGGCATTAAAGTCCCCCATAACAACATTGAAGTGGGCCTCACAGATATTATATAAGGCCTTTGAGACATCCTCATAAGTTGTCTCCACGTCGTCATCGGAATGTGTCGAGGTTGGTGTGTATACTTGTATCACTTTAAGGCTACATACACCTTTTAGTGGGTTTAAGTACGAGATGCGCTACCCTACTCGACAGAGATTTCGACGATGTTGCCTACAAGGGACTTATTCAAAGGGAATCCCACGCCGCCTTGTGATGGAGCCTTCCCTTAAATGGAATAGTTGACCCGATGGCAGATTTATGGTGTCCTCGCCTTGTCTTCGGACTTCACATAGCCCCAGAACGTGCCATCGAATTTTTCCCAGTGCCACCATTTTTTCTAGTTCAACTAAGTGGTTGTCTAGTTATCTAGTCTGAGCGTTCGTCCGTTAAACATAGCCAGGTCAAATCGGTGGTAGCGATCCGTAGCCCGGAGATTCTCAGCACCACTTGTTCCACCGTTACCGTGGCTGCTACCGTGGCCAGGACCAATGGAACTACCGGGAACTAGGAGCCGAATTGTACTGCTGTCGCCTATTTGAGGTTAATGCTCATAGTTGCCACGCTGAGTAGGCGGATTGGCAATCGCATCGACTCTTACGTCACCCTGGGCCTGGTGAGAGTATTCTTAGGCCGCCCTCACACAGTACTTGTCTTGCTTCCTCCAAATTATTTCTCTTCAGGCCTTTCAGGATTGCGAGGACCGTCTACACCTTCGGACAGTACCCAATCAACCTGACCATGATATATCTTGGTCTTCACCGGTACCTACATCCACCCACATTCACACTATGTATATATATATATATATCTTTTTGTATTACTAGTGAAAGCGAATACTATAAAGATAATATAGTGACTGCCTATAAAAGTGAACACTTAAAACCATTTTAAGATGCTACACGTAGCACACGGGCAGCATTTAACTCGTAGCATGCGAGTGTAGCATGTTTGCTGACGCGAACTCATCATATTTTTCCCTGCCTAAAGCTTTCACTTCAAAGCTAACGTGTTGATGATGATAATGACAGCCCTAACTACTATCGCCATTACCGGTCGTTACGATAAAATCGACTTTATTATACACAGCGTTCGGTTTATTTTTACACTCGTAGACATACCGACATTAGCACCGTTATCAGGCCCTCGGAGTGATCTGAGAGGAAGATTATGTTCAAGGGCCTATTTGGGTGAGTACATATAACCGCAAACTGCCTGCAGAATTCCTTATTTCTCGCACCTGCGATTGAAGGTTCCGGAACTTTGGTGATTACAACGCAAAAAAGCCATTTCAAAAATTTGTATCAGCTCACAGATTGTGCTGCAACATTTTATTGACTTGGAAGTTAATGTGAACTAAAAGGGTAAATGTGATACTTGGCATCTAGATGTTATCCTAAAGAATAAATATAAAATCGTAACATAAGTTGTGCTAAAAAGGACCAAGAACCGAATTGTTTCTTTATTACAAAATATTGATGTTTTTGATTCATGGCATCTACAAATAAGTCAGGCTCTTAAGTAGTTCCACATGTCACCTCTATGTATCTTAGTACTTGTACTCTTTCTGGTATATAACATACGAGTACGTAGTCTGGCTATAAATATTGTTACAAATTAAAAAAAAAATTGTCACATTTGAATTTGGTATTTGTTATTTTTATACAATTGTTCATTGTGTTGTCTCATTTTGGCGCCAAGACATTGTACAATACTGCGATATTAAAATGGAGTGGGTCGATAATGAGAACAAAAGCGCTGTGATTGCTTTATACTAAGTCGGTATGGAGTCAAATGCAATTTTGAAAGCTCTCCATACATTTGTTATTTATATTATATTAATAGGTGCAACGAGACTTCATCTGTTTGTGAAGAAAGATCGGCCGTCTACGTAGTGCTCATACGAAAAATGTGGTCGAAGCAGTACGGGAAAGGCTTGGAAGAAATCCAATCTGAAAGCAAAGATTTTATCTCGGGAAGTGAAGATAGCACCTAGAACCATGTCGCGTATTTTAATAAATGACTATAAGTGACTGTAGGAAAATCGAAACAACTACTGAAGCGAAACTAACACAGTGTAAAAGTAACAAATGTTATTTGTGTATAGTTATATATTTATAATTAAAAAATAGTTTTTTTTTTCTTTGTTACAATATTTATGGCAAGATTAGTAGGTAATGTAAATGAAAGAAATTTCGCACAGATTAACTTTTTCCTATTTCAAATTTAAACTAGTTTTTTCAATAGATAAAAATGCCGTATCTAATTGTTATCATGACAATATCAATCCCTGGCTGCATCAGTTTGTCAAATGTGTAAAATTTGCGTGTTATATTTGTAGTGAAACTCCTCCGAAACGGCTTTGCAAATTTTTACGAAATCATGTGTGTATTTGGTAGGTCTGAGAATCTGTAAGTGATAATAATGGCCAACCCAAATTAAACAAATATTATAAATTAAATACATAGTACATTTTAATACATATTACTCCTACAA
Source organism: Eumaeus atala (assembly GCA_017140195.1). NCBI lineage: Eukaryota > Metazoa > Arthropoda > Insecta > Lepidoptera > Lycaenidae > Eumaeus > Eumaeus atala. The sequence goes on along the minus strand of JAFELO010001024.1, from coordinate 228,894 downwards.
CATGCTCTTTTAAATAAAGTTTTCTTACAAATAAAAATAACTAATAATAAAATAAATACTGAACACTGTGTCTATTTGTATTTTTGTAATCTGTGTCTATTTATTCGTATTTTTGTAAAGTGGCAACACTAATCTTGGTAGGAGTTGCATATTAGAACGCGGCCGCGTCGTGTATGGCGCGCTTAACTCGTTCCGCCGCACTAGATTTTAATATTTGAGTGCCCTGTCTCATTTCAGCATTCCCGCCATTTATAGCTCCTCCAGAACGGGAATAAAGGTTAAACCTTGTTGTTCTGATTTAAAAATGTGTTATACTAAAGCTAAACTGCGGAATACTGCTGGTTAGCTAGTTCTATATTCTATTAACTTTGGTGAGTTTTTTCGTGTGCCGTCCGACACAGTTCATATAATTTTTATTTAGATATTAAAGAAATCTTCTGATTAGCCTATTATGGTTTAGGATCTGAGTATAAGAGGGCTTACATCTATCACTTAACAAATAAAATATATTTTTATCAAAATTTATACAAAAATGAATACATACCCCGTGGCTATCAAAATGTGTTCATGGATTTTCTTAATAAAACAGTGAACCAATATTTATACATCTTACGAGTGTTATACCGTCTCCTCACCAAAAAGGATTTTCGTGATTACCGACGCCCATAGACATCAACACAATTGTTAAGTGTTACATTTCTTCTCTTTACAATGTGCTAAGTTAATAAAGGTTAAGGTTATAACATTATCTATGCTGGTAGTGCGTGGGGAGACACGGCCAACTGCTGCTCTGCAATCAGCTGGACCAAACTTGCACACTTTGTAATCTTTCGGAGGTCGATAGAGCCCACTATATGGCGCAAGTTTGTTTGAGTAGGATTGTGTAGAGGACACGAAGAAAAACAATGAATGAAACTCACAAAGCACATGAAACGCGGGAGTATAGCAACGAAAACTTAGTAGTGACCACTATGGAATCTATTGTGTGCTAAAATTTGGTTACTCTGCATTAGTCACATAAATATTGCCTCCTTTTGATTTCAACCGTAACACCCACGTGATTCGTTTCAAGCAAGCAATGTACGGACATTACACGGTGTGTCACGTCACGTGACCGCGTCACGTTTTCCACGTAACAGTTAATTACGTCTGTTGCGTCGAGGGTGGGGGCAATTATGGAGGACTTGCCCCCTTTAAAACTTTCCGATGCAATTTACGATTCAATAAATAGCTGTTCAATTGATTTTAATTAACATGGTTATTGGTTACAAGCTGTGTCCCGTGGGTTCCTGCGTGTAACTCACATACATACGCGCGACTAAGGGAACCTCAATTTTTTTGGGATAAATAATCTTTATTATTTGAGATTGTAACCCCTCGAGTAGTTTTTGTGTAAAAGATCAAACTTATATAAAAACTTTCGCTTTTATTTTAATGAGACTTGCAGTGCCCCGCGGTTTCATCCTCGTAATTCGATTCAATTTTTTTGGGATAAATAATCTTTATTATTTGAGATTGTAACCCCTCGAGTAGTTTTTGTGTAAAAGATCAAACTTATATAAAAACTTTCGCTTTTATTTTAATGAGACTTGCAGTGCCCCGCGGTTTCATCCTCGTAATTCGGCTATTGGTAGTGGCTTAGTATATAGCATATATCCTTGATAAATGGACTGTCTTATAGTCAAAGATTTTTGTAACCGAAACAGCATGTGTACAAAAAGGACGCGTGAGCACTACTTCTTTTTGGAACGAAGTTCCTTGCCGCGCGTTGCGAAGGAGGCTAGACGGAAAAAATCAGACGAAAAGTTGTCACGACACTTTGTGCTATAATGTAGTAAGCCGTGTGGCGTGTGCATCGCTCTCTTTCTCTCTCTATCTCTTTCTCTTTCAGAAAACAATAGTTTTCGTTTCGTCTTTCTGTTTTGCTTTGAGGTATTTTGTGCAGAGCAAAAAATAAACTTTCTAAAAAATAAAAACATTTTATTACAATTCCTTCACTAATTACTTTTATTATATAGGGGACAAAAGGGAAATCGGAGCTTTTTTAAAACTACGCGTTTGACGATAACGATGCGTTTTCCTCCTTTCCCATAAATTGTAACCACACAATATTCGAATTACACTTTATAACGTGACAGACACTATACTAGAGAAACAGAAATACATATTCAAACAGACAAGGCTTCCGTGATTTATATTTACTCCGCCTTCGCACAGAATGTCTAACATGTTTGTCTGTTCGTTAACAGAGTTGAATAAATCAGATATAACGTTATACACGTTACATTTAACAACCCTTCTTGTGCTATGGATTGACAGCAAAGGAATAGAAACGCGAAAAGAGCTGTAGTACTGTCCACAATTGAGCGCATGGAATCTTGGTATCTTAAGTTTACACGAATGTTACTGATTATTTATTGAATTATTAAATTAATTATTATAATATTGCGGTTTATTGAATTATGATCAGGGCCATGTTTGCTGTAAATATTCTGAAACGTTGGGCTACTAAAATAATTAAGTAAACCGACACAAAATCAGTAAAAGTGGTTTTGTTATGACGCATGAAATCTTTCAAGATCAACAGGGACGCGTGTAAGTGTTCAAGTGCGGCACGTAAATATACATTACGATTTTTGATTCAAATGCGCCCCGGGCCAAATATTTCTCATGGGAACTATTCATTTTTTCGGGATTAAATGTAGTTTACTAAAGAAAGAAATAATTGTTTCAAGAAGTTATTCCAGATTATATCCAATAATATTTGTGCCCAGTTTCAACGAAATCAGTTCTGTGATTTTACTGTGAGACGTCTCTGGCATCGTCAGGCGTTGTTCCAGGGCGATTGTCTGTATTTCAGGAGCAGGAAGGACTCTATATGATAAACTCTTTCTGCATGAATGAGCAGCATTTAAAATGGACCTGGATCAGCCGAGATGGAATGACGAGAAACGAGATAGGCTTTATTTTGTCAACCAGGCGCCATAAATTTAATGATGTCCCTTTCATCAATAGACTAAAAACGTGCAGTGATCACCGGATAGTAAGAGGCTCATTAAATATTAATACTAGGCTTGAACGTCGCGGTTAATGAGGTCTACACCCAATCCCATCCCAATGCCAAAACCCCGGAAATTTTCAGCTCGAACACCATAATCAGTGGGCCATTGAAACAATAGGTTTGTACGCGCTGTCCGGTACAAGTTCTTTAAGGCCCGGAGCAAGAAAAAAACTGGAAAACTCTCAGACCCCACTCTCAAACTCATGGGCGACCGATGGAATGCAGTTGCAGTATTCAGATGACGTGAAAAATTACAGTATGTTTAACAGATAAGTCTCCGAAGCGTTGCAGAGAACTTGCCACCACCAAAAACCTGCGTAGTACCTCGCGTATATATGAGATAATAGACCAAAACGAGGGCTCCAAGGTGTTCGCTCGGGGCCTGTCTGTTGGCCGCACCTGTCTGTTGAAACTGAGTGACCTATGAACTCTATGGTGGAGGCCAATGTCCAGCGGCGGACGTCGTCCGGCTGATAATGATAATTTTCTGTGGCAGAATAATTAATTAAAACTACAAGATATATATAAAAACTTTCGCATATATAACATAGCTATATAGGATGGATCGTAGTTTAAAAGGTGATTTTTGTTGGAAGCGGATTAATATACCTTAGATAATTATTATATTTTTGCGATAGGTGCCATACTGCATTGCAGCCGGATCAGGTCGGCACGAGCGGGAAGGAGACGAGGACGTCGCTCACATAATACCGACTTAACGTGACAGCCGTGATGTCGCTGTTTGAAAGTTTACGGCCTATTGGAGTGTGGGAGGGATGGAGGGCACGCATCGATGTCGTAATTACGCGGATGTTCATGGGACGCGGTAGTTGTTAAGAGGCTCCGATTACTAGTTTAGCCTCCTATACTATAAGAAACAAAAAGAATATTTATTTTTATGGACGTCGACACAAAACCAAATATCATATTTATTCTCATGTAATACTACTTGTGTACATTAATAATATAAGGCTGAAGTTTTTTGAACGCGCTAATCTTATGAACTACCAGGAATTGAAAATATCATGATTCTACGACTAATAGAGCTGGAGTTCCGCGGGCAAAACAGCCAGTTAATGTTAGAAATGCGAAACGTTTCATGATAATTATTATTTCATTCAAAAAACAACTGACTGTATTTAGCAGGTACTTTGTAGAATACAATCTGTGTATTCGATAAAATTACGTTATGTCAGGATCAGAAACTAGAATTTACGCGAGTAAAACCGCCGGATGGATCTAGTGGCCTATAAAACGGCATAGTATTTTATAATAGAATTTGTTGAGCAGAACAGAGATGACAACGTTATAAATATCAGTTATTTATTCGCCCTATTTACACACGCTGTACCCAACTCAACACTAAAAGCATATTTGCGTTATTACACTTCGAATGGTGTCTGAGCGTGTGAATACCTATCGCCCTGTCCTGATACCCATCTGCTTTCCACACAGATAGCATGAATATGGCTTACATAACAATGACCTATCCATGATCCGTCGCACAAAAGGCCTATAGTACTCTCTCTGTCACGTGGTTCGATAAATATGCGCGTCGCGCGTACAGCGCCATCTAGCGGGTGGTGTCGCAGTTACGTCGAGTTTCAGCTAAGATGAAGGGTTCGTATAGGATTGGCCTAGTAGTTCATGTTGCGGACATAGATGGCGCTACTGTACACGTTTTGAAATGAAAAGTTTTACGTGTTGATGCCGTGTGTGAACGTGATTAAACTTTAAAGCTTACTTTAGCCAATATTGTCGCTATTTTTATCTGTTGAAATTTTTTCCAATTTTAATCTATATGCTAGTCTGATACCGGATGATAAAAAAAAATCAATGTATTCTAACAAATAAATTTGTTAGAATACATTGATTTTTTATAAGTAAAATAATATATACAAAATTTTATAAGTAAAATAATATATAAAAAATATGCTATATGAAAAATCACAAGTGTAAAACTTTTTACGAAACAACACACATCTAAGTTGGAACAGATTAGGGAACATAAGATCTAACACAATCAAGTTATAAGCACATTATTTCAGAAAACCCATGTTTTACCCTTCCTTCCTGCTCGTAGTTTATTTGTCTGCAGTTTCACAACCAACGTCTGTGCATTGCACACATACACACACACACACACGCACGCACCCATATATACACACACACAGTTTTTATGTAGAAACAGAATAAAAAAGTGTACAAACTGTAACATGTATCCATTTTGTTTCAGCTCTCGGAGCTCGAGCAGCGGGTTCTGGAGGCGGAGGGGCGCGCGGAGGAAGCTGAGGATAAGGTAGCTAACAGTTTTTACTATTACCTCAGGGGTTTCTGTACACGGGTCTCGTACCCGTGACCCCATTGTTATATACTTATGTTGCTTTACGTCAGGATGACATATGGAGTGCTATGTCCTAAGTGATGGACTCTGGGTAAGGAGTATTACAGGTACACACCGAGGGTGTCCTCATCTCTGTACTGGCTAATATGTGTCTAGCGGACAGACTATGGAAGTATATTGACAGATATGTAACACCTCCCTTTTATAATAAACAGACAACGACTGGCTGACGTGGACTATGATGGTCATGATGACTCTGCATCTCAATTTGTCTGTTGCTTCATGCAGGATACTGGCTCTTGTGTGTGATCGACCGTAGCACTTCCACGTCCTAACTACATACAGGACATAGGCTCTTGTGTGTGATCGACCGTAGCACTTCTACATCCTAACTACATACAGGACATAGGCTCTTGTGTGTGATCGACCGTAGCACTTCTACGTGCTAACTACATACAGGACATAGGCTCTTGTGTGTGATCGAACGTAGCACTTCTACGTGCTAACTACATACAGGACATAGGCTCTTGTGTGTGATCGACCGTAGCACTTCTACGTCCTAACTACATACAGGACGTAGGCTCTTGTGTGTGATAAAGAATGCCATGAAAAGTTTAGGAATATGATTGTAACAGTACTTAGGACACAGAAAAACAACAGAAAATTTAGAAGAACTTATCATTACATGGAAATATTACTTAAATTTTTCATAAGGCATAGGCCCTTAGATAGGGAGGGAAAGGCAAAATCCCCTTAGATAGGGAGGGAAAGGCAATAGGGGCAGGTAAATGCATATATGTACACTTTTCTTTTTCCTCCCATGTGCAGGTGTTATGTAATTCAAGGAGGTTGTAATCCATATAATATTGTCAATACTGGTAGACAGCGTACAAAATCCATGAATTCCTACGGTGATATTTTTATGTCTTCGTAATAAGTATTATTAGGAAGTAGAAGACCAGTTTCATATAAGGAGACAGTTAGGACGTAGAAGTGCTACTATGCTATGGACTCTTTGTAAGGAGTACTTGTGTGTGATCGACCGTAACCGAAAAATTTAAGTAATATTTCCATGTAATGATAAGTTCTTCTAAATTTTCTGTAGTTTTTCTGTGTCCTAAGTACTGTTACAATCACATTCCTAAACTTTTCATGGCATTATTTATCATAAATTTGTTAACACAATTGAAATTTACTTTTCATATGTTAATATATTTCCTCTTGAAAGACGCTAACTCACAAGACACATAATGTAAAATATCTTGATGTATAAGCAACACCTGGGACCTGTGTCTAAACATGCTAACCACTAGATCACGGGACAGTTGCAAATCAAAATCACATAGCGGTAGGGCAATAGTGAAAGCGTCCTGTCGCTGATGGATCCGATCTGTCAGCGACACTCAGGGACACTCCACCACGGCGGCCGAAGGTACTCGCAGAGGCATTTGTCGGTAGTGCACAGTGTTCCGGCTCGCCCTGACTGGCTGGGCTGCTTGGACGGTGCATGAATCATTTTCCCACAATTTTCCATTTGAAAAGAAAACAAACATTAAAAATTCTAATAACGAATACACGTGTCACATGGTTAGTTCCCAACTCACTGTGTAACTTCAGCATGTAAAAATCCAACATAATAATTCTTAATATTATTTTATAATTCTCATACTGTGCGTTACATTTAGTTAATAATATATGAAGGAACGTCTCTAACGTTGTACACTCTCGTAGAACCTCTAATAGGCAATTCCATGTGCATTATGTTACAGTACATGAAGTTAGTTGCGAGTTTCTTGTCCATAAAAAGTCCCGGAACAGGACAACGGAGCGTCCGAGCGCGAAGGGTCAGCAAAAAAGCCTCTTTGAAAATGTCCATCAACACTTGTAATGTTTTTTTTTTATGAAAGGGCTGAACGCTGAAACAACTTAAAAGCAACCATTTGAACACGGCTTTCATTCTCTACACGTTTACTAATGAAGTTAGAGGGTGTACTTTAAAGAAACACTATTTAACACGGAGTTTCGTAACAATCCCGTGCCTGGCTACATCTCGCAAATAGCCGTCATACATACTCAGTATACATAGATTATCAGTTTGGGAGATTTTTGTTCTTTCTTTAAAGATTAGAGGAGGAGGGAGGGGGCAAAATATTATCGACCTTTACGGCTACCGACGCTCATGAACATCACATAATTACTTTGCCGATACGTTGCTCTCCTTCCCCCCCCCCCCATGGGCCACCTGCTACTCACAAGCCGCACGAAAAGCGACACTGACACTTTAAGGCAGTATTATGTGCGCGAGAGGTATCTACCCGGTCGTGCCGGCCCAATTCCTTTGTAGCGTTGTATTACCACTACCTAATTAGACTGTTTATAATATTTATGGAGCTGTGTTTAGTAAGTGGTGGTGTCATGCCGCATTGTATCTGACTTGGGCCGGTATTACCTCTCACTCACACGATACGGTGCCGTAAGAGACTACTTTGCTTTAGTATTTCGTGAGGTTTATGAGCTATTACGTATGGCACATTGTAGGAAGGGAAGAAAGGAATGCAGCGTATCAACATAATGTCATAAACAACTCATTACCAAAATATGTAAATCGCTT
>JAFELO010001024.1:196763-220815 GCA_017140195.1 Eumaeus atala | reverse complement strand
TATATATATATATATATATATATATATATATATAAACTAGCAATGTCCCGCGACGCCACTTCGCTCCTGTTGGTCGTAGCGTCATAATATATGGCCTATAGTCTTTCTCGATAAATGGTCTAGCTGACATTGCAAGAAATATTTTAAATCAAGACAGAAGTCTCTCATAAAAGTGAGTTCAAACAAAAAAGAAACAAATAATATCTTCAACTTTATTATATTAGTATAGATTATGTATAAAAGGTTCAGGAGAGGATGCGAGCAGCAGGAGGTCGGTCTTCTTGGCGTTCATTGAAAGAGGCCTTTGTCCAGCAGTGGACCGATAAGGGCCGATAATGATGATGATGTATAAAATATCCTTGATGGAAAACTTAATTTGTCAAGTAATTTGTTTCAGAAGTTGTCAATCATATTATAGATATACGAATTTTAAATCATTAACTCAATGTAAATAAACAAATTATGATTGCGTCACAGAAAAAAATACACAATGTAAAATTTTTACTTTTATACCACGAGTCAGTTAGAAACCGTGTTAACTGGTGTAAATTTAACAGTAAAGAGATGAATGAAATATGATAGTCACAAGCAACTAACTCATTCTGTGTGACGATGTTTGTTGACAGGCATGACAAGTGAGCAATGGGGCCGTTTCGTTTGGGGATTAGGGGTGAAACATGGGTACGCATTGCAGCGAAGTTATTCTAACATTATAAATGCGCAACTTTGTATGTGTGTGTTGACAATTTATTTTGTCATTGCAATCATGTCCTAGCTCTCTCTCTCTATTCTGTTAGGAAGAGGTATGGCCATGATGCATAGGAGGTAGCGTCGTGCCTAGTGAATGACAATATATCCTCATATGCAACGGAATTGGGCCGGCACGACCGCGGAGGTACCTCTCGCTCACATAATAACGCCGTAAAGTGACAAATTCGATGTTGCGTTTCGTGCTGTTTATGAATAGCCGGTGGCCCATTGGGGAGGGACGATGGGAGGGCAACCCATCTGCGTAGCAACCTCATTATGCCCTCTTATGCTATAAAACAAAAAAGAATATCTGCTTGGATTGAAGAAGGAAGCTGGAGACAGTTTCTACTCCAGTTATTTCTTTTCTGATTGACTTCATTTTGTTATGTAGTTTTAGCATTCCCTCAGGCTCCCTTCGATCATCAAAGGATCAGAAGTTTTGGCCATCTTCGATCCTGGAGATACAGGAATAGCAGCGGTGGGAAATGTAGTGGGCCAAGCCCGTAAGAAAATCACACTTCACAAAAAGAACTGAGCGGATTTATGTGTAATTATAAATTTGCCACAGATAGTAGCAGTCTCGCACAGCAACTAGGCTTTAATTGTCAAAAACAATCACACGTGCGTCACAGCAAGTTTTTTTCATATTTGCAGTGTCTACATCGTCATCATCACCATTATCAGCCCTTATCGGTCCACTGCTGGCCACAGGCCTTTTTCAATGAATGCCACGACGAGCGATAAGGGCATCGCATCCAACCCGAACCAGCTACTGCACGGAGATCGTCTTCCCACCTGGTGAACGGTCGACCAACACTTCGTCTTCCTAAACCCGGCCTCCACTCCAGAGCCTCACTAGTCTATCTGCCACCTGTTCTTCAGAGTGTGTGACCAGCCCACTGCCACTACAGCGAGCCTATTCTTCACTTTAGTTCTCTGTCTCATGACTTCGTTACGAATTAAAGTAAAGTGTAAAGATATAGATGTCATTCCCTTGTCCGTTACTTGCAAATCTTCTAAGAAAGGCCGATTCTAGTGCGAGTAGTACCCAATTCCGCTGCAATTTTTTAAATTAAAATGTGCTCGCTTAAATGTACTTCAATTGATAACGACTTACTAACTATGCATCGCGGCTTACTGCGTTATTACAACCGCAAGGAAACCGTTAATGTTATTCCCACAGTATTTTCATATTATGGCCAGATTTATAATCTTCGTGACAATTTTTCACCCAGTTCCGTGCAGTGGTTTTTGCGTGTGTAGTGAAAAGTGGTAAAAAAATAACATACTTACATTTGTAATTTCGTAGGATAGATTTTTTTGCACACCGTATTTTCGAGAGCCGTAGAACCGTAGCGCTGTAGAGCGAAGCTAAACACACAGCTGTACACAGGCGATCCAGCGGCGGGATGGCCCGCTATTGATTTTCTGCACCGCACACATCTATGACTCATGAGAGTTTTCTAATTAAACGTTTGTACTTGGAATTTTTATTTTTTTTTAAACTATACTTCTTTTGGAGCGTTAGGAAAAAAGTTGAGTAACATTTTACGATGCGCGCACACACTTTCACGAAAGCCGACACCCTGAAGTTAGCTATGTCAACATTTTAGAAAAAACAATACCATGCGTTAAATTTTTATATTTCTTACTTATCATGCTTAGGAAAGTTTTAAATATAAATGATGCCCTGACCGAATTTCGACTACGACGGCACTCTCAGAAAGCAGCCGCAGGACCATGCATTCACCATGGCGGCCGAAGGCAATCGCAGAGGTTTCTGGTCGGTAGTGTGCAGTCCGACACGCCCTGCCAGCTCACCCGGGGCTGGTTGGACCGCGCATAAAGCATATTCCCAGCAAAAACAAAAGAAAATTTACTAACAAAAGAATATAATAAAGATCGACAAGGGGTTTCCTATAAAAGGCGTGTCTTTGAGTCACACAAAGAGGTTTCATATGAAGTATTACGTCATTGTTCACCTTTTCATCAACCTATTAACCGAACGCGGGCTTGGCGAAATTCGTGACGCATATCATTTTATAGGTTGACTTTCAGCCGTCTCTCGTCCGTTTTGCTGATTACAATCAATAAACATTCTTACACTTTCATCGGGATACATGTCTCCCATCTGTGGAGGAAGGCGGGATGTCAAAACTGTATTGTGGTTTACGAGAGCTCGTAGTCTTCCGATGAAGATGTTTCGCTTCCACAGCACTAAATCCGGTAAAAAAGTAGAAAAAAAACAAGGGCCCCGGCTCTGTTCGTGAATAACTTGAAGACTAAAACCTTCCTCGGTAATCGTTCTACACTTGATTGAAAACAGTCTCAAAATCCCTTCAGTAGAAAATCGTTCACACACAGACAGTCAGCTTTTGGGGACATTGTCTCATAACATTTATAAATCCAAAAGGTTATAATGTATGTTTCTTATTATTCCAGGGAGACAAATTTAGTTTTTAACGATCCACGGATCCTGTTATTTAAAGAAACACATAGAATTTCACTGTCCATTTTTATGGTTCCGTGTCTCAAAAGAAAAACGGAACTCCGGTCAATTTGTTGTGCCAGCCTGTACGTCTTTCCCGATGACCGCGAACTGAAATTTGCGAGGAAGGAGAATATCAGAAACATGTAATTTGCAACTCATTCACAATCACCGTGAAAGCCATTACAAACTACTTGTAGCTCAAAATTGGTACACGCGGACGTATGCCAGTGTCAGTTTGTCGACTTTTATAAATTTTCATGCTCATACCTCCTAATTCTAAGGATCTCTAGATGTGCGCGTCTCGCACTTGACCGGCTTTTTATGATCAGGATTTGAACGCGTGATGTTTATTGCGTGCATCGGCTTTCTCGTAGCGATCGCACAATAATCCATTCAACATTAGGTTTTATGACCAATGACCATACCATGTTAGCTGGAATGTCAAATGGCTTACCATGTTGGCTTGAGTGGCCATGATCATATCATGTTAGCTAGAGTGACCAATGATCATATCATGTTAGCTTGAATGACCAATGACCATACCATGTTAGCCTGAATTACCAATGGCTTACCCTGTTAGCTCGAATGGCCATGGTGATACCATGTTAGCTAGAATGACCAATAATCATATCATGTTAGCTTGAATGACCATGTTAATGGGATGTAACATGTGTAGGTAGAAGTAGTGTTTGTTGCGTTGCAGCCAAATAGGGTCGGCACCACCGGAGATGTATACTCGGTCGATCTCTGCCTCTTATTCACATTGTATCACCGTGAAGTGACAATTGTCGCGTTTCGTGCAGTTAGTGTGTAACCAGTAGATCTTTGAGTAAATTTGATGTAAATGGGCGTCGGTACTTCGGTAGCCATCAAATGGCTCATTTGTCCTCATATGGTTTAAAATATATAAAAATGAAAGTACTGCAGTTTACAATGCAAAATGGCCCATTAAACCATCAATATATTTAGCTCACAGAAATATTATGAATACACTCTCAATCCAATCTTACGTAACATTAGAATGATGTCAACGTCATAACCCCAACGCTTAGCATCGCCCTATTTAATAAAAGAACACATAAACATTATAACAAAATGACCCATATGTATGTGTCAATAAAACATAAATTGGAACGTGTGCTAGTTTAGCTTTTTATCAAACGTCTGGTATTGGCAACAATACAGAATTCACCCTTGCGGCTATTGCGTACGCATGCGCAAAACGACCCCAACTTCAAGTCGCTGAGACCAAGCTTTAGTACGCGACAACTTCACACCTTTATTGTATATACATAAAAAATCCTCTTTATTTTAAACAATATCAAACAAATCATCCAACCAATCCGTCTTTTAACATATAAAACTAAGTTATCAATGTATTATCTAGAACCGCAAGACTGTTTCGTTAAGATGCTAAAGTTAATCAATATCTATTAATTATTTGTATTCGAAGCGTTATATCTCATCGGTGTTGATAAATACGTAGTAAGGCCTAAATTTTACAACGAATTTTTCGTAGTTTCTAAGTTTAGTGTGTTAATATAATAAAGTGTTGATATGTCAAAACCGAAAACATTGAAGGCTCACAGAATAAGTGCAGAATTTGCTGAGAAAAGAGGGCAAGCTATGAGGAAAGGCGAATCATCTACCTCATAGCAGTCACCAGTAAGTGATTATCAATATTTTACCACCCTCTTCTTAAAAAAAGACGCTTCCTTTACCTACCCTTTCTACAACATACAAATTTAAACCAATGTTTGCTATTGTTTTGATTTGCGTTAATATTATTCTTATTCTTCTAGATTACAATAAAACATTACTTTTCAAAATTTATCTATAAATATACAGAAATTTAAAGAGAGAATATGTTAAATGCGTGTTCTATGAGTTAAATCCATGTTAATTTGATACTCATTACTCGAACGTTCTTTTTTAATTTTTAAAATTAGATTTTTTTTTTCTATAATTGTCAACAAAAGACAAAACGTTTTCTGGAATGTAAGAATATATTTATAGTTTGACCTTGAATATAGGTCAGACTAATAGTCCGAAAGGGGTGAATTTTTATTTTCACATAATGATACCATTAATATATAAATAGATCAGTATTTGAATATTGGATAAAGTAAATAATATACATACAATGTGTTAGTCACATATTTAAGGTCTTTTAAATACTTTATGTAGGCAAACGATTACTGGGGACTTCCACAATATCATACAGATGTCCCTTCCCTCCTCTCCTCGATTGGGCGACCGCAAACATATAAACCGCACAAAACTCGACCGCATGGCTGGTACATGAACGCGCTGTCTTTGTGGGCTGCAATTCGACGCTCCACGACGCCGCCTAGCAAACATGGAATCCTAGAGCGTCGACCTGTCTACTACCGCGCACGTTTCCCTGCAAATGATCACCATCAGCATTTTCTTTAAAAAATATGGATTCTCCATCGATCTTAGTCTTCAGTACGAAATGGATTCGGTATCGACGAAGTATCGACAATTTTCCTTTACGTTCCTTTTTTTTTTTTTTGATGGCGTGGGGAGGACATTTAAGCTCCACTGCACTGGATGGGTCCGATGATGTATTTGGCTTAACAATTTCGAAACAGTGCAATTGTGTGATATTCCAATCCTCGCCACTTGTTTCATGCGCAAAAGCGCCTCATCTTTCTGCGCTTTAGTCCCCTCTTGTTAATAGGGGTACAAAAACACCTCTCGGTTGTCACCCAAGGTGTCTGGTTTCACCTTTATCTACTGACCCAACCGCCACGACAAGACTTGAACCACGCTGGGGTTCTCTTTATCTATAACTCTGATTTATCTATCCTATTATATTTTACTATTATGAGTAGCATTATTTTGCAATGTTGCTTTTAGTGTTAACAGCAGCGAAACCCCATCGAATTAGTAGCTTTATTGATAGATATTCAATTTATTGGGAGAAAAGATTCTTTAAATATTGATGACTAATCCATACGTCGGTGGCCACTCTATATCAGCGTGCGGCAATCTGTGGTTTAGCACAAAATCTACAACTATGTCCGCACCGTCCATAGTTTTGCTTTTCTTCCGTCGATATTAATCAAATTGCTTGGCGTGTATGCTGCTTAATGTGCCTTAACTAACATATATTTAGGCGACGAACTTGTTGTTTCAAATTGGTATGTCTTTCGATCTATAAAACGAAAATTACTGACTATAAAATGTTGGTATTCCAAATACGAAATAGATGATTGTAGGAAAAAGAATTCTCTTTGTCTATGGTACATTCATTCTAAAACTTCTATCGTCTGTATGCCGAAACAAATAGAAAGCTTTTACCGTGCCGGTGGTTTCGAGTCTTCAAAAGTTTTCTTTTTCTGTATATTAACATTTTTTAAAAAGGTGCTCCATTTACTGCGATAGCTGATGGAAAAAGGGAAGGCATTTTTTTCTAAACTTAATTATTATCACTTCTCTTGTTTCACTAATATTTTTTGTTAATAAGGTCGGTAGGGTTGAAATTTTCCTGTTGATTACAAAAATTCAAAAGCTTTTGATATTTTAAATAGATAGAATTTTTTATACCTACTTTAAATTCTGTGTGCCAGTATTTTTTAGCATAAATAATGCTAACAGCTTTTTACGGAATCATCTTCTTATATACATATTATTGGCTTTATTTATATTAACATAAAGTCGTTCTAATAATATTAATTTACTAGGATTTCTTTCTAATTATTTAAACATAGAATTCTTTCCACGTTGATAAATGAAGTTCAAAAACATGTCACGCAGGATTGTTATCGTGACATCGTTCACCATTTCGTAATGACTATTAAACAGTTGTAGAACGTAAAATTGTAGCACATGTCTGGTGTCTGCTACTTCGCCAATATGGCCGCCACAGCTGTTTCTCGTACGCATGCGCGGTGCGTTCCCGCCATGACGCCGGCAGTTCGGAAAACTATCGTTTAGTTTTAAGAATAATTATTATATTTTGTAAGAGGCAGTGCTATTACTACATTGGAGACGAATCATGGCCCGCAACTCCGGTAAGGTATGAGATAATACCGGCGTGAATTGCGTTTCGTGAGAGCTGGTTGGTGGTTGGGGTGACGGAAGGGCAACGCATTGTGTAGCCCCTGATAGTGCGAATGTTTATGGGTCTTGACGGTCATCGAAAGAATTGGAATACTCGTGCCTCTTTTCTTTTGTGAGAAAAGAACTTTTTTCAAAGGAAACAACTTATATCAACTATTTTTTTTATTAAATCGGCAATCAATTTCGATAAGCGAATACCGAAATACAACCAGGGAGGAGATTATCTCTAGTAGTGACTATGTGAAATTCCAGCAGACCTCATCACGTGGCCATTGTCTACAGGTAGAACATGACATTTAGCTAACTAATTACTTTAACCTGTCATGGGCATCTTTTGGTTAAATTCGCCAGGGGATACATACAACTTTTATAATATTGATCGATTCGGAATCATTCCTTCAATTTTTGTTAGAGATATCACGATCGGACTATAATATGTTAAATGTACTGTCTCAACTGCGAGGGCAGAGAATATACACAGGATAATATATCAAAGTACTGTCAAGAATGATGTTACAATATGGCGCTAGAAGCACAACCACTGGTCTCAATACTATATAAGTATTGAGGTCAGTGACCACAGCACAGAAGGATATAATCAGTTTGGATATTAATGGCATCTAATGCCCTATGTGAATATTGCCCTATTAATTGTGCAATAAAAAAAATAAACAAGTTTTTCTAATTTCTATGATGACGTAGTTGTACAGAGTCCTTTTACAACGACATAATTATTTATAGAAGCAGAAAAGATGTCCTAATCTGTTCGAGTTGGGTCATTTTAATTATATTATTGGACTGCGCATGAACTGTATAGGTTCCACGCTGCAACGATAAACACGTAAAGTACCAGGAAAAAATTAACTTTGTAAGTTTACAGCAAGTTCAAGATCAGCTTGTATGACACAGGATTCCAGCAAATACTTTCAATATATAAATTTGCCACTTCTACATTGCAGTTTAATGGGGTCGACACAAGAAGGTAACTCTAGCTCACTAAGTACCGCCTCTAAATGACAGCTAAGCTGTTACATTTTGAACGGTTATATACTATAAAAAATGTAAAAATACTAGAGTTTCTAATATGCGGGCGACGATTCAGCGCTTCCACACACTACTCGCGTCGCTTGCAACGTGTCCACCGTTAAATTCTCGATTTAAACAACGGCAACTTGAGCGGAACAACCACTTCGGGCGATACAACTTTATCTACGTTCCAAGTTCCGTGTCGGACGTAGTTCCGTATCTCCATTATTCCAGCGGAACTTTATAAAGGTGCTGTGACATGGCCAAATTTCGCTTGGACAAAATAAAGTATTATTTGTAAATTTGTCGCGATAAAGTCAGTTCTATTTGCTGAAGTAACGAACAACATTGATAAATGAATGTACTTTGAGATAAAGCAGACTCAAGTTTAAGTAAGAAATAGTGCTCTTCTCGCAAATGATTCCACCGTAAATAACAGCTATACTGTCGCCTTTCGTATATTTTTATAGTTTCTGTGGCCCATTGGAAAGGAGAAGGGTAGGAGGACAACATATCTGTGTAATGTCTATGGGCGTGGATAGTCACCAAAGGGTTCAGGCTTACTCATTGAATTACACAAAAATATTAACACAAGTGCATTGTATGCCATTCATATATTCCCAGATGATATTAATCTGCTGTAAGTCGAAAGATACTGTGGGCAGGAAAATACTGACTTCCTACTGTATTTGTTACTAGACGCTCCTAGAGTACCTGTGTTGTTAGACCTCATATGTTGCATCGCGCTGGCCTGTCAAATAAATGTTTTCTAATGAAAATATCAAACTGTCCATTGGGTGTAAGATTACCTGATAATTCCGAATACCTTAAATGTTAAGGATTTTGTTGTTACCTGATAATAGAATCCTGCGCTGATCTATTTTTTTTTAAAGGAGAAAATCTCCTATAAATAGTCCTATTGTAGGAACCAGCAAATATTTACCCAAAACATTGTCAGTGTAAACGGACCATAAGATAAATATTTCATTTGGCTGTAACTAAAGCCTCTGATCTCCACGTAGCCTTATCTCAATTTCGCTGACCTTCTTATCTCCGGGCCAATTCACGAAGATGTGCCTTGAGAGACTCCTGTTTCCAAGCGAATAATTCCGTCCTCTTAATTCCGTCATAGTATGTTACTATGGGACAAATAACAGTCACCTCAGAATAAGTAGACAAAGGATTTTTATTTTTCTTTTTCAAAGAAATGAGCGTTTTTTAAACCTAATTACGAAAATGTCATCATCACAATATTTCAAGTAAAATTAAAAAAAAAATTGTTTCGTTAATAATTACCTGCTCAAATTCATGATTATCTCATCAGCATATCATCATGGTCTCATTCTTAAACGTCTTTGTAAGCGGTAGTGCAGTGCTGCAGTCTTAAACACGCTTAGACTTTCTTAAAAAAATCTTATTATAATAAAATACTAAATATATTTATTTCCTTTGTCTTGTACCTTTAACACAAGTCCTTACGATAGTACTTACCACAGGACTTGGTGTGTTAAATCCACAGATATTATTATTGTAGCCGTACTGGTCCTCACACTTACATGATTCCACTGCAAAGTGACTACAACGTCGTGTTTCATTCGGTCCATAGGTGAGAAGGCAACCTCACATAACAATTATACGGATGTTTATGGGTGTTGGTAGTCACCAAAAGACTCCGGACACTCTTATTCCTGATATTTATATAATTTTGAATTAAAAAAACTGACCCCATTTCATTTGCGCCTTTTGGAATTTGCCCAAATTTTTTGGGTATTTTTATTATAAAGCGTGTTTTTAAAACGACGTTACTACACGGAAGCCCAAGACGTAATTCTAACTCGGAACGTGGCACCTATTATATGTACGGTGACACTTTTTAATGGGCTCCCCTATCTCCGGTACGAGCTAAAAGACTATTACCACGGCACATCCACTTTTTACACCCACCTCATTACTTCGAGATTTTTCTTTTTCTTTCCCTGGAGTAGTGCATTTTTGTAGCTTTCTACGTATTTTGTTTTCAAAGTATTTTCAACGACAATGTTTTTTTAAAGTTTGAAGTTTTTTATATACAAGCTGCACAAAATAAAAGCGAAATACCACCCACTGATCAATCACGATATCTCAGAAGCTATTAACATCTACAGACTGAAATTTGGCAGGTAGGCGCCTTTTAGAATGCAGACATCCGCTAAAATCGAATTTTACAAACCTCCTCTATTACCCACCCTGACTTTGCCGGTGGAGAACGCGGATGAAACTGCGAGGTGCTGTTAGTAATTAATGTAATCATCTTGGTTACCATGATTATTGCCCAGCCCGTGTTGTTTGAGTAAAGAATTGCATATTAACAATATTGACAAGATTGATTCACATTTATGCGGATTATCTTTAGTAGGGCTCTAATAGATACAACTCACTCTAGCTTCAGAAATTAAGCTCAGGTTGATCTAACCATCCATGAACACATTGCTGGCATATTATAATTCAATCATACACCATAAAACATTTAAAAATAACATTCGAATTTTAAATTATTAAACTGAATTAAAAATCGAGTGAACTTCTTTAGGAGCGTCAACCAAAGTAGGAAAACAAAATTTGTTTATGAAAAAGAAAGAAGATAAAACCTACCTACAAGGAGAAACGTATTTACTCAACTCTTATTTTTATGAATATATATAAATAACAAAACTTGACAACAGTAGGAAGCTGAAATGTGGTCCTTCAGTCCTTTCGTAACTCGGTAGCTCTATAGTTATATAGTTTTCTAGTTCCACTGGTATTTCTAGGCCGCGTCTACTTCCATTTATTTGCGGTCAAGCGTTTACTTACGAATTGTCAAGAGCCCATCCAAGAACAATGGGAGATATTCCTTTGTTTTCCATCCTTGTTCAATTAAGGCTTGTTTCTCCTGTTTCAACAATCATTATCAGATGTCACAACTAACCTTTATGACTTTTTTTCCTATTTATGTGATATTGTTAATATAATTAATAAAGCTGAACTTTATTGAATAAACTACCAATACGTCTGATATTTTTGCTCTTAATTATCCGGTAGAGAGTATAAAAGTGTATATAAGTGGATTTAGATACACTTGATGAGTAGAGTGGACAAATCATAATTTCGTATTTTAGCGGCTCTTTCACCTGAATATATTCTCATTTCATCCACAGATATTATTATATTCATAATCATCATTCATCATTATCAGCCCTTATCGGTCCACTGCTGTACATAAACCTCTTTCCATTATTATATTATTATTATTATATTATCTCACACAAACGCACACTCCATAGTTAAGGAAAGAAAAGGTTAAGGAAAAAAAAAACAAAAGCCCCGAAGATCAACTTTAAATTCCATCTTTCAAATTCCCATTTACAATATGGCGGGCATAATTAAAACGTGCGCTCCATTATGTATCTGTGATGCAGCTGCACCACAATAGCAAATATATTTTTGATAGGGTCGTTTTTAAACTCTCATCATGACGTAATATATTGGATCAGGTCTATTTTGCACGCAGTAGGGTAATGTTCTTGCAGCGCATATGTAGGTATGTACTGTATGTAGGTTTCTAAGTACCCTGCTACAGTGAGAACGTCTTGACGGATTCCTGATCTTGATAAGACATAAATTATAAGTTATATTTCAAGCAATCGTAATTTTTTGGCATTCTATTTAATTTAAGTTAATTTAAATTTACATCTACGTTGTACGCAATGTTCGGATTTAATTCGTAAACTTGACAATTAAAAAAAAAAAAAAAATTACGCTACCGCTCTCACGGAAAAAAAATGTCCTACTCAGTATAATTTAAGGACAGCATCCCCAGCGATACACTAACCACCATAAATCCAAATTTGTTAGGCATTATAAAATATGAGGGCAGAGAGAAACTGACGTAAGTGAACCCTGAAAATGTTATATTTCGGGGCCGGTATAATTCTTTTGTGCCTCTGCCTGCGTTTCGGTATGGTCGCCAAAGGTAATAAAAAAACGTCAAATGTATTGTTACGCAATTATTTGGATATGCTTATTCTTTGTTTGGAGATTTATGCTGAAATCGGGATGAACTTATTCGTTATCCAATACCGTTTGTATATATAATTCTGACTGCCATCTCTTTCCCTTTAGGCAAAGAAATTGCAAGAGCGAATTAAACAGACTATTATGTCGAAACAGGTTTAAAAGGGTCCAACCGGAAACGCTACAAGTATTACAGGAATAATTCTGTGACAGATTTAAAGTGTAACACTTATGAAGGTGTTACAGTTGTCATGGTGTTTTTGAGTCACTAGTTTATAATGCCCTTCACTTGTCCGTTGAAGTTTCACTTCTATTATATGTTGCAATGCACACATTTTGATTATTATACGTGAATGATACAAAATCCCAGGCGTATTCCATATTTAAACGTACGCATTCTTAAAAAATGATCGTCAACAGGAAATCACGTCCGAAATTGTCACAGGAAACGTCGCCACGCCACTTCGGCTTATCTATATTCGTACGCCGTCCGTCCGTCCGTCACTGACAATAATTACTAACGACCAACGCTCGAGACTAATTTACGTTACGGCCGTAATTGTTGTAATTTATTACACTTTTACGTACGGATGTTTATGTGTTGATACAATTATTAGTGACTTATAGGGCAGTTACGTTAACGATCTTGTTTTAGAGAGAGGTTGATGATACATTGCAATGGCCGGCATGACCGGGTAGTACCTTTCCCCCACATATTGTTATAGCGGTCCTGACGCGTTACGTTAGTTTTTAAGGTACCTTGTGATTGGGTGAAGGATGGCACAAATCTGCAGGACGCGTACGGATGTTTGTGAACGTAGGTAGTAGCTAAAATGCTGCAATCGCTGTTTTGCACCCTAGTCTATAGTCTATGCAAAAAATAAACATGGTCATAAAAAAAAAACATTCAAACAGACATAAACTGGCTTGTTTTGTAAGAGGTATAGGAGGAGGTAGTGCCATGCATGGTGCATGACCTACATCCTAGTATGCAACGGAACTGGGCCGACACGACCGGCGAGGTACTCTCGCTCACTTGATACCGCCGTAAAGTGACACGTACGGTGATGCGTTTTGTGCGGTTCGTGAGTAGCCGATGGCCCATTGGGGGGAGGGGTGAAAAGGAGGGCAGCACACCGGCATAATCATGATGATGTTCATGGGCGTCGGTAGTCGTTGACAGACTCCGATACTCGTTTCTCCCCCTATAGTACAAAAAAAAACTACTAAACGGACGTGGGTGAATTTGGCATACATATTGCAATCTGGAATGATATAAAATCCTTCTCATCCCGAAAAAGTCCCTTGGGATATATATTATGCGGGTTAAACCGCGGGGCACAGCTAGTTGCAAGTATCACTTCCCAAGCCGCAACTACCATAAGTATTAACTAAGTCCCCAAAATTTATACAACGGATTTCTATGCTGTTTTATGCATGCGTAGAACCATCCCGGTGGAAGGGCTTATTATATAATTTAGGAAGGTGATAATTCAGGCGAAGCCGAGGTGGCTAGTGTTATGCAATGAGAAAAACGAGTGTGTCGAAACCGAGCGCGTAATGATATGCGTTGATATCTTCTTATATATAAAACGAAGTCCCAGAGCTGTCTGTATGTGATCGATTTTATCAAAAGCTACTTTTTTCTTCATTTTCACCAATGCATAAAGCGATTCCCAGGGAATGTTTTAGTGTATAATTTATTAGAATACCATCCCGGCTAGTGTTACATAACGGATTTTTATGTGGTTTTTACTAACGCATACAAAGATTCGAACACTTTAGTGCATATCCAAACACCACCACGCGGTTTAACCCGCGTAAATCCGGTCCTAATCCTCGTACCGTCATGGCAGATAGGCTGCCTCAATAAATTGACTATTCAACACAAAAATATTTTTTCAACTCGGTCCGGTAGTTCCCGAGATTAGTGCGTTCAAACTAATGAGCTCTTCTTCTCGGCTTTATATTATTGGTATTGATTTATTTAGTACTATAGTAAGTAATTAGTTACACGATTGCGTCTAACCCTAGCGCGCACCGCTATGCATTGATATGCTTGTTAAAATTGATCTGCGTGCAAAAAGTACAAAACCGCCGCAGTCCGGTACTGGCGCAGGGCCAAAACTGAGAACATGCGCCAACGAGTAACAACATGAAGTTGTTTTATATAACACGCCGTGTGTATGTTTATATAAAAAAACCGTCATCAATCTTTTCACCCGACTGTACAAGGACGGTAATGATTGTCGTGTTAGATGAATACGTAGGTACTCTCAGACCGTAGCGGCGAATGTTCCCTGTTAACCGTCTTGCAGACGTAATACGTAGGTACTCTCAGACCGTAGCGGCGAATGTTCCCTGTTAACCGTCTTGCAGACGGTTTTTAATAATGCGTAAGTGAACGAATCTCTAATAGTATTTAGTAAATAAATTACACTCTATACAACATTCATAAAAATATATTCGGCATTGAACACGTAACAAAGCAATGAATTTTTTCACATTTGTTCTGTCAGGATCATTAAGATTTTAATATATTTTTTTCAGTTATCTATGATTAGGATCATTGATTTACAAAAATAACAAAATATACAGTCAGTTGCGCGATGTAAAAACAACTTAAAATCATGGGCGTAGGGTTTGTTTTGCAAAAAATATGTATATGTACTATCATGGACTCTTTAGAATGACAGCTCAGTAGAAATCTTTTATTTTTATAAATCAATGGTCAGAATTTCACTTTCCACGCATAGAAGTTTTTGTGTATATTTGGCTTTGTGCAGACAGGTTATTAATATTACCTAGGACAGATTATGATAGATGCACAGAGAGCAATATCTTCCATGGAAATAATAAAGGTAGAGAAGCGAAGCCAGTCTGAACCGATATTCCTTCTCTATTTCTATTACCTCGATGCTATTTTCACATCTCTTGTTACGACTTTATATTAAAGCTAAGTCATTTAGATGAATTTTAGACTCTGTTCCCCCGTCGTAAGCACCATTTTTTGACGCGGGGAAACGCATTTACGCCCCTTCACTGGCCCTGGGTGGGGTCCAGTGGTGTGTGGGGCTTGCGGCACATTATATAGTGCCGAATAACCACAAAAACGCCATGTGTGAAACAAAATGTGTCACCAGTGCCGCCTTTGTTGAGGTGCCCCAGAACTGCAGATCATCAGGGCACCTCGACGGTAAGTCAGCCCTCGAAGGGACCGACGCCACCTCCACACATGGGGCTGTCCCGAACCACATGACAACCCCACTGACTTTGGGAAAGTGCAATGGGGTGAGGTTCCCATCTTCGCCCCTTGCCCCGTGCGCAAAAGCGTCGCCACCTGTTGCTCTTTTGTCCCCTCTTCTCATAACAGGGGTACAAAGTGCAGCACCTCCTCCTGAGTCCCCTCTTCTTATAGGAAGGGTACCAAGAGCAGCCACCTCCTCTGATCAATTGGCTTAGCCCAAGGTGTGTCGGATCACCCCAGGCTACAGAGCCCCACTGCCAAAACAAGGCTTGAACCATGAACCTAATTCACTCAGCCAAGATAATAAAATTTATCTGAAAGCATCATCGATATGCAACTCTCCTATCTGCTTGTAAGTAGGATCAGTCATCCTATCGACCAGAAACCCAACTATTCTCGTGACGAGTATCCTAGTCTCGTTCGGGCTGTATTGTGCCTTTGTGTGTTGAAGTCCCTGGCAAAAGCTTGTAATGAAATTAAATTTAACGCAGACTGCGAGCGCCTCGCCAGGATAATAAAAATAAAAATGTTATTTAACATTTGCGTCAATTTCCACAAGTCTCATAAATGCTCTGAAGAATGTTACTTGCGGTCGAAATCCCTCCTAGATAGAGCACCCTGGAGAATTCAAACTCATGTAAGTGCACTTAAACCGTTCGTTACTTTGATGTCGACGGCTTTTGGGAATAAAATGTAATGCTCCTCAAATTCGGGGGTGGCAACATCTTATGAATACCAGGGTATAAAGGGAGGCGACCTTTCCAGTCATAATAACTCCACGGCCTCTCTATCGGAGAGGCTTTTTTTTGATATCGCGCGTGAGTTACCCCCTTTGTTAGAGTGGCGTGAGAAGGGAGCAGTACCATCGGTGAATATAATAAAATCTCTCCCGTGTGTGGAAAATCCATCTAGCGTTTATGAATCTAGCTAGACAATTACAGTTTGAGCTGTATTGGAAGTTATCGGAGTATTATTTCATAAAAATAGAAAAGCTGGTTATTTAATAAAGAGAGAAAATTATACTACTTTAACAATTTAATAGCCAGAGGCACCACTAAGCTTCTAGATTGGAGACCGCGTTTATGAAAACGAATTGTTGGTCGACCGTTCACCAGGTGGGAATACGATCCCCGTGCAGTAGCTGGTCCGGGGTGGTTGACGGGAGATCGGTCGTCTTGGCGGTCATTGAAAAAGGCCTATGTCCAGCAGTGGACTGATGAGGACTGATAATGATGATGATGATCGGGGAGGTACCTCTCGCTCACATAATACCGCCGTATAACGACATCTTCGGTGTCGCGCTTCGTGCTGTTTGTGAGTAGCCGGCGGCCCATTGGGGGGAGGGGGGACAACGTATCGTCGTTGTAATTATGTGGAAGTTCATGGGCGCCGGTAGTCGCAACATAGCTCCGACTGCTCGTTTGCCCCCGTATTATATAAAAAACTAAATCTTAAAATTATACCAAAATCTTAAAGCTTTGTTCGTGCCATTATTAGGCGGGTAGGTGAAGAAAACAAAGTATCTACGTAAATCTGTGGCTGTGCGTTTTTTATGGTCGTGAATAAGTTATTTCTATATTGTGTTTCCATGTGCGTGCTAATGAGATGATATATAGTAACAGAATACGCGGAATATCGAATATAATTCGTTGCAAGTCCAATTGAAACGTAATTTAAAATATAGCGGCACTCCCATAAATACACATTACGATATCATTGTACATTTGCATGTGACTTGCGCGTTGTCAGAGAAAACTGCTTCACATGTCGGGGTAAAAAGCGGTAATGGTTATAAATCAACGCGACTCGCTCGCGGTTTTAATGGTGATCATATATTTCTATAATATGCGCAATGTAAGGGCAAAACGACAGACGACAGGTTTCGTAAATTACATAAGAGTTTACATGAGTGGTGTGCATAGCGATAACACAGAGAGATGTTGGGACGGCCGTATTTATTAATAGCGAATGAAGATGCGTAAAGCTAAACTGTCTATCTGATCTCACATGCGCAATGCGCAGAGAGAAACATTAAAAAAAAGAAACACAAGTAGCGAACTAATTGGCTGTCTCTTTCGACTCCCGCGCTTTAGGCTTGTCTATCTATTCTATTTCTATGGGGGTGTGTGTCGAAGTGTTGGTCAAAACTTCAACAGAAGGTTAGTCTCCGTGCAGTGGTCTCATCCAGTCCAAGATAAGTTTCAATTTCATATCTGTTTAGGGTATCAAAACATCTATTGATGTCTTAACTTTACGCGAACGTTAGACATTACAATAAAACTATAATAACTCACCGTGTCAGTCCACCCGTGACCATGGTTGCTGTAAAGCTTCTGAAACGTCGGGCTACATAAATAATTTAATAGACCGCGATAAAATCCGTAAGAGTAGTTTTATTGTAACATCAAAACATCCGATCGCAGTTGATTTTGATTTTGCATGAAAAGAAAAATTAAATGGAAAAAACAATTCTTTCGGAATTTTCACTTTTCCACTATTACAATTTTCGTACAAACTTCGTCTTTAAATTGCGCTTGATTAGTCAAAAGCTCAGAGCGCGCGTCAAAAGCTCCGACCACTTGATTGTGTAAGAGGGAATGAAAACGATGTTCACGGAGCTTACAGAGCTTCGCCGATTTCATTTTGAATGAATTCTTCATCGTTTGAATCACTCTGATTATTTTTGTAATCATAGCCTTATTCGATAATTTTACTTCACGAGCTTTAAGTTTTACGAGCGCTCATCTCAAAAAACGACAAGTGTTTTCTTACTTTCATAAAGAAAGGGATATTTTTGTCTTTGCAGAATACTTTAGGACCTTTTCCGCTGATCTGGCGTTTCAAAATATAGAGGTACTAATAAAGAAATCGAGTTTTGATGATTTTCGATGTCCATAGACATCCACATCCTAACTAGAGACCATCACAAACACCTGTACAAAGTAGTTAAAATAATAAACAACACAGACGAAATGGCGACTTCCATTATAGGGTTCAGCATCTAAAGAGTAAAACCGAGACCCTATTACTAAGATTCTACTGTCCATCTCAACCATACATCTCGAGAACTTTGATATATACACAGCTGAAACTTTCACATGTGGTTACACAAGACAAGGTTTTATGCGTAATTTACTTCATACAAATCGTACGCCGGCGACCGCAAAAAGAAGCTTGTCAGATTATATAAATTATAATGCTCTTCCCTCCCGTGGGTCCATCTCGCACTTGTCCCGTTTTTATATGTTACATCGCTTAATGAAATGTTGCGAGACAATGGTCTAAATTAAACGATGTCTGGGATGGGTGGCGCATCTGTCGCGCTCTGATTGCTGACACCTCGTGACGTCATTACTTCTCGATTGTTCTCCCATCTGATGTGGAGATCGGCTTTACACAATGGGTGAAGAATTTAAAAATAGAACGAAGCGGGCTGGCTGTATTAAGGCTTGTGTTTAGTGCCTTGTAATTTTTTTTATTGTTTATATACTGTGTCACAATGTACCTTTAGCGGTACGACTATGAAAACGGCAAAAGGACTGATAAAGTTACTGACCAGTTAAAAAACTGTGTGTCGGCTCTGATACGCGTATGGTTTACTCGTACGGACATGATGTTAGAGTGCAAGGTTAGCTAGCGGTGTAAGCGTTACAACCGATTTCACACGAGCTCTCTCCTCATCGTGTTTCCATATCGCGCGCCTTATATTGCTTCTTAAGGAGTTCTAATCATTAATCAGTGTGTCCGTTACAATATAACAAATAAAAGCATTCTTTATATAGTTTACAGTTCTTTTTGGTATGACTAATTTTCTTTCACTACTTAAGAATTTAATTGTTTTTAGATACGCTGCCGTATTGATCAGACTTATAGTATTGTACTTGTCAGTGGTACTTTATTCAGGGACGCTTTGTTCTTTTACTATTTGAATTAAACCTTATTACTAAATTGATCCGCAATGAATCGATCAGTGGGGTCACTATATAACAAATGTTTTAGTACACAGTAGTGTGGGTACCCACCGGCGCAATAAATACAGGACATTCCCGTCATGCTTATTAACATAATTGACAACCTTACGATTTATTATATTAGTTCCTTTAAGGACTTCGCGTGGCTTTTTAATACTATAAGGACCTTATGGAACAGACCAAGAATAATACTGGAAGACCAAAAGATAATCTCCAATTTCTTTATAGTATAAGGGGACAAACAAGCAGTCCTCGACCACTCGACGGCCATAGATATCCATATAAGTTTTAGCTAGATGAGTTGCCCTCCTTCGCAGCTTCCCTCCGAGCCACCGGCTACTCACAAATCACACGAATCGCGACGTCAGTTGTCACCTCGTGGTGGTATCATGTGTCGCTATTTGACTCCAAACACAGCATAGCACTGCCTCTTTTTAATGTGACGTATACAGGCCTTTTACAATGAATGCCAAGACGAACGTTCTCCTGCCACTCGTATCCAGCCCGGACCGGCTACTGCACGGAGATCGTCTTCCCATCTGGTGAACGGGCGACCAACTCTTGGACCAATAAGACTGATGATGATGATGATGATGATGATAATGATGATGATGATCATGGTGATGATGATGATGATGATGATCATGATGATGATGAACATGATGATGATGATGATGATGATCATGATGATGATGATGCTCATGATGATGATGATCATGATGATGATGATCATGATGATGATGATGATGATCATGATTATGATGATGATCATGATGATGATGATGATGATGCTCATGATGATGATGATCATGATGATGATGATCATGATCATGATGATGATGAACATGATGATGATGATGAACATGATGATAATGATGATGATGGTCATGATGATGGTGATGATCATGATGATGATGAACATGATGATGATGATCATGATCATGATGAACACGATGATGATGGTGATCATGATGGTGATGATGATCATAATCATGATGATGATCATGATGATGATGATGATCATGATGATGATGATGATCATGATGGTGATGATGATCATGATGGTGATGATGATCATGATGATGATGATGATCATGATGATGGTGATGATCATGATGATGATGATGATGACCATGATGATCATGATGATGATGATGATCATGATGATCATGATGATCATGATGATGATCATGATGATGATGATGATCATGATTATTATGATGATGATACGATATAATATTACTTAAGTTATATGTTTTTTAATGTTCCACTCGTGACTTAGTTTATCAGTGGGTACGTCAAATAGAACAACACATCTTCACGTCAGCTCCTTAATGGGGTGGGCAGAGTGAACGGAGTGCGTCATAGCACGATCCTTACATCTGCCTTGCCTTATCCACATTCATAACTCTCTTCGTACAAATAATTTAATATTATATTGTAAATACAAATTGTATAACAGGTACATTGTCTAAATCTAACTTAACGCAAGTTAGCGTTGGCTCAAGACATCTAAAGGCATTAAGTCACGGCCCGCCGGCGCCGCGGTGGGCGGAAGGTATAAGACTAGAAACGATACCCTGGTGATGTCATGCTTATTTCTGTGTTCTACAATAAGACTAGCGGATTATGTCGCAGCTTATATACTTAGATGTTCCATAACATAGTTACTTCGAAATTCAAATTCAAAATATTTTATTCAAAATAGAATTTTACAAATTTCTTTTTGAATGTTATAACCGCCAAAACCGGCATAACAAACTCAGCGTGACTGATTACTTGGTTTGGTTGTGGTAGTCTTCGCGTGGTTATGACGAGTGCAAAATAGACACAAAAAAGACTATTTACATTGTTTGTAAATAATACAATATTACATTAAAAACCGAAACACGACTGCTTAAAATGTATCCCATTACAATCATCAATATACGACCAGTCGATTTTGAGAATATCGATCACACAACAATTTAGTAGGCACTACCATGCTGCATAGGGGGAGGTAGTGCCATGCATAGTGCATGACACTACATCCTCCTATGCAACGGAATTGGGCCGGCACGACCGGGGAGGTACCTCTCGCTCAATTGATACCGCTGTAAATGTTGTGTAATGTTTTTCGAAGGACTAAATTGATTTGCTCATGTCTCGAGTTTCATTGTAAGAACACCTAAGGCTCAATGGAGCCTTGTAAGACCTTACAGGGTTAAATTTATACTAGAAATCCTTTACGACCTCCTAAAAGAAAATCAATGCCGACTTCAATAATAAGTTATATAACGCACGTGGTCAAATATTTGCGTATGACACATAATACTGCCCATAACAATCAAAAAACATCTTTATTTATAGAGGAATAGGTTTTGGAATTGCCCAGCAAGACCCTTGTCCCTATGTAAGTCAGTGAGCCATGGGCTAGGGTCCGTAAGCCTCGGTCACGTCGGTCGATAACTTACCCCATGTGTTTCAACTGGAAACCCTCTAACTGGTCGTTAATGTCTTTTGATAACGGAAAGTTACTTGCAATACGCGAGTGAAGTACGTCCTACACGGGTGTGATTCGTAATTTAGCTGTCTGTCTATGTGTAATCGATTTTCCCAAAATCTCCTTAACGTGATTTCATACGGTTTTCACCAATGGATAGAGCGATCCTCAAGGAAGGTTTTTGTGTATAATTTGGAAAGGTAACAGCCTGGCCCTCATTTACAGGCGAATTGCAAGTATATCGCAAAAGGCATTTTTGTGTAAAATCATAGAAGACGAACTATCATAGCACTATTCAAAAGTTGTCAGATATCAAGTGACAATTTCAAATATGCAGTAGGTACTTATAATCTACGAGTAAAACATCTGTGACGCACGGACGAACCATTCGGCCACGGAAAGTAAGTTCTCGAAGACTAAAATATTTAAAATAATTCCGAAACATTCAACGATTTCAAAAACATTCCATGTTCAGACGTATATTCGTAAGTGCTAGTGGCCAGTATTTTCACAAAGATTTTCCATTCGAATAGTACAAGAGTACAATTTTATAATGTCGCATTTCATGTAGAATGAACACGGCTCATCCTCCACCCTTCTAGTTACACGGGGACTCGTTCGTGTTCAAGTCTTTGAATATTCATTAAATATTATGGGATCCTCGTTCGTCCATTATATCAACCACTTAGGGTCTGCTACTGGATATTTTCCATATTAAAGAATCCCATATGTTACGAGTTCATTTTCTTGCTCTTAATCTCTTATTCATAAAATGAGAAAGCCATCCAAAGGGAGGATAGTAGGAGCCATATACGGTTTGATATGCTCTACAAGTCTCCAAACTGTAGAACCATGGTTGCTTTAAAGCTTCTGAAACGTCGGGCTAATAATTTTATAAAGCGCGATAAAATCCGTAAAAGTAGTTTTATTGTAATGACTAACATTCGCGTAAACTTAGACATCAATCTGTAGAATCCTTTTAACATTCTAAGATTCGGAAGCCCATCATGTTATGTCCCAACATTAGTCTACCTATCTCTCGTAATGAATTGAGAAGGTTATTGGCCTATCCCTGTACCAAGTACCCGTAAGGGCCCTTCACTTTTGTTTACTTCACTGTAGTACACTGTACTAGACAATGGTTATCAAGCCAAAAATATCTTGGATATTTTTGACGTGATAACGTCTCGATAAAAAAAGTATGACGCTACAGTAACGTTACGAGGCATAGTAACATTACGAATGTGCGGAGCCTGTGAGCGAGAGAGCGTAACAAGCCGTCTCTTTCACTCCATTGGTTGACGTATTCACAAATCAATGAGAGCACAGGTATCATGTAAAATTATACCGTCCATAAACCGAATTTCTATATGTAAATTCAGATTATTTTTGTATTTAGGAAAGCATATATACCCATTTAGGATTTTTGTTACAAATATACTTAGACGTTAAAAAATTCAGCAGTGGCACCGACTGGTGCAGACCAATCGGTTGCCAATAATACCCACACGCGTAGCTGATGCCCATATGCAGGTCTAATTTCATTCTTGGATTTAAAACCGCAATTCCCACTGTATTTTCTTTACGCTAAGCACATAAAAGGAAACCGACTGCATATGAAAATGCAACGAACAGACACACAAATCACAAAATAAAGACATAAAACAAACAAACAACTTTTATTGCTCTGCGTCGTTCGAGGAACATAAAGCATAATGCAGTACTCACGGTGACTCACCCCACGTTTTGTTCACATTACAGCTCCTGTTAAGTTATATTTATATCTGTATTCTAGAAGAATGAATATCGCGTGGAGAGCTAAAAGATTGAGCCATTGGCGTATTGTCGAATTACCCCTCGCATACTTTTTAAGTGATTTTCACAGCTATGCAGACATGTTGCACTACGTTCCTTCCCACCAATGTGCCACCGGAAATTCCAATATGTATTGCAATACTTTCACG
>JAFELO010001024.1:156529-196609 GCA_017140195.1 Eumaeus atala | reverse complement strand
GGACTGTGGAGGAGGCAACTTCCCTATGGTGGTAAGGAAGCTGTTCTTTTTAGTGTTGTGATAGTAGGACAATTACTGGCATCGCCATCGGAATATCATAGGGTAAATGCTCCTTTTCAATTCAACATCGATACTATAATGTACTAATACCTTTTTTTTTTCAGTTTCAGAAGATTTACAGCAACCATGGTCACGGGTGGACTACCGACCACGGTTGCTGCAAGGTTTCTGAGATGTCGGGCTAGTTAAATAATCAAATAAACCGCGATAGAATCCTTAGAGGTAGTTTTATTCTATACCAATAATGTAAAGCTGAGGAGTTTGTTTGTTTGAACGCGCTAATCTCAGGAAATGGCCCGAATAGAGAACTGAGGCAGGCTATAGGTTATATACCATGACGCTGATTAACAGTATCGGAGTTACGCGGGTGAAGTCGCGGGTTGGTGCTAGTATAATAATGTGTGTGGACTTGTCACATCACGTTAGCTTATCCAAGTGGTAAATACTTTTGTTACATGTACTAGGCAAACGGAAAAATACTTTTTACAAATTAAATGTTTTTCATATATATTTTTTTAAATTAAAGTCATTTTATACATATATTCAAGCTTTTTGTTATAGCAATACATATACAAACATCCATGACCTAGGTGGGACTCGAACAGTACCTCTGGCATAACATTAACCGCCACTTTACGAACTGAGCCAGACGGTCGTCTATATAAATATGAAAGTTTCAATAGAAATCCATCGGATCCACTGTGGAACTTCTCCACAATACCGTCCCCGCGGTATTAATGGCATTCGAATTCCGAATACGTATTTGCTGAACACAACGGCCTGATAAATTTCACTGGATTCCATTGTTCGAAATTCGAATATTTTTAGAACATTATCGTCATCATTCCAACCTACCGTGGTGGAACAATGGCGCGAAATCCCGGCCAAGTGCGTGTCGGAGATGCATAACGAGGGTTCCGTGCCAACGGGAAGTACGAGCATGACAACTTATAATAGTTGACAAACTTGCATGTGCAAACATGTGCGAAATGAGTGCATATGCCCATATGCACTCATTTTGTATAAAATTAACTACTAATTTAAGCTTGCTTCGGATTTTTTCTGTAATGTTTATTATGTTTTTAATTTATTTTCATCTTTCTCTCCCTTCGTGCCAAATTTCATGGTTTTAGGTCACCGGCAATTAACTTTTAGGTTTCTTTGGTAGTGGCTAGACAACAAATTCAACCTAGAAATGTTCAGTTTTTTCAACACCAGGAACCATAAAATGGATTGAAATGACATAGGCCATGTTAAGTTTATTATTGAATATGTTAAGTTTAGTATTACCAGAGTTAGATAAAGCATTACAAATGTAACTTATAAGGTGGAGTATATAAGTTACATTTTTAATTAAATAAATAGTTAGAAAACTAAGAGTAAAATTCGCTAAATATCTATAACTATTCAGTAGACTTGCAAGGAATACACACCGAGTATTAAGACCACAAAATAAAAACAGTGTGGCATAGAGAACTACAATTTTTGTGCGTTATTATTAATTTTTTATATTGTATTATGATATTTAAAAAAAAACATAAAATGTTATGCCTATTTAATTGATTATCACTACTGTATTATCAAAACACACGAGTCCCTTTAGTTATCTCAAAACAAGAAACCGTAATCATATACATTTCTGCCATAAATCCGATAATACTTTATAACAATATCCCGCCACCGTAAAAAAAAAGAGACTGACTGGTAAAGAAGGCACGGAGCCTTTCAGAAATAGGTCACAAGTATTTACATATTTGCCATTTTGAAAAATAAATCGTGTATTTTTTTAATCTATGGTATTGTCTGTTATATAGGGCAGTAAAAATTAAAACCGTTCAGACTGGCTTTAAATGTTTGCATATGCATTTTTTATAGTTCAGGGGGGCAAAAAGCCGATCTGAGCATAGATATTGGCACAATTGCCATGCAGGTGTATTGCTGTCCTTTTTTCTCCTCCCCGTCCAGGGCCATCTTCAATATTAAATCTAATCAGTCAATAATATTGCATAATTTTAAATATTGCACGATGCGATGGTTTGTCTAGGGCCGTCTAGTTACGTTTGCCCTATGGTAAAGTAAGACATAACCAGATTGTCTTGCAAGAAAAAGTAATAGCATCTACTTCTCTATCTATAATTGTAAAATACTAGTGAATGACATGGGACACATTGCTAACTTGTGAGATTCCGTTTTGTAGATTTGAGAAAATCTATTAAACTTAATTAATTTATAGACTTTATTTATATTATGTACCTATAGAAGATGATATAAATTTACCCTTGGTTACGCAAAAATACACAATAGACATCGAAGATTTTTTTACTTCTTCATTTGCTAAACAACGATGTGTTTCATCGTGACATTCTCATAGTAATAGCATAGTTGATTTCATATATATCTCTTTTTATGTATAAAAAATATACTTTTTTGTAGAGCTTAAAAAATGTTTGATGTTCCGAAATGTCGGCATTCCATATTTGAAATTGAACCGGTTCGTTAACCACTCAATCTCAAAGGTCACAGCTTTCCAAAGCCATATAGATAAAAATAAACAAGTTAGCGCCAGAATATTAAAAGCACTATGTAAATATCGATCCATAGAACACGCGGCGTCCTGTAGGATATTGCCGGCTCAGTTGGTTCGCTTCCGTGACGTGGCGCGTACGTCGCATTCCGTGTTTGAAATATAAAATAACTCAAATAGCCGTGGCCAACGCGATTGTGAACGCCAATACGTGACAGTTACACTTTTTAAAATACAGATTATATAGACGCTGACGTTCTGAACTGTGTGATCAATGGCAGAAATCAAAATGTGAGATTTGTAGTGTTATAATAATGATCTTAATGATTAACTATTTATAGATTGGATTTAAAATAAATATATTACACTTGAATAGCTGTAATGTGAGGTGCTATTATATCCTTTAGTGCTGCTTTTTTAAGCTTCCTTATTTTAAATCCGTAATATGCAGTCGAAAATGGACATATTAAATTAAATTTACTTTACAATAGTTACCTTAACTTATTTTTCAACTGTTAGTAGAAAAATGCCACCGTTTTAGCACGAATGTATTGTAATATTTAGTAGTTAATATATTAGTCCAACCGCTCAGGGATAGTCTCCGGAGATAATACAGATGTACCCCACATAAAAATTAAACGTCTTGAAAATAATGAAGTGCATTCTTTGGGACATACATTTCTAGGGTGAAATTTCTCAGTGAAATTACCTAAGCATGTGTGACAACAAAGACACATCAGCTAGGTTACCGGAAATAGTTGGTTTACAATAATTCTATGATTCTAAATAATGAATAACATTCTTAACATTGATTGATGTTTAGGGTTTAATCTATACACATTACAAAACAAAGTCCCAACAAACATTTTTTTCTATATGCGGTTTATTTTCTCAATATCTGTTAAGCGGATTTTCATTGGGGGAATATTTTAGTGTCTAGTTTATACACGGGCCAAAACGAGGCGGATCGCCAGTTGGATAATAAAATTCACCGAAGAAGTATTATGGAATTATTGCCTTCTTTTTTAATTATTTGGCACTTACCAGTGTCTCGTTTATAGTATAAATATATAAATTGCCACGTACAAAGACATAACTAAAAGACTTCACTTAATGCCTGATAAGTCTTCGATGAAATGTTCAATCGAAATTGAAGGTGAAAAGTGTAGAATTTTTTCTTTTTAGAACCTAAATTAATTAAAAGCAGCTTACTAATGAATAGGCTGAAGTTTAAGTAAGATAAATGGGAAAATCCTGTAGACAAGTTAAAACATTTGCACTTAGAAAAGAATCACGTAAGAGTAAGAAATACGAAAGAGAAACTTACGTTGGTGCCTATTTATATAGAAAGCAATTTCAATGTTCTTAATTATAAGAACGGTTTTAACTGACAAGCTATGTTGTGGTTCCTGTTTTGAATGTAGTCTGTAGACACTCAAAATATTTTTAACACTAAATGAGTGTATGTCTTATCTTATATATAAAATTCTCGTGTCACAATGTTAGTTGCCTTACTATAAAGTTTCGGCGGATTAAGCCAACTGAGTCTGAGTTTCGGCTACTATCTATTTTTCTTATCCTTAAATGATAAGGATTGTTCGCCCCTAACATTTCTTTTTTTAACGTTTTCAAAATCAATGTATTACAGAACAATATCTGTTGGGACGGCTTGTTATCACTATGTAGTTCCGCTATCAGTATCGGCTGAACATAGATCTTCCTAAATAAACACCCAGAGTCAAGGCAGACGATCCCCTGCTATGACGTGTTCAGGACGGACCTGCTAAGCTGCTGCAAGGGTATATTGTCACCCTACTTATGTATGAGATCCAAAATCGAGCTACCCTTAATTTTGGCAAAGTACAAAAAGTAAAAAAAAATAGGGTCAACCCTAAACTTTATACTTTTTCGCAAAGTTAAACACATTTGTAACGTATCTTAATTAATTCCTAACCAATTTTAATGTATGAGACATTGAAATTAGTATGTATTTTTGGATTACGATTTATGGTAAACTTCTAAGAAAATAAGTAGTTTAGTAAGAGGTAGGGCCAAGCTGTTTTGCAGACCTTACATGATACCGCTATAAAGTGATATCTTCGGTGTAGCGTTTCGTGCGGTTTCTAAGTAGCCGATTTCTAACTAGAGGAGAGGAGGTAGGGAGAGCAACGCATCGGTATAGTAATTCTGCGGATGTCCAATGGCGTCGGTAGTCGAAAAAAGTTCCGATAAGTATGCCTCGTATACTAAACAAAAGTAAATTTTTTGGAAGTGAGAAAAAAAAATATCGAACCCAGATTAAAATTTAGGTTTAATATTTGAATTTTGACTTTATTCGTGTGAATTGGGAGGACAGATAAAATAAAGAAAGAAACATAGATTTTTTTCTATCACAGCACAAAAGACGCCTACAATATTTTAAGACAGAGCAATCAATAGAAGTAAGAAAGCATAATGTGTAGGCTGGGCTGGGTCTGAATCGGCATACGTTACGTAGGTATGTTACGTGTAATCTCCAGTATGGTTCAAGCCTTTTCGTGGCGGTGGAGTCCGGTAGCCTGGGGTGAACACAGACACCTTGGACGAAGCAAATTGTAACGAGGAGGCTGCTCTTTGTACCCCTTGCATCCATACAATACCATAGAAAGAGGGGACTAAGGATCAGCAGTAGGAGGTGCTCCTGGGCACGGGCCAAGAGGCGAAGATGGGAACCTCACCCCACTGCGCTGTTCCAATATTAGTGGGTTTGTCCTGTGGTGCGGGTCCTTCCCTTCTGTGGAGGTAGTTTCAGTGTCCTGATGATTTGAACTTCTTGGGCAACTCATCAATGGCGGTGCTGGTGGTGGTTTAACATGCCGCGAGCTCCACACACCACCGAACCCCACCCAGGACCGGTGAGGGCGCGTAAAAGCATTTCCCGGCGTCAAGTAAAAAAAGGCATGCAATGCATGGTGCATAACCTAACTCCGGTACTAGCAGTCGGTGTAGTTATAATTATATTCCGTAACTTGTAATAATTAAATTGCAATATTAAGTTACAATTCCTAACACTAACGTAACTTAATCCACAACGGGTCTTCAGTACCCCTAATTTATTGGGTTCGGATATCTGCAATGAATTAACTTCACCGACTTAATTAGAACTTGAACGGTGTAATTACATTATGGAGACGTTTGCAGACGGGTTTATGCGAATGGAAACTCATTTCAATTGTACTTAATGTTATTCTAAACAACACGTCTTAGCTTAAAATAACGTATGCTATACCACGTGACTTGAATTCACATGATTATAAAGTGAAAGGTGCGCAAGGTAAGCGCTGTATATTGTTACGGCCAGTTTTGTGTGTTAAAGTGACTGTTTAACACTATTTTACTTCTCATATTTTTCATACAGCAGGCCTTAAATTGCCCCTTTCGTTATAAATTTAGATTAAACAAACAATTTATTTTGAGGCTCTCCCTGTCTGTATTTTTTTATGTCTTTTAAACAACAAAAACAATATCACTCAATCACTCACTCACTACGAAACTTCAGAAACTTCAAGCGCTAGGAGAAGTGCTAGGGTGCTAGTTGTTTAATAATTTACAATTGTTGAGCCCAAGGTACCAGTACCGCGACACGCAACCAAAAATCATCCAAGTGGAATTCACAGTAAAACATCCCCCAGTAAGATCTGCGATTTGCCTAGCTCAAGTAATACCACCGTACCGGTTAGGTGTTCTGAGACCACCGCGCGCGTCTTTTCTCTCGTCAGAAGGTAAAGGAGCATATGCATAAGTGGATGCATACTCTCATATAGTACCCCTCTCAACCCCAAACCTAGTCCAGTCGCCCAACCAGCACTGATATCGATCCCATGAAGCTGTGTTGGTCTTCTCTTCACTACCACAGCGTAAGTCCTGGAAGAAGAAAAAGTAAGACACTTTTTGACATTTAACATGAGTGTAGTGCAATTTTACTTGACGGTTGATATTCAGTGTTGCCAATATAGCATATAAGGTTATTTCTAGCGACCACGCTTTCAGATTAGTTTATCCTTGTATATATTTGGGCATATGTATTTGTGTCACGTAGCCGTATCTCATGAAAATGAAATATATATTCGCGATGTATGCTAGTGGCGGTTATTGTGTTCTGGAGCATTCTGCTTTTTCTTAGCGGCTTATATACATATTTGCCACATTAGGCGCCATGCTGCATTGCGGACCGAATTGGGCCCGTACGACCGGGGTGGTACCTGTCGCTCACATGATACTGGCGTTCAGTGTTACGCTTCGTGTGGTTTATGAGTAGCTGGCCCGTTGGATAGTGGAAAAAGGGCGCATCGGCGTAATAATTATTTGGATGTTTATTGGCGTCCTTAGTCATCAAAAGGATCTGACTACTCGTCTGTCCCTCTATAATATAAAGCCTACATATACATTTTAGGGCAAAATACGACTAAAAGTTACATTTTATCCTAGAGACCACAACATATGGTATAGGCAATGCTGTTAAAAACATATAAAATACTTTATAACAATGTACAATCTTTCACGTTCACAAAGAATAGATTTTAATATGGAGTAAAGAGAAATCTAATTTTCGCCGACTTCCAAAAGAATATTTCTGTAATAAATTTTCGGGAAGATAGCGCCGGCGTGAAAGTTTACACTTTACAAGGAAAAACTTCCACCTCGCGTGACATCACGTGGCTCGAACCTACCTGAAAATAACAACGGCGTAACAAACTTAGCCGGTCTTCCTTGTTGAGATGATTGTAACAAAGAAAGTAAAGCGACAGCTATGCCGTCGGCTTTCGTAATCTTCCTGAGTAGCCGGTGACCTGTTGGAGGGGAGGAGGAAAGGAGGTCAAAGCATCTGCATGACAATAAAGCGGATCTCTATGGACGTCGACAGTCGTCAAGTATCTTCTTTGCCCCGTTATACTATAAAGTATTAAGTGACTTAGTATTTGTTTGTCTGTGAAAATGTCTTGTCTGTGAGAGCTTTTTTTTTTCTTCACTGTAGCTAACACGGGGATATAGCCTGGAGACAAATGGACAGCGGAGAACAATAGGGTTCCGGTTGTACCCTTTGGATACGGAACCGTAAAAAAGAAATCATCTACTTGGTGGTACACTTCTGACGGAGCGCTCGTCGTCGTGTGATGTCTGATTTTTCGTGGTCGGTAGCAGCTTTAGCCGTTCCTCCAAATGTCTCTGTGTAGCACTACGCGTACATTCGGCGAGGGAATATTTTTCTGTCGTTTTAACAAGGTCTGTCCATCCTGTGGAGCGTCGGCAACGAGAAAATACAAAATACATTAGATAAATATTTGTTGCACTGTATCATTTATATGTGGTATAACATTTGTTAGCTGACAAATGAACTCCAAGTGGTTTCACGGGTTGCGGTCAGAAGGAATCGATTTGGAGTGTTTATCTGGTAGTTGAGAATAACGTATCGAGTAGCCTAGTCCGAAGAACCGTTGAGCAAGCGCCGCCAACCAGTAATAGGTCCATTCGTAAAAAAAATGGAGTAGCTATTTGACACTTTAATGGTAACCTACGAAACGGGCCCTTGGTGTGTCATAATAAGTAAAGTTGTCAATTTGTATAGATCTTGTTATGAATAATGAACACACGGTACAAAACTAAAATAGTATAAAAAATGGAATTGTGAGCGATGACAAGCTAATTCTTTTGATTTTTTGTTTATCGTTCTGTTTTGCCGGGGTGGCTCGCACTCAGACTAGAAATGGTGACAAACTGCTCCTTTAAAGTTTAGTTTATCTTTCTAACTACCCGTGCCATGCCAGGGCTTTCTACTCGCCAGTCGGTCTATAAATACGTATAGAAAAAACCTTCCATTCGCTCCACACACTTGCAATTGCCACTTTGATCTATTCCTGGCGCCAAATGGTCCGTGTCGCTGGTAAATAGATTGATAGCGCTACTCTGACGCGCTAGTGTCAATAAACCGGGAACTTCTTTTATACCACTACGGGCAGTTTTTGCTGAAGAGCTGAAGACCGACTTCCATAGACATGAGCATAATGCGATGTTGCCTTCTATCCTCCCCTGTAGTACCTAATCCAACGAAAACTCTCATACCACACGAAACAGCAAATTTGTATAGCATTATGATATAGTCATATGGACATTGGCCTCTTCGTTAGTTAGTAGCATATTCCTAGTAGCATATTATATATATATATATATATATATATACTTAATTGCTTAATCGAATTCGGTAAGATTTTCATACCATTTCGGGCAATTAAGCAGACAGAATTATTAACAACCGGATGACATATATATATGTCATTAACGCAATGGCTACCTGTCGTGGGTAGGGTGCGGGGCTTGCGACGGAACCGAATACCCACTTAAACGCCACTGGTGCCATTGGCCGCGAAGCTATCTGATTCTCACAAACTAACTTCATAACTAATAACAGCACTTGCACTTCACGCCGCGTAATGTTTTTCATTCGCGAGTAAACCTAAGCAAGGTTTATTCCTAAGGAAGGTGCTGGTACGATTCCTCTATAATGCTACAACACTGCTACTTACAAGATGTATCGAAATACGTACTCTTGCTCGAAACAGCCTCAAAAAGATAATTACAATTGCATTATACAAATTAGTATTATGGAACTGGCGTCACCACTAAGAATAGGCCACTTTAATAACGAAGTGAGTCACGGGAGGGGCGGGCTTCCAGAACTTTCTAAATACGGCAACATTGAAAAAAGAATAGACGGAATGTAAGTGATGGAAGTGTGAATCATAATAATATCGATGTGAATAACCTGGGTGTGCTTAGTTCTGCGAATTTCGAGTACTGCTTTGCTGGTGAGATATCTATTATGCAGTGTTTTCAGTAAGATATAGAGCCATGCTGTTCACACTTCGGTTGAAACAATGTCTGTAATACATGATTGTGGCTACGAATTGTTGCCCCACCCACCTTATTCGCCGGATTTAGCCCCCTCGGATTATCATTTATTTCCAAATTTAAAAAAACATTTGTGTGGCTCGAAATTTTCGACCAAAGATGAGGCGATAGTCGCAGTAAACGATTATTTCGCCGACCTTCCGGAATCTTTTTTTTCGAGGGGATAAACAAGGTGCAAGTCAGGTGGAAGAAGTGTGTTGAACTAGATGGAGACTATGTCGAAAAATAAAAATAAATTTAGATCAACTTTTCTTTCATTTTCTTGGTCGGGCTTAGAACTTTTAGGTCCACCCTCGTAGATATAAGTCACTCACACGAAATGTACCTACACGAAACAATGACGCTGTATTTTGTATTTCCCTCGCAAATGTTGTCAAATGTTTCGTTCGTTTTCATGCCTAGCAATAAAACACTATCCATAAAATTGAATACTTTAACACCAGTGCACTCATTGCACACGGCTACACGTAATTTAAATACGGCCATTCAATAAGCTGGAAGTAATTAAGCTGCGAGCTGTTTGAGTTCCGTATTTATCCCCAGTGTTGCCTGCACAGAGTGTTACACACACGCTGTAAAACTTTATAATTAAATGTGTCAGGAAGCGGGAGGTGTTTTATTTACGCTCGAAACAATTCATGCAGTGGAACAAGCCTATAAACCTAGTGTAAAAACACCTTTCATCCGCGCGTGCCTACTGTAAAAAGTTTACGGTAACCGCGCGCGTAATTGAAGTTTGGAATCTACGGTGTCGGGCTTCGTACGGTTTGTGAGTAGGCGGTGGCCCATTGAGGGGGAGGCGGAAAAGAGGGCAACGCATCGGCATAATTACGCTGATGTTCATGGGCGTCGGTAGTCGTGGAAAGGGTCCGATTTCTCCTTTGTCCCCCTTTACTATAAAAAAATAATGCTATTAAAATAAATCCTTTAAAATAATGCAGAGTAAATTAAAATGTGGAACTTACTGAATATAAAAACTTAGTCTGGCCATAAATACTGTTACAATTTAAAATAAAAAGTGTTGTTACATTTGAATTTGGAATCTGTCACTTTTATACGATTGTTCATTGTGTTTTCTCATTTTGGCATGTTATACATTATGCGAGATTAAAATGGAGTGGGGTGATAAAGGGAACAGAATCGCTGTGATTGCATTACACAAAGTAGGTATGCAGCCAAATGCAATTTTTAAAACCCTCTATGTAGTTGGCATTACACAAATGTTTGTGTACCTGGATATTAATGGGTACAATGAGACTCCTCTGTCTGTCCAGTGACCATCCAATATTAGTCATATACAAGGCAGTCCTTAATCTGCTGTAACAATATGTGTTGGAAATCCTCGGAAACGACTTCACAGATTTTTGTGATTATTTGCTATATGTAGGTGTTTCGCAAGCACGAGAATGGCGGGTGGGTGCATATCAAATAGTAACCAAAACGGAACGATAGATATAATTTATAAACAATAAGTTCTGCATTACAATAAAACTATTTTTGCGGATTATATCGCGGTTTATTTGATTATTTAGCCAACCAGGGTCACGGGTGGGCTGAGAAACAACTTAATATTTATACTTCTCCGGTTACTTTTAATGACTTATGACATCAGGACATCTGTCATCTCAGTCCACTCGTGACCATGGTTGCTGTAAAGCTTCTGAAATGTCGGGATGGTTAAATAATCAAATAAACCGCGATAAAATCCGCAAAAATGGTTTTGTCGTAATGCAGAACTTATTGTTTATAAATTATATCCATCGTTCCGTTTTGGTTACTATTTGATGTGCACCCATCCGCCATTCTCGTGCTTGCGAAACACCTACAAATACCAAATAATCATAAAAATCTGTGAAGTCCTTTCCGAGGAGTTCCACCATATATATTGTTGCAGCAGATTAAGGACTGCCTTATATATGCCTAATGGTCACTGGATCAGAGTAATAAATGACATAATCATAATGATGACATGTTCACCAGACCAGATTTATAGAAATATTGGATGATGAAAGTGAAATGAAATATTTTATGATTGAATGTTAATGATAATGTGTGTAAATTGAATCTAAATAATAGCTCCAACACGCAACTGGAGTTTACTCCATAAGAATAGACCTAATTCAGGAGTAAAAGCTGCCTTACGTGTCTGGAGACGTAAGCGCGCGTAAATGTTACGTAACAATTTACAACATGATCAGCGCTTATCCGAGACTAGCTTAGACGACCGATCTCCTGCTATTCGCATCCACAACAGACCGCTACTGCACGGAGATCGTCTTCCCACCTGGTGAACGGTCGACCAACACTTCGTTTTCCTAAACGTGGCCTACACTCCAGAACCTCACCGGCTCATCTGTCATCGGTTCTTCTGAGTGTGTGAAAAGTCCGTTGCCACTTCCGCGAGCTTATTCTTCACGTAATATCGGATACTTTACTTCTCTGCCTTATGACTTCTTTACGAATTCTGTCGGATAGAGAAACACCCAACATAGCACGTTTAGTAGCCCGTAGAGCTACCGCACACTTGCGGACCAGTCCTAAATTAAAAGGCCATGTTTCGGCCCCGTAGGTCATCACGGGGAGGACGCATTGGTTGAAGACTTTCGTTTTCTAGCTCTGCGGTATAGGCTACGTGAGAATATGACGATGCTTCAGGAATGCTGCCCAACCCAACTGAATCCTTCTATCAGTTTCCTTCTCGAAGTAATATTTATCTAATAGCAATAGTTTCCCGAGGTAGACGTGTTCGTCTACAACTTCCAGAATAGCGCCATCGACGTTGGCTGGCCCGGGGAGAACGTGTTCGTTGGACATGATCTTTCTCTTGTCCAAGTTTATCCTAAGGCCAAAACGTCGGGAGGATTAATATAGGCTGTGCAACATTTCCTGCAAACTCTCCAACGATTCGGCCAACACAACGATGACGTCGGCGAAACGAAGATGTGACAAGTACTCGCCGTTAAAATCTATGCCGCATTCTGCCCAGTTGAAAGTCTTAAAGATGTCCTCCAAAGCATTAGTGAACAGAAATAAATCGATGCACTTGGGTTGACCTTGTTTGACCTCCCGGAATCAGAACGGACATAAAAGCAGCGTCATACAATGCTCT
Source organism: Eumaeus atala (assembly GCA_017140195.1). Taxonomy (NCBI): domain Eukaryota; kingdom Metazoa; phylum Arthropoda; class Insecta; order Lepidoptera; family Lycaenidae; genus Eumaeus; species Eumaeus atala. Next base: position 183,971 of record JAFELO010001024.1, on the reverse strand, counting down.
CAGTACTTCGACGTATCGCCAATCGACCTGACATCGCTGTGAAGATTCCAGTACAGCCCAGGTTTCGACAGAGTCAAACGCTTTTTCATAGTCCACAAAGGCAAGGCACAGTGGTAAAATCGTAATAATGTGTCTTTTGTACAACTTGCGTTATGGTGAAAACGTGGTCCGTGGTGTTAAATCCTCTGCGAAACCCAGCCTGCTTCGGTGGCTAGGTTTCGTCAAGCCTTGTGGTGAGACGCCTCATCAAGACTCTTGAAAATAAACTGTAGATATGGCCAAGAAGTGAAATTGGTCTGTAATTCTGAAGGAGTGATTTGTCACTCTTCATAAAAAAAACAACGTCACTTCCAAGCCATGCCTTGGGAGATATACCCCGCTGAAGGGCAAAATTAAAAATCTTTTTTAGCTCTCTTAATACAGGTTCGGCTCCTGCTGTAAGAGCTTGACTGTGATTCCGTCCTTCCCCGGAGACTTTCCCCCTTTAAGCTGCGCAAGAGCCAGACTAATCTCATTATAGCTGACGTTCGGCGGATCGCCTGACAAATGCAGTCTTAGGCTTGCACGCGGATCGTTGTATAGGATATGGGGATGGGGAGTGTGCGACGTATACAACTTGCTGTAGAGAGCTTCGATCTCAGATAAGATCCCAGGCTTAGAAGAAACGGTAACCCCATTATCAGTCATACATAACCTTTGTCAGATGACTTCTTCCAAGCTTCTCAACAATTTTCAAACAAACAAAAAAACATCTGCACAATTCTTCCTCCCCTGTAATGCCACCGGCTTGCGCTTTGTGTGTGAGCGATAGGTACGTTCCAGATCGTGCCGAACCTATTCGGTTGCAATGCAGCATGGCACTACATCTTATGTGGTGGCATATTGGGAAAGAAAGGAATCTCAGGACATCCGGTCAACCAGTGACGTACATTACCTGATTTGTAACAGGAGACGGAGGGGCTCCAGCCTATGAATCTGCCACCGGACCCTACTAATAACGTAATTATTATTTCTGACTTCAAAACCTATAAAAATGGTGTCAAGAAAGTGGTGAAGTGTGTAAAACTCTAAGTGTTACGATAAGTCATTATGCAAACTGTCGATGAGCCAGCGCGGGAAGCCATCTAAATGTAACTTCTAGGAACTGTTTATTATTGTGTAGGAGACGTTAAGACTTGAAATCTTCTGTTTATGTGCCGTTAAGTAAGTATGCAGAGTGACCGAGTGGCGGCGTGGAAATCAAATTTAAAAGAAGATAAAGGAGACGTTTAATCTTGGTTCTTTTTGTTTTTTGAAGTTGCGCTTCTTTTGGCGTGAATGAACGTATCTAAATCCTTTAGCCGTTATTGAAGCATATGTACTAAAGATAAATATAAAAATATATATTTCAGTTATAAATAGTAAATATATAAGACTATATAATGATAATAAAATAAATATAATAACTATGTAAATAAATAAATAAAAAAATATCGATAAATACGACGGTATCATGTGAGCGAGAGGAATCTCCCTGGTCGTGCCACTCAGCATGGCACTACTTCCTTTCAAAAAAATCTATCTATCTCTACCTTCAAAATTCATTTACGTATCGATATCTTAACGCGTTATTCTGATGTCACTCATCGCTAGACGCCCACTGTATAAAAAGGCTGCCACAAATGGCAACACAACAATAGAGTTGAAGTGAAATGAAAATGTTTTTATTCAAAATAGAGTTATAAAAATTACTTTTCGAACGTCAGAACGAAAGAAAGCTATGATCGGTTCAACTCTAACCCCGTCCTAAGAAGAACCGGTGAAACAAACTCAGCGGGTCTGTCATCAATTATATCAATTAAGTTCCGTACAGATTCAAATCAATGAATAAATTTGCTGACGGGACAACGGAAGATCTCGGAATGGTCGAATGATTTTGATTTAAGGAACCGTCTAAATCACGCATATTTATATTCCCCTGTGGCTATAGGTTATTCCGGGTCCTGTAAATGTGGATCCACCTGCAAGGTGACCGTGTTGCTGATAGAGCTGGGTTCATCTCGTCCTCCCAAGGCGGCTGTGACGTTATATTGGGGTAGGGTTCTCCAATAGCGAGTTGAGAGTCCCCACACTAGGTCGACGCCCCACCCAGGGTGTGCGGATACGGCGTAAATGCATTCCTCGCGTTGCCAGCGACTCGTTCGTTGATGTTTATATAAATGCTGACTCGCGCCGCGATGGACCGCGAAAGCCGTGAACCGCGAGTATGATTACTGTCGCAGCATGGCGGTCGCGCGTTTTTAAATACTATAAGGGAGCAAACAAGCAGACGGAGCCTTTCGGCGACTACCGATCATGGACGACCACATAATTGTTATGCAAACCTTCTCTCCAATGCCCTAACGGGAGATCACGCACCGCTCGAATCGCGACAGTATAACAATTTGCCGTTGCATCGCGTGACCCGGTCGTGCTGGTCCAATTCCGCTGCATGCCGCAGTGGAACTATCTCCCACAGAGGCACAACCATCGTTTCAAGCGTTCATCGTTCATCGGGTCGTCTTATGTGAGAGAGCTTAAAACCTTGGTACAGTATTTTTAATTTCCGAACTGGACTTATGCTCTGACAGCGAAGAGACAATCCAATACAGCTTCATCGGATTGCTGGGAGTGCTCGTCGGGCGACAGGATAGGTTTGGGATCGGAAAAGGGCCCGACCCCTCACTCTCTCGCAGACGGGAGAGATGCATCGCGATATGGGAATGTTAATAATAGCTAATGTAACTATTATTATTATGGCCAGAGTGACCGCGGGGTCCCTCATACCCCGACTCTGATGTCGAAGACGGCTCGCGCGCAATAGCTAAAATGACCTCGGCGCTGATGTGAATGAATGGCTCATAGAGAGCATTACGACTGATGTACCCCCTAAAATAATAGTACAGTACTATTATTCCTGTACTATGCTTAAGGTATTATCAGGTACAAAGATAGTCTAATTTTAATCATTGCGCAATGTTTAATATAATTCGACCATACGGTGATATCGATAAAAATATTGCGCGATTGGTAATATTCTCAACAGAATTGATCGTCGCTGCCTAGCTTGATTTCCACAAAGACACCAACTTAGGTTCTAGTTTTGCTAAGATCTCTATGGCTTGGTAATTATATTGTAACCGCATTGTGTCGAGTTATGTGTACACATTTAACCGCAGCTCCTGATTGTGTAATGTCATCTCTGTTCTGTGGGCATACGTACGTTAGTGTGTGCATTGCTTTACAATAACACCGGACCACTGTTGAATATTATATCTGTCTGTCACAAGCCGAGCATATACAAATGCAGCAAAGCATATTTTTAGAAATTTCTAAAAATAAATTAGATATAACTAAATCACCCAATTTAACGAAGATCTAACTAGAAGAAGCCAGACAGAACGTTGAAGTTTTTTCGGATAGAGCTCTACAGAACCCAAGCGGTCACGGTCATTATGAGTGTTTTGATGTTTGTTTTTCCAGGATACTGCCACCTGGGTCGTCAAGCGCAAAAATGAGCTAAAAAAAATATAAAGAAATTTTATGTATTAATTTTTCGCGCATCCCTCACTTCAGGATTATGTTCGTTTATAAGGAGTAAACTCCAGGCACGTGTCACACCAGACACACTGCTTTTTAAATTTATTACCTAACCTTGTTTCAAGTTAGATCCCCTCTTGTGTTCCCCCAGGTCCGCGCCATGGAGCAACGACTTTGCGAATGGCCGGCGGGCGCCGAGGGTGCTCCTAAGGCCATCACGCGACTAGAAGGTCAAATTGAAGAACAGGTAATACTATTTTTATATCATCAGTATCGTTAGCAGCATCATCATCATAAACAGCAGCAACCAGAAGACGCCCACCGCTGGCCTCCCCTAGAGAGCGCCGCAGATCACGGTCACAAGCATGGCTGACATAGCTGGCTTACTTAACATTTTAATTGGAAAGGTAACCGAACAGCCGAAGTCATGTCGACTACCGTCGTCTATAGATATTCGCATAATTGTCATTCGTTGCCCTCCTTTCCTCGTCCACGTTTGGACATAGACGAGGAGCTTGCTTGCAAAAAATCTTGCTTTACATCAAAGAGGGGTACTGTAGTCCACAGCCTCCGCATGACCTGAGATTTTACAAAAGCGCTGCGCTTCCTCGCGCCGTCCTGTCTATGGGCTGTCGGACACTGACTTACAATACAAGACGCGACCACAAAGCTGTTACTTCACACTGGAATTTTAATGGGAGATATTCCTCCCCGGTAGTACCGTGTCGATTCCATTGTAAATCAGCAAGCAATACACTACCTCGTAAAATTAACCTATTTCGATCATAAATGTACCGAGAACTTTGTGTTGCTTGCATTTAGAGTGACTCGGGTAATCCATAACAATTTCCGATTCTTGTTGTAAAATCTAAACGATATAACTACAAATAAAAGGTAAAATTATTCGATTGTTGATTATACAGGGTTACATGAAAAGTAATACTGTATATTAAAGGACGTTATTTTTCAGGTCATTTCTGATGGATTTGATCGTATTATATGGTGTCCGAAACTTAACCCTTGTGGGGATATTTAACCTTTAAGATTTTTATCAAATATCCCATTATTTTTAACTTTTGTAAGTTTTTTTTTTTTGGGGTTGGAGCATCTAGAGTGTGCTTTCTCAATGTATGTAACTATTTAGAAGACATGCCAGTCAAAAAAGTGATCTTCAAAAGCTTAACCTAACCTTAACAGTTCTAAAAAGACAGCTCGACAAAGTTCAGAGTTGAAGAATTTTCATTAAGCGTTGTTAATTTTAAAGAGGTTTTATTTGAAAAAAATGTATGGTGCTCACTCTGCACGTCATTTTAAAAATATCTGCATTTTTTAGCTATGCAAAAAGGTATGACACTTGCTATTAAGTACACAGAATATTGGCCAAAATAACAATTGAAGTAAGAAGTGTAGGTTTTGTGTTTTGTGTTTAGGTTAAAATTGCTCAAAAGCTTAAATAAAACAAAATTTACCACTTACATTGAGACGAGACATGTTTTATCAAGATGATGATGGCTGTCCAGCTCACTACAGAAGAAATGTACGAGCATGGCTGGATGAAAATTGTCCCAATAAGTGGATCGGAAGAGGCGGACCCATAGCATGGCCAGCGAGGAGCCCCAATTTACCGCCGATGGATTTTTATGGGTGGGGTGGCCCCACGAAAAGTTCAGTTTACAATCAATTAACTGCGATCGAAAGCGTAAATAGTCATTTAATAAAACAAATGAGAATTTGCATAAGAAATGATGGGGGAGGGGTCATGTGGAACATGAATTATAATTTTTTGTTTTATTTAAGCTTTCGAGCAATTTTCACCTTTACACAAAACCTAACTTTCTTACTTTAAATGTTATTTTGGTCAATGTTCTACTCAATAGCAAGTGTTATTCCTTTTTGTGTAACGTGTAGAGTCAACACCATACATTTTTTTCATATAAAAACGTATTTAAAGTTAATAACGCTTTGAAAATTCTTCAACTCTGTACTTTGTCGAGCTGACTTCTTAAAACTATTAACGTTAGATTATAATCAAATCCATCAGAAAAGACCTGAAGAATAACCTCCTTTAATATTCAGTGCTTCAGTATAAAAAGAGAAGAGAAAAAAATAATTATATGAAATACATACACATACTCTATATGGGAATAAAAACATAATCAGAGTTTCCCAGTTCATTCCGAGTTCCTCCGAGACACAAAACAAGACAAGAAGACAATGTAATATTGTTTAGTCACGTAAAATCCGTATCTCCGTACAACTAGTAAGTAACATAACTATGGTGATTTTAAAACCAATTTAAACATTTTTGTGTTCCCAATGCGTCACAAAGTAGTCCGGATGTTGAAAGACCGGAGAATTTAATGGAGTGATTAAAATTAATTTTAAAATGTTGAAGGCATGATTACTAATTTCCTGTTAATTGTTATGGCATTCCAGTTACACAAACGCGTCCTATAAAAATTTTGAGGCCACGTCCACTCCTTGGTGATTAACGGCGGCACGGGTTTGTAGTGTCAACATGACGTTTGTACATGTTTGGTGTGTTTGTTTTGATCCGAATTTCAAAACTTCCAATGACGAATTTTAAAATAGAAATATTTCAATTTTCTGAATGAAACATGTTACATACAATTTTATTTAAATGAGAATCGAGACAATTCAAGATACGGCTTACAAGACCCCTTGAAATTGTAATGCTTACGAAAGAAAGAAAAATATTTGAATGATTGAAATGCAGGTTATTGACAAACCTTTGCGGTTGTTATATGTTGAATAATTACTGTTTAGTTCTAATTAATAACAGGTATCATTTTGCCTGGTTAGTGAAGTTTCTTTTATGAACAATAAGCGTGTATGTCCTTATTTTCAGAAACAGCTAAGGCTCCAGGACGCGAAGCAAGTGGAAGCTAAAGCCGCTCGTATCAAAGAGTGGGTTACGAACAAGCTTCGAGAACTTGAACAACAGAACCAGTTGTTGCGTGAACAGAACGATCGCTGCAACCAGCAACTTGAGTTGCTAAGAAACCATATAGCCACACAGGGCAGTCGAAATTGTGCTGTAAGTAATAAGTATCTCTTTTTACCATAGTGGAACGAGTCCTACGTTTAGTAAATTTTGCGGGTAGGTAGTATCCAAATTTTCCTAACAAAAAATAACTATAGGTATAAAATTATATTATATTTATGAGCTCCACTAAACCCATAAAGCATACAATTAAGTCTTAAGATCCTGCTACAGCTGCCCAATAAAATAAAAATAAATATATATTACCATTTTATATCTCATATAAAAATATTAGATATTTTTAGATCATTCAAATGTTTTGCAGTCCTCTGTTTTTCTGTCATAGTCTAAATTATATTATGTTCTCGAATTCCCTTATTTTTGTGTATCTAGACAAATAAAATTTACTGTTTAAAAAGTACCTAATGCATATATGTAAAATTGAGAATTATCTAACACATATTATAATATTGTGTGAATCAGCTTAATTGTATCAACATAATATACTTTGATCATGCAATCATTGTTCATTTAGCTATCAGTCTAATGTCGTTCCATATTCTCCACCAGTTTCTACCCTCTCGTGGAAGTCTTTCCCTAGAAGTGAGGTCCGAGGATTCTACTCGTGCTTCTGCAAGCCTTTTGGCTGCCAGCCGGAGACGATCAGAAAGCCTAGAAGGGCCTCAGGTAGACGACAATGAAATGTGTTTATGTTGTATGCTAAGGCACTTGTTTCAATACTTCCACTGAATGAAATTGTTAACATAATTAAATTCTCCTCTAATTTAAATATCACTTTAGCTTCTGCACTGTTGTAGATTCTGTTGTAGAAAAATCTTTACAGGACTAGGTTCTTACATCATTTTTATTCACATGTAATTAAAAAAAAATATTGAATATCTCAGAAGTAAAATTTATTTAAAATCCAATGAAACATTTGTTTTTACACTTATTGTTTTAACTTTTATTTTATTTCTTTATTCCTTAGCTGATAGATGTTGCATGTAATGCACTAAATTACACAAATCTTGACTGGGACTGCTTCTAAAAAAGGTCCTGATCTATATATTTAAGACAGCATGACCATTAAGTTTCTTTTATATTTGAGTATTTGTTTCAGCGATTTCAATTATTTTGGTAATTTTTATTTCCAGCTGCCAATAGTGTCATCAGAACCACATTACAGTACACCGGTGCGGCATAGACGGAACCTGTCCATCGGTACAACAAATCCAAGTCAGTCTACTGGTGTTGCTACCCAGTTGACTACAATGAATAGAACAATGGACGACAGAACCACTGCCAGTTTATTAGCTGATGATTTGGCGGTAAGATCTAGAGATAAACAATAATCTTATGTGAGAGCTGCCTCATAGTAGTCCTTTTAGAATAAAATAGAAGCTATTCATTAAGGAAGAGGTAATCGAGACTACTATTGGTTTCACTAAGATTCTAAAATTGTTGATAACATTCAAAGGATGATGGTATATCGAGGAGATTGTGTCTGCATACTATAGTTTGTTGTTTACACACATTATATACATCTCCCTGTTTGTGTGTCCTCACTGTTATATAAAATATTGTCAGAAAATATTAAGATTAATCAGGCATGCCAAACAAGAATGACAAGAAATATTATTACCCTCCTAGACCAGCAGTAGCATAGCTGTGAGAAGTGTATGTAAATTACCACAAATATGTGCAAGGAATCTAGTAATGATGAAGATTAATTTGATCCAAATATGATTTCTTTTCAAGGTGGCTGTAGAAAACTTGGTGGTGCTCCCCACAACACCCAACACCTCGACTGATGGGGACACCACACACGACTATGCTGAAATATACACACCTAGCCGAGGTGGGGATGATGGAATATAAATGACACATTTTAATTTATAATATACTTAATGAGCTACTGTGTTGCTGCATCACAGCTGAATTAATGTGGCATGTCAAGGTTGTGAGTATCCGGTTGGCCTCACTCTCACACTGAACGTAGAAGGACAACATGTATACATACCAATAAGTGCTTATTCATGGGATTAATCGGCTTACTGATCCTAGGGCTATCTATAAATTCCTTATGTTTGCATGACGAATGCTCCATGTTAAAGTGCCGACTCATTTCATTTATGTTTTTGTGTAATCGAACTAAACTTTGCTTACAGATATTTCATTTAATACCCTGCATGTATATTCCAGAGCGCACGCCCGCTGGACCATGGCAGGGCACAGTGAACGTGATAGTGCAGGGCAACAGTCGCGGCGGGTCCTCCACCGGCGAGAGTTCCACCTCGGATCAGCCGAGGCCTCCCACGCCGCCGCTGCACAGGTTCCCAAGCTGGGAGGCTAAGATCTACCAGGTGAGTGTGGGATACATTGCTTAAGTTATATGCCACTGAAAGGCAGGCATGAGTGACATAGACTAGTCAATTAAAAACTTTTTTAACTTATCAATTCTACAGACGCAACTCTTGTAATTCGCTATTCGCTAGTTGCTAAATCTAGCAACCAAGTATTCTTCTTCAGCTGCTGTGCTGCTTCGATTCTTGTATGTTGCATTTCGCAGCCATACTCTAAAGTGTGCATCCACATGTTTCAGGTGGCAGACGACGGTCTTCAGCAATCAGTGGAGGAGGAGCTGTCACCTCCTCCGTGTCCCCGACCTATGCACGAGTCCACCAGCTACCAGGACATATCTGTGCCCGTGTACGCCACTGTGAAGGGGGTGAGTACCAGAGTGATCTGTACATAAATGGATACCCACTTGATAAACTTAAGTATTGTGATTATAATTAGGTCAGTAACATTTTGAGGCTCGGATGTTTTAACTACTGCTAGCTACAGTGAGCCAATAATAATATCAGTCCGTTAAAATGAAAACTTAATTAATAATCATCAAATGCATCTTTTGGCGAGTAGTTTATATTTATATAATGTAAAATAGGCACATTGTCCTACTATTATAGGTCGAAAATTATTATAACCTTAAAATCACAGGCTAACAAGGATGCTCTTAATTAGTGATTTTTCATATAGGAAAATTGTTAGAGGTCACAACAGAAAGAAATCTCGGGAAACTAACTTGAAAGTAATGACTTGTAGAAATCTATTTGGGTGAAACCTGGGTGACTACTAAATTGTCCATAATAGGTTTATCATAAACTTATGCGACATTTATGTCAGGTTGACCTGTTTCTGCTAAAATATTATTAATTTGCAGCGCGCCAGTCAGATCCGGTCTATGCCGTTCACGGGCGATTCATCGGACGACTCTTCAGAGGGAGAGGAGTCTATGGGCGTGACCGTACATAACACGCCCCACCATAATCCTGTCTACAGTAAGATTTTTATTGCATAGGGGATAACCGAGTAGTAGAAAGAAGTGTGCTATTTAAAATTAAAGGAATTTTCTAAAGTACTTCATGATATTAGGTATGGAAGAAAGCGTCGTTGTACAAATGAGAAAGAGTATACTCCATTGGTTCGGGCATGTAGAAAGAATGGCTGGTGAAAGGTTAACAAAGTAGATATAGCATGCGAATTTGGTAGGATTTAGGTACCGAGGAAGACCAAGACTGACATGCCATGATCAGATTCATCGAGCACTGGCCGAAAGTGTTGGGAGTCTTCGTAACTGGCGTGCCTGTATGAAGAGAGCAGTGAATGTGGAGGAGGCAAAACAGGTATGTAAGGATCATGATGTATGGCATTCCATTCTATCTGATTAGGGAGCAGGTGTGAAGGTGTGTGTATGTGTGCGTGTGTGTTCGCGTGCGCGTGCGTGTACGTGTACGTGTGCGTGCGTGCGCGTGTGTGTGTGTGTAATTCATGAGATTACCGCGTTCAAATATATAAAATTTGTATAGACAATACCTTACGTATTGTACGTGCGTTCAACATGCGGCTAGTGGTCGCCACACGTCGTCTTTTTTGACAGGTAGATGTAGAGGAGAGGCCGGAGCTAATTTAGACGGACGTCAAATACCATTATTTGACATTATTTCGAATATTTGCTCAAGTATTTTCAGTTACTTTATGGTGTATAAAAGATAGAAGGCCTTGGTGCAGTTTTTTTATATATAATTTAGTGTTGTTTGATGTGTATAGGTATATAGGTATGCCCGAAGGACTTGTAATTTCAGGATTCTGTTTTAATACATTATGATATCTACTATTATTTAGTATAATTTCAAGCGGAAATGTAGAAGCAAGAGTTGCTGTATTGTTGATTATACGATTATTTCGAACCAAAATCAAATATTACAATCTAATAATATTTGCTTGCATTGCTGTAATATGCATTTGGATGAGAGTATAGTGCTTCTAGCCCCACAACTACGTGGACTTCGGCGTTGGGCGTGGCTTAAGTACTTGTCTCCTTCTCACAGTGCCATCATACTAACTGACGCATATTGCAGGTCAAACGCCTATACCGATCAACAACGTGAACTTGACAAGCGCACTGCCCGCGTCCATGCAGACCTGCGCACTAGCCCTGGCACCCGGCAGCTCGTCCGACACCAGCCTGAGCGCCAGCTCGCCGTCCAAAAGCGTGAAGAGCTCCAGCTTGTCGCCCGCCAAGCGCTCCTCCAGCGGCTCGCCCAGCAAGCAGAGCAAAACGAGAGGTGAGTCTATAGATATGGTCTGTTCACGTTAAGAATGCAGTGATGGCAGCATTTTAAGTCTGTTCGTCGGCATATTTTTATAAGTTAAATAAGTTATTGCATCGTTTTTTATGTGTCGCATAGTCACGTATATGAGCAAAGCGTACACACCTTATCAAAGCTTTATTTTTGGTTTACAATAGTATACAAGCGTCAGTGAACTAGCTTCATTTGATTCTATTCTAAATATTTTATCTCTGACTTTATTCTAATTATTTTTATCCTGGATCAGATACGTCGTTCGAGTCCGGTGCATCGGATGACTACGCGGTGCCACCAGACGCGCTGAGCGAGATCACGGGGGCGGGGCCGAGCGCGGGCCCAGCGGCGCCAGCGCGCGACTCGCCGCGGCGACACGACGCGCTCGAGAAGAGCGGACACTTGGCCAAGCTGGGTGGCAAACTGAAGACCTGGCGCAAGAGATGGTGAGTAGTGTGTGAGCGACACGTACCGAAATAATGCGAAATGGCGTGCTCGAGAAGAGCGGAAGGCTCATCAAATTGAGCTGCAAATTGAAGATCTGGCACGCGACATGCGCGAATAACGAAGCTAACTGGTGTAGAATAGGACAGGCTGGCCTGATGGGTTCGTCTTGTTCACATTAACCTGTGGGAAGTGACGGTAATGCCGTGTCTCTGGGCACGCTTACTGATATAAAGGGTCGGGGCCGAGCGTTCTGACACTTCCAAGCAAACGTGCTAATAGTGTGTGGCAACTGCAAAGCATTGGTATAAAAATAAGATGAAAAAGATTATCGTAATTCATTATTGATAATTATTAAGTAATGTCTGGCGCAGTTGTATATTAACAGCATCCCAAAATTCCAGGTTTGTCTTGAAAAACGGAACGTTAAATTACTGGAAATCCCAATCGGAGACCCATCGGAAACCCCAGGGCCAAATCGGTCTGGGCGAAGCGTGTAAGATATCTCGCAACGATGGCGCGGCTACCTTCGAGATCTTCACCGGGACTCGAACCTACTACCTCACGGCCGACAGCATCGCCACTATGGAGGACTGGATCAGGGTGCTGCAGAATGTGCAACGAAGGAACGCCACCAAGCTACTATTGAGTAAGGAGGACAACAAGCCCACGATACAGGGCTGGCTGACAAAGGTTAAAAATGGGCATGCGAAGAAGAGCTGGTGTGTGCTGCTGGGCAAGATGTTTCTGTACTTCAAGACGCCAGCCGATCAGGCAAGTCGATTTAATTTATTAACGTTACACAAAATGTGTTGATTAATTCATTAATATCCTCTGATTAAATTAGTTATAGGGCTCAATATAGTAATCTATATATGAATACTGTAGCACGAAATTTGGACCCCTTTTTACGAAAATTGTCCGAATGGTGGAGTATGAAATTTGGCACACTTATAGTTTATATCGAGGAGAAGTTGAAGAAAGCACAATGATAATAACTTAATATTATTTGCATTATATATTATTATTTTAATTAAATAAAACTTTACTCACGACACTGTTAAAACTTGTGTAACACACAATTTGTTACAACATCACACATGTTAAGATGTAAGATGTTTAGTGTCATTATATACCTTTAAAATGGTTACAGTCAAGCTGTATTTGAAGCCGAATTGTTTTTTTTTCTATAATTATAATCGAATTGCGATGTTTGGGCAATCATTAGTACAATTTAATTATGCTTCCCGGGTGATGATTATTTTTCATTACTGCTTAGAAAGAATGCAACATTTTTTTTTTCAACTGAATTCTCCCACCAGGTTAATTTGAAGTCCGAATGTTACAAATTTCCGAGGCAAATTTTATGTCTCGAATGTTCCAAACCATGCAAGGCTAATCCTACGTTCGGAATGTTCTAGAACCCCAGCGGGCAGATCAACATGCGCGACGCTCGCGTGGAGGACGTCGAGCACGTGTCGGACTCCGACTCCGAGGAGAAGGCGGACGAGCGCAACCTCACCGTCGCCATCTACCCGCAGCACCAGGCCGCCGCGGTAACTTCATATTTAATATTATTATAAATAAACTTGGTTGCATCAGTGTAATAGCAGGGGCAGTATTATGTGGCTCTACATTTTATTTCATGTTATTTTATTGGGTTAGTCAACAATTGTTACAATATTTTGACCTGTAAACAATAACACACATGTCACAAGCACTAAGAGCACAACCAATAACAGATGAACACTGCATGCGTCGTGAGCAAAAAAAAAAATTCGAGCACAGAGGAAGTACCGATATACTAATAATTTGTAAAGAAAAGTGTTCTTTTTATACGAAATATTGTTATGCAGATCCGTTGCCCTCCTTTCCTCCTTCCCTCCATTTAATGTCGCTCCACAATTTTGTAGTACAAATGTCCCGTATTTATTTTTAGTAACATATTTCCAGGGCCCCACGTACCTGCTGTTTGAGAGCAAAGCGGATAAAGACTCGTGGCTGTACCACCTCACGGTCGTCAGCGGCGCGGGGCTCTCCCGCGGCACGCACTTCGAGCAGCTCGTGCAAAAGTTGATGGAGACGGACGGAGACGCCAGTTAGTACACTACTAGTATAAATTGTGGACTGCCAAGTCCCGTGTACAATTCACACAGATTTTAACACCGTTTTCGCCCGTTAAACATCATTCACGCTACTTTAAAAGTCATCAGTGCTTGTAGACACCACTACATCTCGTCACAGTACAAAATATTCAAAATGTGATAATGGATCTGAAACACACAGTCAAGAACCACCTGTACAGGGGAGGAATGAAAACAAAACTTAAATATTTCAGGGCAGTAGATGGTACTATATATTTTACTCTTTCCCGATTACAGACTGTGTACTCTGGAGACACCCGACGCTCCTGTACTCGAAGGAGAGCATCACCTCGCCGCTGACATCCCTCAACTCGGAGGCTTTACAAGCGGAAGCCTTAAAGCTGTTCAAAGTGAGTACAAAATATGTAGGTTTAACAGATGACATGGCTATCGCTATAGACATAACGCTCACAAGTATCCGCACAATTAGATGTATTGCTCTTCTGCAACCTCGCCCCCCAGTAGTAGTAGGGCTATCCCGACATTAAGTGACTGCTCAGTGGCTACATGTGTGTGCACATTGTATATATAAATATTGGTGCGGGCTGTTTTTTTACAGAATAGCCTTGTTACGACTACCGACACCCATGAACATGCACATAATTACCATTCTGATACGTTTCTCTCCTTTCCCCCAACCCCAATGGGCCAGCGGCTACTCACCAACCGCACGAAACGTGACACTGAAGATGTCACTTTACTGCGATATTATGTGTGCGGGAGGTGGTAACTATGCAGCATGGCACTACCTCTTACTAAAACACGTACACTTATTCATATGTGTTCGCGTATATATTATTCTAAAGTTTGTGCCCGCTGCGCCTACCTATACATACCAACGTAGATGCGTATATATATATATAAGATGCCTGTGCTTTTACACGGTAACATGCACATCGTGTATGCGGCGAGTCTGTTCGTGTCCGTTATGATGTGGCGTGCGCTTACGTAATAACGTATGTACGTTTTCAGTGCGTGCAGCTGTTCATGTCGGTGGCTGTGGAGCACGCCGGCATCGACTACCACGTGGTGCTCGCACAGAACGCGCTGCAACAGTGTCTCGAGGTCGGCGAGCTGCAGGACGAGCTGGTGTCGGCGCTGTGCCGCCAGACCGCGCCGCACGCGCCTGGCAAGCTCGGCGTGCAGGTACGCCGCCGCGACCGCAAGCTAGCCGCAGTAAGTGCCACGCCCACACGCCTGCCGACATGCCGGGAACTGTATGCGTCCAGACTTTATTTTTGACTTGACTGACTCAGTATCTGGTCCAAACTATAGTGACAATACTTAGAGGGAATAAAGACCTTGCAAGTAAATTTTGTGACTCAGTGCTTATTACTAACTATGGTAACAATACTTACAAGTGCGAGTAAGTCTAAGAGGTTCTAAATTTTATCTTAACATAATTGATTAAGTACCATTATCATCACAATAGTAGAGAAAAGGTAAAATTCCTTTAGAGTCACAATTATTAGGGTGAGATGATGTATTCATCCCATTTCAATAACTAACTTGGTAGCTACGTGACCATTGAGTGAATATAAAACTTTCTGGCGATGTTTGGCTAGCGGTATATACGGCGCTATCTGCCGGTTGCTGTTCAGAACTCATATTGGTTAGAGCGACTACCGACACCGATTAACATCCGCATATATGTTGCTCTCCGTCCAAGTCCAAGTCTTCCCTAATTCCTAAAATAGATGTCACACTTACTATTTTGGCAATAAACATTTGACTACATGACTCTCCCAGAGGTACAGAATATTATCAAATTTACTTATCTACGGGTTATACATTCCCCGGCGTGTAATGCAATAATATATTTTTTAATATGAAGCATCACAGTATTTGTGTAGTTGACATTTAAAAAAAGTATGGACATTAATTGCGTTATAAATAGACTATTTTTGTGATTATTGTATAATATTGCATTAAAAAGTACTATAATGCTTCAAGTATTTTCTGTAACATTAAAAGTAATCTTGTGGTTTTGTTTACCATTCTAAGTCTGCTTATACTAAATATACAACTAAAGTCTGGACTATTTAAAGAAATTTAATTTAAAAAATTTAAATATGGTACTGTTGTCCTAACAAAATTAATAATTTGGTTACTATTTTAAAAACCTTATCAACATGCAACTGCGTTATTAGATAACGACTATTTTGTATTTAACATTTCGATAAAAGTAAACAAAACCAAATATGTGAAATGTTTTTGCGATCGTGAATCAATATAACCAATGTAGCATGGCTTTATAGTTCATAATGAAAACTCTAAGATATACTCTTACATACAAATTCAGCATTCACAAAGTATGTTAAACATATTAGATGAATTCTGGCACACAAGTTATAAATGTCGCTTACTTAATGCTGACACAAGCTTTAAAGCGGAGCTTTGCTTTTCTCATATGTCATTTTATTGTAATTTATCACAATGGTGTACTCATTCACCTGTAGCATAGAAATTAATCGAAATTATTGTGCTCTATGGCAGAATATTTAACATAGCTTTTGGTGATGGTAAAAAGAAATCTGCCAACAAAAAGAGCGCAATACTTGACACAGCTTGTTAATTTGTTTGCGTTCTAAGTTCAAATATACACTAACAAACCATTAGTATACAGCTTTGTGTGTCGCTGTAAAAATATGAGCTTCATGTATCGTGTTGGATCAATTTGGAATTGTGTATGTGAACATTATTATTGGCTTCGTCGAAATTGAGAAAAAAAAAAACGTGAAGAACCGTCAATGTTTTATTCCAACTTGATCGGTATAGTTTTGGCACCACTTGTGGAAGTTTTGTTTAAACAATGTTGCCATGACATAGATGCGGTTTATTTTTCTTGTTGCAAATTATCAAATGGAATGTTGGTGTAAATTTTCCCCTAATTTTTTTAGCTGTTTATCCGAGAATGCCCCTTCGCCCTATAGTTTTAGGGAATGTTTCTGTATCATTCATATGTAGTTCCCTAGCACTCCATCTCCTTTGTATTGAAAGGTGATGTTGCAAGTTTGTTTTAGTCGTGTATACATTAAGGTAAGTTTAGCTGTAAGTTAAGTATGACTGTATAATCGCCTTAAATTACATGCATAACTTTATCTTTACTCCCCATAAAATTTATATTTTATAATGAAAAAATTAATCATATTATAAGTATCTTTGGTTTCCATGTATAAAGCCAGTCATGATATTTTGGCTTTTTTAAAACAGAATATGGGAACTAAAAATTAATAAAGTATATTCCTATGAGTAAAGATGAATTATTTATATCATTAAAATTTAAGGTATCCGTTAAAAGCTAAATATAAGTGCAATATAAGTATGGTATTCATACCTCACTGTTCATTTCGAGCGGATACACATAAAGTTTAAACGACAGGGATGAAAATGATCACTAATATGCTACATCTGTATTTTAGTTGCTAACGAAGATCTAAGCTCTTAGGCATTATACAGTCTAACTTTTGACATTACACCCTGTATCATATTCACCTAGATGTGTAGGTGTAGGGGTCACAGCACAAACATCTAACAGACACTTATCACTTCTAACTAATCGTGTAACACGTGGAGAAGGTGAGGGCGTATTTATAGATATTACATATGTGAGGACACACAAACACATGTACATTGCAAATAATGTCTAAACGACTATGTTATAGACGCAGTGACGTCATCGGTGTGAGTCGGCACGTAACCAATGAAATACAATAATTATGAAGTGTCTGCCGCATGGTCTAGTGTTGTGCATGTTCTGATACAGATCTGGAGTTGTCGGGGTCGAAACCCAGGTTGGAATAAAAGGTTTTATTTCAAAGAAACTGTTCATTTTGTGTAGGCTACGACAGGGCCGGGGATTTTCTCAACATATTAGCAAAGGTGCCATTAAAATTTGTTATACTATTTTACATAGTGCGCGATCAAGTAAACAAACAATATAGATCAAGTAAATAAACAGACAAAGAGATAAACAGACAAACTTCCTAAAACCTCTTGGAACGTACCTTTACCTTTTTTTCGAATGTTTTCCATGTTTCAAACCCCCTTTAGCTTCACTATATGTAGTTAGAAAACAGTCTTAGGCCAATATCATTATATTGGTTGCGAGCCGACTGACAACCGTAACTATAAATTTGCATAATCACGTCGATTGCATTTATTTATTTAAGTAACGATTGGAAGTTTGCGATGAGGCCTACCTTGCCATATACTCCAGCGGTCGTGGGTTCGAATCCCGCCCAAGAAGGTAACACTTATGCTTTATGTATATGTATGTCTATATTTCTATGACTGTTATTTATAGATGTACCTAATAAATATACTTCTTTTTTATTCGGAGATAGGGCATCGTGATGGCATTAGACAAATAAAAGTAATAGTTGTGCAACACATTAGTAAGGTCCATATTTATATGTATTGAAATAATAATAATAATAAATATTTCTTTATTGCACACCAAAAATACAGGTACAGAAAAAATAAAACTAAGTAGAAGTAGGTACACAATAGGCGGCCCCATCGCCTTAAAGCGATATCTGCGAGGCAGCCAACTTGGGAAAGATGTGTTGCGTGGAGATAAGGGCGTGCATTTTAAAATTTACAACTAACACTTAGTAAATAATATATACAACTAACACATAGTAAATAATATATACAACTAACACATAGTAAAATCATATATATGTTTTAGTAAATACCTAATAGTCATATTGTGGAAAGATTAAGGCCAGTGAGAGAGAAAAAATAAGGAAGAAGCGCAATGAATGACGGCAGTGGCAACATCAAATGTCAATATTGACATACACTAAATTAATACAAATTTACAATGTGCTAAAATGCGTAGTATGTAGTAAATAGAAGAACACATAATTAACAACAGTTACATATGGTTTATGTACAGTATTCAGCATATAATGGAAGGAAAATAAGTTGTAGATAATGGTCTTTGACACATGTTTTAAATATCTCAAGACTTGACATATGACAAGAAATGAGATAATAAATTATTTATTTATTCAGTATATTAGAATAAAAGTATTTACTCATATTTACTTTACTTATATTTAAATTTATTGAATAAAGTACCTTCACGCCTGTTATCCCCGAAGAGATAAGCAGAGGTGTGCTAGTACATCCACAACTCGTAAGTCCAGTAGATGTACTAGAACACGCACGATTAGCCAAGGTACTCAGGCCCATGATGTTATAGGTGGCAAGCCTATTGCCACTTCGGGCACATTCCAATTCCGGACAATGTAGTGCGTGCTCTGAATAATCTGAGAAACATTTAATAACAGTTGCTCGACCTGGGAATCGAACCCATACCCCACACGGCTAACGTTCTTAACAGGCGACACCCGCACCGTTACACCACAGAGATATATTGAATAATTCTATGTATATATTTAATGTGAATATTATCATTCGTATCGATTGAATAAAAATGTATAAATGTCTAGGTACTACTATCAATGACTGGACATTGAACATTTATGTCCAATGTCCAGTCATTTGTATTCATGTAATAATTATTGTCAGTTTCATGATGTAAAAGTTTTGTGAGTGTTAAGTGTGTAGCTTAGTAAAACACCAACAATTCACCCATCCATTGTCATTATAACTTATATTTTTATATACACGCACAGGCCAAGACAACCATTTGACTCAGAGGTATAAAAAATGTATATTATTTGTAACTTATATGTTTACCTTAATCGTTAATAGCTCTAATTATTTAATGTATTTGTCATTTATTTAAGTAAAGAATTATCAATTGAATACTATAATTAACACAATAAGAAAAACACACACTGAACATGCAATTATATAGCTTTACACTACACTACTACACGAACATACATAGATTAGCTACAGCGTTAAGACTGCCCAGACTACGTAGGTAGTAAATGGTATTTTATTCAGTGTTAAAGTAATGAAATTTGTGAGAGTTCAAATAAAATTTGAAAGGTGCAGACTAGTAGTAAAACAAATTCGATAAAAAATTTAATTTAGCCCCACGTCAAAGTTATTTTAGTCATAAGTATATTCGTCATGAATCATAACTGTAGTTAGCTCTACAATTAAGTTATGTTAGCCCTCAGTTAGCCCCCAGACGCCAACATTTCATTTGTACAGCAACTGCTACTGTGCGCGACGCAATCTCTCTTCACTTGCGACACGGGCGCGGCGTCGGTGAGCGATGCCAAGGGTGATCAGCCGCAGAACTCGGCCGGCTCGCCCGGATCCGTGCAGGTAATCGCACTAGAGACCAGCGACTGTGCTGCACTGTGCATAAATGTTTTATTTTACGCGACTAGCAGCGCGGTATAGTTCAATTCCGGTAACCCGTGAATCAATTTAGTATGAGATAGTGCCATGCTGCATTGCTGCTGAATTGGACAGGCACAAACCTACAAAACGATAACTATACTGTCACACTTTGTGTGGTTGGTGATCAGCCGGTGGCCCATTGGAGGGAAGGAGAAAAGGAGGGCAACGTATGTTAACGCATGATGTCTGTGGGCGTCGGCAGTTGTCGAAAGGCTCCGATTACTCGTTTGCCCCGCTATACTGAAAAGTAGTGGTACCTTACTAGGTAATGTAACACGAAAATAATTTTGCAAATCGGACCGGTCTTTCCTTGGACTAGTGCTTTCAATAAATCAAACTCTTCTGCTTTATAATACTGTACTGTATATTAGATAGATTTCATTCTCTGTTTTAGTAGATTCGGTGCCTGAAACGACAAATGTTTTGCAAGTAGTAGGACCATACTGCATAACAGCGGAGTTGGGCCGGCACGACCGGCGAAATACCTCTCGCTCACATGGTACCGGCGTGAAGTCACATTTTGGGTGTCGCATTTTGTACAGTTTGTGTGTGCGGTGGCTCCCTGGTGGGAGTTGAAAAGGAAGTCAACGCGTCGGCATACAAATTATGTTGATGTCCATCGGCGTCGGTACTCGTAAAAATGCTCCGATTTGTCGTTTGCCCCCCTACACTCGTAAGAAAACAAAGTTCATCTGTCAATTGTGTCATGTTACTAACAACAGTGCAATACAGTGCCTACTCAGCCCAGCACTTGTTCCAAGGTTTAACACAGGGCATCCGAACATTCCATCAAGCACAGTATCAGTCGAATGTAGTTTCTAAGTAGCAGCCAATGATATGTTCACAACAATCCCATATCAAGGGGGAGGGGGGTGGCCAAAAAGTAAATTCGGACACGACCATAGCAATTTAGTGAAACTTTTTTAATGAATACGTGACGCCAATATTGCTTGAGGTAGTGTGTCGTATGTGTCACATACATCCAAAAAGATCGGCTTAGCGAATTTTACTCGGAAATGTATCGGAGCGGAGGTAATCGAGGGGAGGTTCCCATCGCTTGTCTCAGCTGACCTTATAGTCTATAATTTTTCCACGTGCACTTAAGTTAAATATAAAAGTATCAATTTCATTGTGATTTCATAAAACTACAGTATTACTTGTATTGCTAAGTTCACAATATTTTATACCTGATACAAAAGGTATCCTAATAATGTATAGTTATCATTTTTATGCATTAAACTATTCATGAACATTGTCAGATTGGCTACCTCATAAATATATCATATGAGGAAGGCAAGTTTTGTTTAACTGAAAAGTATTTGAGTCAAAATATCATTAAACTTTATGAGAGACGCTGTTTAGGTCATGTTTTGTATTTCTTTTGTTTTTGACAACATCTAAGATAACAACATGATGACATGATTAAACACTTGTCACAAAAGTGTTATTCCATAATTTATAACAATTCATGTCACATTAAAAAAATTAACTTAAATATTATTTAAAAACTTTAATAAACATAAAACCTCCTCTCAATATAATAATATACTCCTTACAAACATACCTTCATATGGTATCAAAATAATGATCTTAAATTCAATGTCTCTGCTAGAATTGTTATTCCTTTATTGACTCAAAATTTCAATTATTTAATGTCTATCTATTAAGGAACTAAGTATCGTGACTTGATTGCTGTAATGTATCAAAGTCAAATATTTAATAGCGATCAATAATAATAATACGTACATAGTAACTCCGATCCGAAATTACCACTCCCAATGTATTGTAACTATTACTGCATTATTATGTGTAATTATCAATCTTGCAAGTAAAAGATTCAAAGGTTTGGAAGACCTAAAGCATGACGGTTTTGTGTTTTGCCAGCATCATCCCGCGGTTTCACCCGCGTAACTCCGGTCCTATTAGTAGTAGCGACATGGTATATAGAATTCCTCGATAAATGGATTATTCAACAGAAAAATAATTTGTCAATTCGGGCCATTACTTCTTGAACTTAGCGCGTTCAAACAAACAAGTGTTCAGATTTATGTTGTTAGTGAATTGCCACATTAATAATGCAAACGATACTTTTTCAGGCACCCTTGATATCCGTGGACTGTAAGAGTAATCCTCCGACGTACAGTTTCGTACAGGGCTGGCAGCTGCTGGCGCTCGCGGTTAGTTTGTTTGTGCCGAGGAACAATAGGCTCTTGTGGTACCTCAAACTACACTTGAGCAGGCATTCCGACTCAAAGTAAGTGATATTTTCTATTTATTTTTCGTATCTTGAATTGTTCCACTTGAACTCCTTTTATTTGTCTTGGTCTTACATATGCAATGAGAAAGTTATACCCAAAACATTTATTTATTTAAATACAGATAATGTGAGCCAAATACAACTTGATTATTAATCAAATCGTAATGGTAATTTTTTCAGTATTCCATGATTAACTCTTTTTAAATCATTGTTAGATAATATTTTTTTATGGAAATTGATATGCCAACCCCCATGATACAGTATAATAAACACAAAAAGATGTTATATATCTAACAAATGCTGGTCTGTTTTATTGAGGATGTATAACTTTTGCAGTGTTAAGTATTTATCAATTGTTTTTTCTTTTCAAATTGGTTCTTTAATTTACCTAGTAGTAGCTTATAATTTAGACAATTTAGTCAAAGCATACAATGATTTATGATTTAGCTAAGGTACGAACAATTTTTTGCCATTTCTTTATTTCTTTAAGTGATAACAATCTTGTAAGATGTCATTATTGCCATAGTCGGAATGAGACAATGAACTCAGACTTCTTATTGGATACTGTGAGATAAAATGTCTAAGTTAATGAAAGTATAAAGACATAGATATATGTCAGGAAGGAAGTGTTATTTTCTTATGCTATACTTAAATGTTGCTATAATCACAGTGGAGTTAGCGCTCCCAAATCATAGCGCTTTTTTAAATATATACATCGGGTGTTACTTAACAATATTTTTAGGACCGAGTGCGGCAAATACGCGGCGTACTGCGCGCGCGCACTCGAGCGCACGTTACGCAATGGTGGGCGGACTGACAAGCCCTCTCGTATGGAAGTGCTGTCTATACTGCTCAAAAACCCTTACCATCACAGCCTGCCGCACGCCATACCGGTGCACGTGCTCAATAACACCTACCAGGTATAATTTATAATAGTATCTAGAGTTGGGTCGAAGAAACATACTCTATCTCTCTTTCTCTCCCCCCCCCCCTCTCCTTCTCTCTCCTGTGTAAATCTCATCTCACTCGCACAGATTACCACGTGTGAGGGCGAGCAAGATCGTTTTTTTTTTTTCGATTCGAAAAAAGAGGTCACAGGGAGTCAAATTAAGTTATCAACTTTTGCGACATTACCACCACAACGAAACCAGACTCACTCGCTGGCGGAGTCATACAAAATAATACTCCTGACAGTGTAAGGAACCGGTAGGTTTTTATGACCCAGATATCCCCTTTTTTTTTGGTGGGGGAATGCATTAACGCATACCGTCGCGCACGGGGATGCTCGGGGGCTGTATGGGACTCGCAGCGCTCTAAAAGGCACTGAATACACACTAAACCACCAACGGTGTCGCATTAGCCTCACAGCAGTGCCCGGGAACGCGCTGGCACACATCCGGACTACCTAGGTATCCCCTATGTTTCTTTGACACTGACGGGCGCGGCCAGTACAGCGCATATACTACACACGTGTAGTCGGCAATGTTAATGTGATCCAATCCAATATTTAGTAAAGGGGGGGGGGCTAATTGACTCTAACTTGTTTCCTCTCCAGGTGGTCAGTTTCGACGGCTCGACGACCGTGGAGGAGTTCCTGTCCACGCTGAGCGGCGAGCTGGGCTGCCGCGAACCCGCTGCCTCCGGCTTCTCGCTGTTCAGTGACGACCCCATTGAGAAAGATCTGGAACACCACATTAAGGCGGACAAAAAGGTAATAATGATACTTTACTGAACTAACGTATTCATGTCTACCATGGTCCAGGTTGTAGAATAAGACTCCAGTATCGAAAACGACCATAGACATTCGCTCAAATCAACCGTACAATACGTAAGAATTACATACCGATGTGTTATGCAATCGTTCCATTTTCCGCATCGCCCAATTTCCGCACGAACCAACCCAAAACTTGCTGGAAGGGGACCTGCCCTCTTAATCTCTGTATTATCCCTGATTATCCGAATGCGTCTTTGCGTGCCCGCGGCAAACCTGACGTCCCTCCCCAGTTTTTACACTCACCTTTAAGACACACGAATAACTCGTCAATTCTGATGGGGTTTAAGTTTTGGTTCCTATCCATTAATTGTCATAAAAAACAACTAGTTTACCTGCCATGCGCACGAACGCCTTATCAATTCTGATTAACTGTGTAGTGTTTAGCTTTCAGCTCCCATCCACCACTAATTGTCACTAAAAAAAATTGGTGCCTCAAGTGAAATAGTTTTCTGGTGTGACTCCAGCTGTGCGACATAATATCCAAGTGGGAGACGGCGCTGCGCGAGAAGGGCTCGGGCAAGTTCGAGAACACGCGCGTCATCCGCCTCACGTACAAGAACCGGTTGTACTTCAGAGCCGCCGTGCGCTGCGAGACCGACAAGGAGCGGCTGCTGCTGTGCTACCAGGTCAACCAGCAAGGTGGGCTTATAAAACTTCTATAATACTGGTGTAACTTGACACTTTCAAGTTCAGGATGCACCCATCGTCCGACAGGACTGTATGTACTATGTGGAAGAGATCAATACAGCGCCACTGGGTACCGTAGTATTATGGGACTGGGCGGCAAAGTCTGGAGAAAGGGACTGCTATGTCCATAGTTGTGTAATTTGCCGCTAGACATTTCGGGGGTGTTAGCCAGTGCATAGACGTTGGGACGTCCAAAATTGAAATTGAATTGAACCAAAGTTGAAAATTCTCAATAACACTGTGGTCGAACCTGGGACTCGGTTTGACCACAGGCTCACGACTGTGGTAGAACATGCTTGCAACTAGATCTCAAGACGTATGACACTGACTACCGACGCCAGTAAACATCGCCACGCTAGAGGTATTACTACACACTTTTATGCACACAGTTGCCCTCCTTCATGTAATTCCCTCAATTTTTGTTGTCGTAAACTATGTGAATACTTGATGTGTTTATTTATCATTATATTGTCCACAGTTGTTGCGGGTCGGTTCCCCGTGACGCGGTCGTTAGCTGCGGAGCTGGGCGCGTTGATGGCTCAGCTAGACCAAGGCGACCACCCGTCGGCCTCCAACCAGCCGCCGCTGGCGCAGCGCTTCTACCCCTACCGGTACCGCGCCGGGCTGACTAACGATGAGCTGCGGTGAGTGCCTCATACTAGAGACTGAGTTTTATCTGCACCGTCACCGGAGAGCTGACAAGCCTCTGATGGTGCCATACTTGAGTAAGTGCCCCATACACAAAAATAAACTAAGAAAAATGTGTACCTTTTAGTTTCAATTAATGCAGTCATTACTTTAAACAAGCGCAATGTTTCCATTTCTTTTTCTACCGTTCCTTTACGCCTGTCTTGATAGATGATGTTACAATAATGTAGCGTTTAACTGTGCAAGAGATCCTCTCAGGAGATCTATTCTGTTATAGAGTCTAGCCACATCTTGATGTAAATTTTATGTAAATATTTGTTTGCGCGATGTTGTAAAATTGAAACCGGTTGTAGTTAATGTAAATTAAATACAAAGTTTTTTATCAGAGAGGTGGAGGAAAAACTAAAACTGAAGTGGGCGGCACTGCGGGGACGGAGCGCGTGCGACTGCGTGCGCATCTACCTCAACTGTACGAGAAAGTGGCCTTTCTTCGGCGCCACACTCTTCCAGGCCCGGGTAAGATTTTTATAGCACGAGGGGGTAAATAAGTATAATGCTTTTGTGGATTACCACTATCATGTACACATAGAAGGCAGATGCTCTTTCTTACAATAGCTCCATGTTGTGCCATGGGTATAGACAGTCACAGGCTTCACTAAATGCGACGAGTCATGGCTAACTGCCATTGTTTCTCACCGGTATACGCAAATAGCGTATTGAAGCAAATCCTGTGCAATGTGCCTGTTACTAAATACTTACACGGTAAGACTAATTATGGATCCGTATAGCGCCCCCGCGTACTCAATATTCGCTTGAATCCGCTTAGTCACGTCCGCTCGTACCTAATACCTTAGGGGGAGAGAACATCTGGAACGGCTATTATCGCGCGTGCGTTCGCGTACGAAACTTACCTACGTGTAGTTTAGTATGTATGCAGCCAAAATAACAAACAACTTTTGCACTCGTAAGTACGCAACTAACATGTATGTTAACGTGCGGGACGCAATCTAGCGCCCTCTTATATGCTTATAAATTGTTAGATCAAGCAGCCGTCTCTGTCGCTGGCGTGGCTGGCGGTGGCGGAGGACGGCGTGTCGGTGCTGGAGCTGGCGTCCATGAGCGTCATCGCGCGCTACCCGCTCAGCTCCATAGGACTGTTCGGCGGCCTGCAGGTGACCATACCTCACTTTACTATTTCGTTGTTTCATCTTGTGCTCTAGTATATTAGTAATAGATTTAGAAACATTCGAATAATATTATGACAAGCTCACGTCGTTTGACTAAGCGTAGTGCCATATCATCTTGACAGTCATAAATGACTAGGATCGGTTCACAACTCTGCTAGAATAGAGAGCTCTTTCAATAAGTGCCACTATGTCACTGGATTTCAGTTACTGTAAGGAGTCAGTCCCTCCAGATCTACTTCATCCTGCTTATCGCACTCAAGAGATATCGACCCGAGAGGTAGCTTTAGTTGTTGATGTTAATTCCAGGATGATCTGATGATGCTGATTGACGCGGACGACCCGTCCAGCCCCGTGCACAAGATGTTGATCAGTCTCAATAAACCTAAAGTGAGTTTTTAATGTCTTTTTATTCGGTGCATACTGGCTGTCAATGATGATGTATAAGATGGAGGAGTTTCAAGAGAGAGAAAGGGAATCATACTGGCTGTCAATGATGATGTATAAGATGGAGGAGTATCAAGAGAGAGAAAGGGAATCATACTGGCTGTTAATGATGATGTATAAGATGGAGGAGTGTCAAGAGAGAGAAAGGGAATCATACTGGCTGTCAATGATGATGTATAAGATGGAGGAGTTTCAAGAGAGAGAAAGGGAATCATACTGGCTGTCAATGATGATGTATAAGATGGAGGAGTGTCAAGAGAGAGAAAGGGAATCATATTGGCTGTCAATGATGATGTATAAGATTGAGGAGTTTCAA
>JAFELO010001024.1:125151-155763 GCA_017140195.1 Eumaeus atala | reverse complement strand
CAAGAGAGAGAAAGGGAATCAAACTAGCTGTCAATGATGATGTATAAGATGGAGGAGTTTCAAGAGAGAGAAAGGGAATCATACTGGCTGTCAATGATGATGTATAAGATGGAGGAGTTTCAAGAGAGAGAAAGGGAACCTTATAATAGAAAACGAGTGAGCCTTAGACCACATGAACAAAAGAAACTTCTTCAGGTATACTAAGGCTATGAGTAAAAGAGAGAAAATTGTGCTTGCATATTAATGTACAAAACGTTACTCTGTATCTTTCTACCTACCCCTCCCCCCTCTCCCATTGTTTTCTATCGATCACTTTTTGTAACGCTCTCGTTGGCGTCCCCCATCTTACACATATTGCATAAAGATTAAATGATTAAGGGAACACTTAAGTGATCCAAAAAATCATAAATTAATCCTACTGAAAGTAAAACTTCTATCATATCATTTTTGAATCCGAATAGCAGTAACTGAGGTAAGTGCGTAACATTAATATAGACTGGCTTGTGTGGAACAATTCAACAGTAATCCATTCACTAAACAATTGAATGTTCTTTAATGAAAGTAACTTTTTTATAGTATACGGGGTCAAAAGATAAATTTGTGCCATTTGACCACCATCGGCTTCCATAGACATCTATGTTATTGTTATGCAAATGCGTAGCTTTTCTTTCCTCCTCCCCTCCTATGGGGCGATATGGACTACTGGAACAGCCAGCAGTTTTCACATTGACATATTTTATTTCTATCTTCAGATGGTGGAGCTAACCCATCTGATAGCGGACTACAAGAACGCCATCATACGCACCGGCGGCACGGGCACGCCCCAAATGAATTCCCTCACGAGAAACGGCAGTCACCGCTCCAGGAAGCCGATGTCCACGCTCCCCCACTCTAGCCCCTCCACTCTTGCCCACGCCCACTTGGCCCATTCGCATCACGCCACTGGCCACAACACCCTTAATTCACACGCGACCACGGTGACCTTAGGGTCAGAGAGGAACGCGACCCTAACACAAAGCTCCCATACCTCAACCTTCCCCCAGGACAGGGTTCTATCCCACGGACAGCCGGACATCTTAAAGTCAACCCCTGATCATCACAGAAGCGAGAAGAAGAGAAGTCATGCGCAGGATAGTGGAGTCGCGTGATTGAAGAATGGACCTTAAGTGAAAGACTTTTAGATTCACGATGCAACTGCCAAAGTAAGTGCGTATTTAGGTATCGGTGCTAAGTTTTTCATGGCTTTTAGGATCGATTTAGGTGTATTTTTTTAATAGAGTATGACAACTGGTTAACTTAACGGCATAATAATATTCTAAACTTAGGAATCTAGGACCTATCTTAAGCAGTAAATGCTTACAACGTAAAAAATACCTTGTAAATTTAATTTGGGTAGGTTATTTATTATACATACACATCAATGATGAATTGTAATCACAAATGTAAGTTAGTCACAGATAAATGCATAATAATCACAGAACAAACGAAAATAAACAATCTGTGATCTATATAAAGTAGATTAATCACTAAAATGATTAAGAAAATCGAGCAATGTTTGTGTTTCATTGCGTGATGTGACAGTTGTATTATATCAAAATTAGTACTTGAGAGACTTAGCGGCAAGCGATTTCTAAATGTTACCTCATATTTTGTAGCGTCGATTCTGCCTTTACATATTAGTGGCCTGGCATTGTTTTACATTAGAACGACTCGGCTTGGTGACCCGTCTCAGTGCAGCTTTTGCATTAGATGTAACTATACACAGGGCTTGTTGGTGGTCGTCTTAGAATTATTTATTATCAAACATGATTAACAAGAAATCTGCGTGGCGAGGATGCTATAGAACCACAGATAAGACAGCGTGCGACTGATGTCTTAGCTCGGTGTATATACATTTGTGTAATCTCAAAATATGCTTAATTTCAAAAAATCAACTTTGTGTAGTACGTTTACTTACTTAAAGCGACCTTCTGGAGGTTTCATATTCACCGCAACCGCACGGTAGGTTTGAACAGTGAATCGATTATCGAGTCCTTGTTAATACTATAATTTCTCTTTTTGTTTTTTAGATTTCGTTATCAAAACTTACTTGATAGTTTTAAAATTCTCATATACACAAAATTAATGTGGTGTTTACAATTATGGTTATATTGTCATCCCTACTCTGTATAGATTTACTCTGTTTGCAATAGGAAACAGTGATGCCATTGTCAGTCGGCTACGCCATGCCCAGCAACCAATCATGTTAGGAATGGTAGCTGGGCATGACCAAACTGATGACCTCACCGCATTTTTAACGCAGACTGAGCAAAAAAGTGATAATTTTAATATGACCACTATACAAAATGTCTTTACACATGTGTGCAGGGTATAACGCTATGTAGATGAACGTAGGAGTAGAACGAACAGAAACACGTAGACACCGTAACGTATTCACACTTTAGAATATAGTACAGGAGGCGGACGCAAAATGGGGTCCCTCGTCTAAGTATATTGCAAATGTCCAATTGTTATCGATGCTGAGTATTATCGCAAATTTATTTACCATATAACAGTATTTCGCTTTAATGATTAATATATGCCATTTACAATAATTTCTTTCTCGTTACATTACCAGCAACTGTGATCTGTTTTTTATAACTTGCTTAGTGTTTACAATAAAAATATGTAGATAAACTTTTGCAATATTTTGTAATCGTATTGGGAGAATAGTTGTACTAGTTTTGAAAATTGTTACCTTTACTTAGTAAAAAATAACATTTTCGTTCCTATGTGGTGAATATTAATAAAAACATAATTATAGTGACCATTTTCGTTCAGATTTAAATATATAATATATACAACAATCACTCGGTGTGAATCAAAGCTGATGAGATAACTTTAGATATATAATGTTTATTTTGTCTTGTATTTTTTTTTCAACTCGAATCTGAATTTGTTTCTGTATAGTTGTTTTCGCACGTGCACAGTACATCTATAAAATAACATCGAAATTATTAACGATGACAATATTACTGAATGATTTCCATTATAATTCACCTTGTCTATTGTAATACGATGCATTTATATTATTAAACAAATACTTACCATAAGTATTTCACTAAATAATCATTAATAATAATTGTTCGATTGATTATAATAATTTTGTGGTATATTTAGCATATTTATTAGATGTATGCCTATTTTTTATTTATTGTAATTATATTTTATAAATTAAAATGTTTTAAAGTGAAAGTCATAAGAGACTTTACTTTTTCTAATAAGAATAATTAATGTTTATTTACCCGAGATCTGTTTTGAATCTCATATCATTTACAAATACCATTTTGATTAATAAAATTGATTAAAATTAAAGAAATGAGATTATAACATCAAATTTTATATGTATGTACATTGGAACGGAAAATACATTAATGGACTAATATTGTTACCAGCTTTGTAAGGATTTCGCCTAGTGAGTATAGTCGAAGAAACATGATAGTGTGTGTTTCCTAGGTTCACATAATTTCAGTAAACTCATTGTGAATAAAAAAATGTTTTTCAATGTAAGATAAAAAGAAATATTAATTTGCTCTTAGTCTATAATTTGATTGTTGGTTAACAAAATATTTTAGTTCCTAATTTAATAAAGTTTTTAACTTCAAGTTAGATTAAGTTAAACTGTCGGTATAGTAGCCATAGTCTAAGAGGCAGCGGACAGAAATGTTAACGTAATGTCAATAAGATTCATAATTGACATCATTTAAAATGTACATAACGTCACACACAATTGACAGTATTTGTGACATGTTTACTGACTAATAAGTTCACCGCATTTCTGCTCACCACTCAGTGTCCATACTGAAACGTTGTCTTAGACGACCAACTATAATCTATACGCACCGGGCGTCGACCAGCGACTGACTTAAATTATCATTTAAGTTACGGTACTAAGGTGTAAAATTGCTTAGTCACAACAGTTAGTCTTTATAACGCAATATAAAAACTGGAGACAGCCTTTAAAAACCGTAAATTGATATTAGGAGGCGAATGGACTTACACGAGCAAAAATATTAAACGTGGGTAAATTTAGAAAGGCCCAAGTGCGAACATTTGGAAATATTAATGCATTACAACACAACAATGAACAAAACATTTCTCCTCATTATCATTCAATTATGAACTTTGTAAGCGTGAGACAAAGGCGTTTTTACTTTGACATGAGACTTATTATAGTCCAAGATGTGGTCGCGAATTTTCCATTCGCACGGCGGCATTCAAATTTGCACTTTTTGCATTACACATACCGTTAATATTGTATAGATATATTTATATATATATATACATGAGATGTTTTGTGCAGTTACTCAATAAGATTAATTTAATAAGTATTTATTGTATTATTTTGGAAATTGGGATGTTTTTGTTCGTTTTTTTCTGGTAAATGGCCTAAGTAGGAACTTAATTTGTTAAGGCCTAAATTGTTTGATTGGCCGATTTTTCTATGACGCAACAATAAAGGTTATGAAGAGATGAATTTTGTTTTTTATTAAGATAACTAGCAGTGCCCTGCGGCATCGCGCTACTTGCATCCTCCGCTCCAATTTGTCGTAGTGCAGTACATAGCCTGTAACCTTCCTCGATAACTGGGCTATCTAAAACCGAGAAATGATTTGCCTCTGTAATTGCAGAGAAACAAACAAGTAATCGAAATACCATTTCTTATGTCCTAAACCGCACTCAACTCGACGTATGCCAAGCAATAGTGACACCCATGATTTGTGTTTCAGTATGGATTCCCTTGCATGCGCCACATCTGACCATATTGACGTAACAAACTGTTAACGATTTCCTTAGGGCCATATATTCATACTGAGAAGTTAAATTATCTACATGGCGAGTTTATGGTATGTGTGTAGATATAGTGACCTGAGTATTAGTTATTGTGCGGTGTTTACTTTGAATGTCGTGCAATAATATGCTACGAGGGCCAACGATGAGAGAACTAGCATCGCCCCGCGATTTTATCCGCGTAACTCCCATCAGTCGTAGCATCCTGGTATATAACCTTTTTTTTGTTGACGCGGGGAAACGCATTTACGCGCATTCGCCGGCCCTGGGTGGGGTCCAGTGGTGTGTGGGACTCGCGGCACATGATAGTGCCGAATACCCACAAAAACCACCACGAGTGGCATCAGTGCCGCCCTTGGTGAGGTGCCCCGGAACAACAATCATCAGGCCACCTCGATGGCTAGTCAACCCCTTAAGCGACCAACTCCACCTCCACAGATGGGGTTGCCCAGCACTACAGGACACCCCACCGACTTTGGGACTGTGCAATGAGGTGAGTTTCCCATCCTCAAAACTTGTCCAGTGCGCAAAAACGCCAACTGATGTTGCTATTAGGTCCCCTCTTCTTATAAGAGGGGTACCGAGAGCGATTACTCCTGATCTTTAAGCCCCCTTATGAGAGGTGTGCATCGATCCCCCTCGGTTCAATTGGCTTCGCCTGGATCCACCCCAGGCAACTAAGCCCCACCGCCACGACAAGGCTTGAACCATGGTGAGGATATTTAACATTTTGAGCCAGTGGTAGCCGAGAGCGTTCAAACATACAAACTCTTAGCTTTATATTATTAGAATTTTTTCTCTATACGTTCATAATAGATTGGTTCAGATTAACATGACTCAGTTTTTCCGGTACTTGATGTATGCTTAGTATTGGGATCATTGTGTCAGTGGTGTCGATCCTTAGGTCTTTTGGAGGCGCATTTTTCAGTGTTGAAATTTTTCTGGTGCGAGGTCGGGTTGCAGAGATATTTATATTTTTGTAGTTCGGCCTTCGTATCGGAAAAATCAGTAAGATGTCCATATAGACTTGTTCTGGTTTTGACCGTTCGATCCCAGGGCAGGGCTGAAGTGAAGTGTGCGTAGAAGTGGTGTCCCACAGACACCACTTCTACGCACTTGGAAACGTATGCTGTCTCTCTATTGCCGAAAGGTGAGGGAGCGATAGTGCCGTCGTGCTTGCGCCCCAGCCCTCTCGTCCTTGTTCAGAACGCGGTCCGGAATAGTTCCTATTCCGTGCTGTGTTCGGAACTCGGACGAAGCCCAATTCGCTTTTTGTGTACATATATGTATGGTAGTTGTATTAAGTGCGCACGAAAAACTGCCAGATCACAACAGGCCCGAAGCCGCATCGCACGACATACTCCCCGAATTTTGTGAAGAAAGGTCCGGGGAGTGGACAGCGAGTCCGACGGAAGACCGGCCCCGCTACTATGACAAGTAAGTCGTGGAAGACAGACCGCATAATAGTGAGACGCCCACTTTTCCCCACGCCACAGGAGATGGAGGAATTGTAGACGTTACGCCCCCAAAAGCGCGCGGCGTCCTCTCCCGAAGAGAGGCCTGATAAATTTGTGGCCTTGGCCAGCTCATCGCCATCGCCATCACCGTCTCCGCCCCAGCAAACAACACTGTCTGCGCAGAGCACCAGCTCGACGACGCCGCTGGGCTCGACCTCTGTTGCGGCTGCCGAGTCGCCGGATCCGGAAGGAGCGCCCTCCACGACGTCTACGGACGTGATACAATACCGAAGCTTCGCGGCGGCTCTGGAGAGCCCGAAGGGCACAACCGCGCCGGGTACCAGCGCACGCGCAGGCACAGTAAGCACTCTTCCCCCCATAATAGCAAATCAATCACCAGCATCATCACCACCCCCCAACCCCACAAACCCCCCGCGCAGAGCGAAGGATCCCATCGTCGTTCAGAACCTCCCGGAATGACACCGACATTTTCAGTCACTATAGTCCCAGCTGGGGCACGCGCCGAACGCAGTCCAGAAGCTGCTGACGGACCTATCAAAGATAGATGCGGCGGTGCAGTGGCACTGCTACTCCCCACCAGTGGACCTCCCCACCAAGGTGGGTACTAGAGTCCTGCCTGTGGGGACGAGCACGGACAGCACCGCCGCGGAGCTCACGGCCCTGGGCCTTCCCTGTGCGTTTCGTACGCCACATCCCAACGAGGGGGGCAGAGCCGGCTGCCTGTACCATGCCCAACTCGAGCGCATGGACGGCGGGGAACTCCGACGCCTCTACGAAGTCAAGGAGCTGCTCTGCATGCCGGGGGTAGTGGGGGAGGGGTGGAAGGGGCGCGAAGGGCCGTCACAGTGCTATCGCTGCCAGCACTTCAGTCACCCCTCCACGAACTGCCACCGGCAAATCCGTTGCGTGAGATGCGGTCTGAATCACGCGATCGGCGACTGTCCCCTGCCCAAGGGCGCCACACCGACTTGTGCAAACTGCGCCGGGCCGCATACCGCCAACGACCTTAGTTGCGGGACGTACATCAGGGAGACAAGACTCAGGGACTTCAAGCTCAGTCCGCTGATCCCGATTAAACCCGGGGTCAAGCAGGACCAGGCCCCGATACAAGGAGACGGCTCGGCTGGTCGAGGTCG
This sequence comes from Eumaeus atala, assembly GCA_017140195.1. Lineage (NCBI taxonomy): Eukaryota > Metazoa > Arthropoda > Insecta > Lepidoptera > Lycaenidae > Eumaeus > Eumaeus atala. The sequence goes on along the minus strand of JAFELO010001024.1, from coordinate 148,319 downwards.
GTCTAGACCTCGTGATCAGCCGAATAGAGAGGTTGGGGCTTCGGCTAAGGATAGAGAAGACCAAAGCACTCCTCTTCCGCGGGACCGCCCGCAAGAGGCTCCCACCGGGGGCCGCTCAAGTCAAGTCAAGTTGAGCCCCCACATCAAGTACCTGGGGCTCATCCTTGACGGAGGGTGGACCTTCGGCCTACAGTTTGCTATGCTGTGACCGAAGGTCGTGAAGGCGGCGAGTGCGCTGGGCAGACTCCTCCCGAACCTCGGAGGACCCAGCGCCGCCTGCAGGCAGCTTTACTCCGGTGTCTGTCGGAGTATGGCGACGTATGGTGCTCCGGTTTGGGCGGATCGTCTCGCTGCGAGGAGTAAGGCCCATCTGCGCTTCGAGCAGAGGGTCGTCGCAGTGAGATCGACTCGGGGGTACCGTACGGTTTCGTGGGCTGCAGCTACGGCCCTAGCCGGCGACCCCCCGTGGGAGAGTGGAGGTTCTTGCCGAGAGCTACTCCTATTTCACGGATAGGAGGGCTCTCGGCTTGAGCCCCACGCATGACGAGATCGAGTTAGGGCGAGTGGCGTTAATGTAGATATGGGGGAGGACCTGGCGCTGCATACGTACAGCACAGAGATAACGGCTGCCTCGCGCCCGGTCCTCGAACGGTGGATGCGCCGTAGGCGCAAAGCACACTCTCAGCTCACTCAGTAGTGCCCCTGTGTTCCGTGTCGGGCCGGGATAGGAACCCGGTCCACTTCATAAAGACACGGCGTCGTGGGGACTATCATAGCGATACCAGACAGTCTCCGAGGAGGTGAATGCTGGCCTTTTCGCCGAAGCTAGCCTGTCGCTGGAGGGGTCCTGTTGCCTGCAGATCCGGGATCCTCCACTAATAGCGGCGGAATTCTCCCGTAGGGGTTTAGTTGGTATTGCTACCCAATAGCCGAGTCCAACATAGGTCTGAGACTCTACCCGGGCTCCCATGTATCATGCGTAAATGCATTCCCCTTCGTCAACAAAAAAAAAGATTAACATAATAAATTTAGTTTCATGAATTAGTTGAATAAGAAAAGAAATGAAATAAAAGAATAGGGTTACTAGGATGTGCCCAAGAGTTACAAGTTTTTTCTCTATTCTTTAGGATTGAAATTTTTAATGTCTTTTTAGGACGCCTCTTTTTCAGCATGCCATCCCATCGGAATATCTCAATGAGGGAATAGACATATATAAAATACATCTTGCGGAGATGGCTAGTATCTGTAGCGCTGGCTGCCATAGCCGATATTTGGCTATTGTTATGTTTGTGTAAGATTAAGTGATAGTAGAGGACAATGTAAGCTAAATGTGACAGAAATGAAGATGAATCTGGGATCACTTATTTATTTGTACCACAGCACAAAACAGCTCACGTTATGAGAGAACAAACTCCTTGTAGTTCACCTCCAACGCTTTCAGTATGGACTCCGTCGTATAAGGTAGATCTGTGAACAAAGAGATTTGTTCTGTTAACAATTTTCTGGTGTTCATAAATACACTACAGCATGAGTTTATGATCTGAGATAATATGACATTGTAGTTGTTATAAGAAAAAATTGTGCAATAACTCCGAAGGAAACACAAAGGATCCAAAATCATATATAATGGTCACCGTAGTATCTCCGTGGTGTGCGCTGCAGAGACCTTACTGGCGATGATGAATATTATATAATTTGGGTGACGATCGAGTAATGTTTGAAACACATAAATGTAAGAGTACTCAGAAAATGTACTACTATTAGAAAAGCTCATGACGGGGCTCGAACTTGGACCATCGGAATGGACGTCCGACTAGATTATCGAAGCAGGCTCACTGAGGAATGACTCCAATGCTATTCGTCTGTATACACTAAGGCAAATAGTACAAAGATATTTCGATATACTTGTATTATACTATATGTAAGATCTTACCAATGTCGATCCAGCGTGTCTGGTCGTATCCGGAATCGTTCCGCGACTCGTGGATGCACTGCCTAAGTGCGTGAGTGATCCCATGGGCGGTGCACACTCCCATCTCGCCTACAGCTGAAACGTGGTCATGTGTTCAATTATCTCTACGTCCTATGTGCGAATGCGTAGTTAAATTGACAGATAAATTTATAGTAACGGTCCAATGTAATCAATAAAACGAAAACATTGCCTACGTAGTAAACTTCACCGAATTTAATGTCTTTGTTTCCAGAAAATATGTGCACCGTGTATACGATAGAACCTCGCAACGACTAAAGGTCAAAGATCCCGAGCGCATCATCTGTATGGGCGTCTAGAGTGTGGTACACAACCTTTTTTTTTTTTGGTGACGCGGGAAAACGTATTTACGCGCCTTCACCGGCCCTGGGTGGGGTCCAGAGGTGTGTGGGACTCGCCGCACATGATAGTGTCGAATACCCACAAATACCACCGCGAGTGCCATCTGTGCCGCCCTTGGTGAGGTGACCCGGAACAACAATCATCAGGGCACCTCGACGGTTAGTCAGCCCCCTAAGGGACCAACTCCACCTCCACAGATGAGGTTGCCCAGCACTACCGGACAACCCCACCGACTTTGGGACAGTGCAATGGGGTGAGGTTCCCATCTTCGCCCCCTTGCCCCGTGCGCAGAAGCGCCACCTCCTGTTGCTCTTAGGTTCCCTCTTCTTATAAGAGGGGTACCGAGAACGATTCCTCCTCCTGATCCTGAAGCCCCCCTCTTATAGGAGGGGTGCAAAGATCCCCCTCGGTTTAATCGGCTTCGCCTGGGTTCACCCCAGGCTACTAAGCCCCACCGCCACGACAAGGCTTAAACCATGGTGGGGGTGGTACACCACCTAACTTAACCTACAGGTTGGGTTAGTAAAAATTTCAAAGATGATTAGGTCAAATTATAGATACCTATTTCTACAAATTTGAAATCAGAATCGACCACTGAATACGCTCTGTGATTTTGTACAGTCTCTTAAACGACACTATGTAGATATTGCCACTGAAATTTGACCAGGACCCATTAGGAACGTTTATTAATATGATTGTCAGTTCCTAGGCCTTTTTTTGTCACCTCTAGTAGTGTTGTCACGACCTTAAGTTGTAAGTCCATAATTTTTCGAACCTACCCTCTATTCTACCCTCCGTTCCAAATTTCCTTTTGTGCCATAGCTTGCCCCCTCGTACCCCACAAAAAAGCCTTAGTTTCTACTATATCATTTCTATTATAATCATCATCGATATTTATCGCTGCCTGATCTCTGAATTCTATAAATCAATGATTAATTTCAACCAACCTTTAGATCCCAACACGCCCCGGGAGTTGTCCGAGTTGTACCGCAGCTTAACCCTGAAGTCCACGGGTATGTCCAGCGCCAGGTACACCTCGTAGTTCAGCCCGTTGTTGGTCAACAACTTGCCCGTGTCTACGTCGTACACGAACTTCTCTACCGTGAAGTAGCTCAGACCCTGCACATACGCGCCTTCCACCTGTGGACCGGACGTTAGTATGTATTCCACGAGTCTAATTTAATACCGTGGATTGGCTGAAACGTGCACTTTAGGTGGAAAAACATTAAGACTATCATAATGGAGCCAGTAAGGTCTACCTTATATGTTCATATAGTACTTCCTCTTCCCCTTCAATGATGAGCCACCAGCTACTCACGAACCGCACGAAATGCGACATCAAAGAAGTCTTTACGCTCTAAAAAACAAAGTAAGAGGTACTTCTTACTAAACCTATAACACAAATATCTGATTAGTTGATTGAAATAAACAATATGCTCACAAAATGGAGTCACTATTTTGTGACCGTGTGTGAGTCACGGTATCCACGGGTCACGACCATGGTTGTTGTAAAGCTTCTGAAACGTCGGGCTAGTTATATAAGTTATAAACCGCAATAAAATCCATAGAAGTAGTTTTATTGTAAAGAGCTTAAACTTAAGACGAAGAAAGAAGTAAATTCAAGAATATGAAAAAAAATTGTATGGTACAAACAGTATTCGGCTGCATTGGAACTGTATCGCGCCGATGCCACATGATAGTGATGACTCCACTGTGGCCTGCGTGTTGGTGGTAATTAAATTGCTTAAAATAATATTTTACGTTACGCTTACTAAGGTAACGTCATACTTTGTCTGATGCAAAGTAGCATTGTCAATTTACAAGACGTTATCACCTAAAAATTTAATGCTCATACCTGGCCAATGTCTACAGTTGGATTAGCACTCAATCCGACGTCCTCCAAGATATCAGCTCGATCGATCTGGAACTTCCCAGTCAGCACATCCAACTGCACCTCGAGGACTGCGACCGCAAACGCGGGATAGCTCTGCAGGTCCTTCTCTTTCTCCGACATCATGTATATCGCAACCATATCCAACTCCTCTTCTCCAGCTTTCGTGATTAATTCCTTCCAAGTTGGATTGTTCAAGGTGTCCTTTATCACCTTCAACCGTGCCACCAGCTCCTCGCAGCATTTTATGGCCGCGTAGCAAGCGCTCTCGCTAACGATACTGGAGCCAGAGAACACGTTATTCGCAGCAACAAAAGAGTATGACGGAATTACGGTCACATAATCCAATGGTATCCCCAACTGGTAAGCCACGACTTGGGCAACTTTGGTATTCACGCCCTGTCCCATTTCTATACCACCTGTGGTGACGGTCACGGTGGCATCGCCTCGGTAAATGGACACCATGGTGGTGTAGTTCCCAAAATATTCGACGGGGAAGGACATGAGGCTTATTTTGATGGCTTTCTTTTTCCATCGGTTCTCTTTGTTGAACTTCCTGATTTCCTCTGCTCTGCTCTCGTAGTCAGTTTCCTTCTTCCACGTATCTATCATGGATGGGAGGTCGTTGTCGTTCTGCCTCATGTTCATGAGTCGCACTTCTGTTGGATCTTTCTGGACAGCGAAGGATATATGCTCCATTATGTGCTCTATGCTGGAAATGCCTTCCATAGTGCCTGCGAGATGATTTTTGATCAGTGTCTATAATCTCAATGGATAGGTTTGTTATTGGATGGTAGATAGAAAGATAGAGAAAACTTCATTTGCAAGCACAAAACACAACACAACATATGAGGGGCTAGCGGGCAGGTGGTATTTAACTACCGCCGAGCATAGACGTTTATTTATGTGGTGGCAGAGCCCGAAGTAGTGAATGCGCGCTGCTAGCCTTTGAGATAGGAGTAGGCACTTTTCCTGAAGAGGCCCAGGCCGTGTCGGTTCGAAAATATAGAAGGTGACTTGTGCCACTAGATTGTCGGCATCGCCGGTTTGGTAGTTTAAGAGATATTAGATATTTTGTAGCATCAAACAAAAGATCGTATATCTCATAAAATATTAAATCAACTTTCGTGTAAAAGTTTTTATTACATTCTAAAAAAGTATTTTCCTATGTGGTTCAAAAGTTAGGGATGGGGGAGTACACAGTTTTGACAATTTAGACTCGTAACTCTATCTTAGAATTCTTAAAAAATCCTTGAATTTAGATTGGATTAGATTCGATGAGATAGTGAAATGAAATGTTCATTTCACAAGTAGCAAGTGATATTTCTTCTGATTCTGATCGCATGTGCTACATCTCTTCATTTGGTCAGTAATAAGTAGCACTAAATGAAATCGCATCGTAACAGCAGCGACGATTGTGGGTATTAGAAAGAGAAAACTATATCATACTGATCGCTACGAAAATTGGGCGTCATTTGTTTGTGTTAGAAGAATAGTATGTATCTATGTATGTTCGTTAGAACATTAATTATCTTGGAGTAATATGGTTGAATAGATCTACAAAAATTTCGGAGCGACCCACTTTTTTACTCATTTGCATCTACAGTACAGGTTACCTATTTAAAAAAACTTTGCATTAAACGCGTAAGATTCATTTATGGGGCGCAAATGGTTATAATTCATATTTCATGACTAAATTTAATAATACACATAAATAAATGATACGCATATTATACGCTCAGGTAACTACAGCAGTGAAAAGTCATTGTTAGTAAAATTTCATAATTCACTTTAATAGCATACATAACGTGCGTATGTTATTGATGCTCAAAGAACTTGAGCAGTGAAAAGGCATTGTCAGTGAAATTTCACACGTAAAATCATTGTTACTTTTTTAAATTCCATTCAATGTTAATGAAATTTAAGTAGCAGTCGTTCCCATGAATTCGTGCTACCTTCAACGTTAGAACAAATTTTACCAGGCGCCCTGGCGTAGGTGTTGGACGGCAGGTCAGTGGTGACGGCGGCTGACTTCAAGTTGAAGTAGTCGGAGTCGTAACAGTTCGGGAAGCCACCGACGACGTAGGACAGGATGTTCTCGTTGTGCGTGCACCCGTCGTCCTCGGTCAGCGACGCGTTCAGATATTGTATTTTACCATCATCATCAACACCAACCTGTCGACATGTAGCAATTATACTTTTGCTATTTAAACATTTTACACAGAAGTATATCTGTCATCTTTCACTGTTACACTGAGGGTATTGTAAAAATAACACTCTTATCTTTTGCTGGATGTTGAGGACGGAATGATAGCAGACGCTATCTGCCATCATTCCGTCCTCAATATCTAGCACCAAATGATAATTAAATAGTTTTTATTTACCGCTGAGAACCTATACATTCGTTAAAATATGCAGGAACCACCAAATTATATAATATAAAAGGAGCTCTAATTATTTTTTTGAACCGAGATTTAACATGAAGGTATGATATCAGAATAATCTTCAACTATTGAAGTTGAGGATTGAAGTACAATCTGAAAACAATTTGAGGATTAATAATTATATATATAAATGAGTTCTCCGGGTTGCAGTAGGGAGTCTCGGACAACTACCCAGATAAGACTTCGTTCTTCAACTCTTTACTAACCCTTATCAACAACTGTAATGGAATCCCACTGTTTGTTACTTGAACTATTTTAAATTTCTTCGTGATTGTGAATGTGGATACCGTGATTGAGTAAATGTATTTAAAAGTCCGAATAAACTTCTAACGTCCTTTTCCCTTATTGTTGACTCCTCTTATACAATATATTGTCACAATGGCGCCCAACGTGGCGAAATTTGTGTGGCTCTGTGAATTAAATTTGTTTCTGTTGAGAATATTGATTAAAGTTTCTCACAGGATGAGTAAAACGATAGTTATTTTTATTAAAATATTGATTATTCAAATTATATTGTTTATAAAAAGAACAGTGCCTAGATATGTAGCAATAGCATTATAGGCAAGATCCGGAGCTAAGGTATGAAAAGTTAATCTCGAAAGTTCATGAAATGTATGCAAACGGGTCTGTACACAGTCAAGGTTCCTCAGCTCTCCTCAGTTGATCGTAATTACAGAGGATGCTAAAATACTGGCATAACAAGATGTGTTATCCATGATAAATGGTTCCTTTTGCATCTACTGTTACATGTGGTTTTGCCTCAACACCAGTTGATGCATTGTCTATATGCATTATTTTGAGAATGTTCATCTGTATTACATCTTTGATATATTATGAAAAAATATTATGTATTAGAGTATCCTATAGTTTTATATTTACTTAGTAACTGTGAGTAATGTCCATAGTGATCTTATTTCTGTTTGAAAGGGCGAGGCGTGATAATCGCAAACGCAATTTGCATGTTATTATGAGTGTGATGATGTTTGTCAGTGATGAATGTATGGAAGCAGTATATGTGGTATACAGTGAACGGTGTTCAACCATTCATGATGTTATTTTGGGATAATTGAAGTAACAAATTCTCATGCGGGCTGCAATGCTAAACATTTGATACTTGATTTTGAAACTGAAATGATAAACAACAAAAAAAAATTTTTTTTCATTCAGTACCAGTTGCTTAAATTTGAGGGTGCGTAGCGTTGTCCGGTTCTGCTCCCCTCCTATCAGCGGCTCACGGTCAACAGCTGCTCGCTAAGCGCACGAAATGCGACACCGAAGTTGACACTTTACGGCGGTATCATGCGAGAGATGTACCTTCCCGGTCGGGTCAGCCCAATTCCGCTACAATGTAGCATGGTACCCCTTAATAAAATATAATGATGAGCTGATGACAGTCATGTCGCGCGGTGCGGACACGACGCGAGAGGCGCCGACAACTAGCATCTTCACAACCACAATATTTTATCTTCCTTTCCAAAAGATCTCGAAAGTCTTAGCAAATAGTTTTGCGAACCGAACGAAACCCTATGGCACAGAGCTTGTTTCACGCTGGTACTATATCAGAGAGAGGTACCTCCCCGGCCCTAATCGGGCATAAGTAAAGTTTATTCGACCTTTGACGAGATTCGAGACGGTTTATTTTTCGAGAGTTTGACGACCGGCTGGCTCAGTTGGTAACGTGGCGGTTAGTCCGCGTGTTTGACGACCGGCTGGCTCAGTTGGTAACGTGGCGGTTAGTCCGCGTGTTTGACGATCGGCTGGCTCAGTTGGTAACGTGGCGGTTAGTCCGCGTGTTTGACGACCGGCTGGCTCAGTTGGTAACGTGGCGGTTAGTCCGCGTGTTACGCCAGATTGGTTATATGTATTTCTACAATAAAAGTATCTTAAATATATAATATTTCTTAAATATATAAAAATCGTAAATATATTTCCGTTGTCTAGTACCTGTAACACACAAGTCCTTACCGTGCTTACCACAGGACTTTCTTTATATAATAGCGGGCAAACGAGGAATCGAAACATTTTTTTGACTACCGATACCCATGAACATCCACATTATTACACTACCAATGTCAATTACACTACCGAATCCTTGTCGTGGCGGCGGGGCTTAGTAGCCTGGGATGAAACCAGGCGAAGCCACTTGAACCGAGGGGCCTGCTCTACGTGGGGTACAAAAAAGAGGTCTTATAAGGGGGGGGGGGTTTCCTGTGGTGCGGGTCAACCCTTCTGTGGAGGAGACGTCAATTCCGGTTAAGGTACTGACTAGCCATCGAGGTGCTCCGATATTGTTGTTCCAGGGTACCTCATCAAATACGGCGATAATGGCACTCTCGGTTGTTTTTGTGGCACTATAATATGCCACGAGCCCCACACAGCATTGGACGCCACCCAGGGCCGGTGATGGCGCGCAAATACGTTTCCACGTGTTAAAAGAGGCGTCTAGGTGACAGGTGACACACACGTGACGGCAAGAATTCCACAAAGCTAAAAGCAGTACCTACAAGACTACAAAGACAGAAACTTGCATGTGACTGAAAGTCAAATATAGACACTGCTCTTCACCGCACAAAACCGGCCAGGGGCGAGTTGAACTCGCAGACGAAGGGTTCCGTACCATGGTCTATAAAAAGACGACAAAAAATCACGTCCGTTGTATGACAGCCCCTCCATATTTATTTTCTGGTTTCCTACCATTTGCGAAAATTTTGACTTTCAATCAAGGTTCATAAGATACAGCCTGGTGAAAAACAGACGGACAGCGGAATCTTAGTGATAGGGTACACAGTTACCCTCTGGATACAAAACACAAAAATGACGAGGCACGAGGGAGGAGGTCTCGCTCACATGATACCGGCGTAAAGTGTCATTTTCGCTGTTTGTGTGAGCTTTCTAAGTAGCCGGTGGCTCATTGGTGGGGAGGAGGAAAGGAGGGCAATGCACCGGCACAATTATGGGGATGTTCACGGACATCGTAGTCATAGAAAGGCACCGATGGCTTGTGTGAGAATTTTTCTTACCTCGTAATCAGTTTTAAACGGGAGCCTCCTGCCCGCGATGGTGAGGTTGGTGGGCAGCGGGAGTATGAATCTACAAGGCCTGTCCATTTTCTTGGCGACGAGTGCGCACGACGTCGCCACTTGGACGTTGCGACTAATTTTGCCTCCAAAACCGCCGCCCAGTCGCCGCACTTTCACATGGACACTGGAAATTCGAGATTGTTGTCACAATTAGATAATTCGCTTGAGTGAACTGAACTGAACCAATCGAGAACTGGCGAGATGATGTGTTGTTGTCGTAGTAACAGAAATGGGAGGATGGTCGGTACCACGACTGATTTCTCTCCATTCGGGTCAGACTACCGCCCCTTCGAAATAGAAGAATCACGGAACAGGGAGTGCACTTGTGAACTATAATATGTCTTGCGCAGTCGGCTAGTCCCTTTAGAGATAGCCACCGTGGCCGATATTTGGCAATAATTATAAATTTGAACATAATTAATTGGTGTTTCAATATATATTTATATTTTATTGCGCAAAATTATCCACTTAGGTTTTGATTATATGAAAATTTCTTTATGATCCAAGTCTTCAAATTTAATCGTTAAGTATATCTTTTTGTGGTTGGTGATGTTGTATTATGAAACTCGATCAATTGTCACCTGTGTTATTTACTAAATATATATACGTGACGCCGTCGACTGACGAAACTAAATTGACATAAGATTTGTAGATGGCCCATTTCAGGTGTGATTATGTACCATTACACAATTAAAAGTGTTAAATACACAAATTTCAGTGTTGGTTACACGATGGGTCATGCTGTCGCGATTCATGCGATCTGTGAGTTTGCGGTGGCCCATAGAGGGGATGGCGGAAGAAAGGCAATTCGCTCTAACGTGTTTGTAGATGTTTATGGGCGTTGTCGGGCTATTTCCTTTTTCGGACCTGAACTTATGTCTTAGAAGTGTAGCCAAGCCCATTACACCTTTATCGGATTGCTATGAATGCTCGCTGGAAGACGGGACTGGTTTTGAGGTCGAAAAGGGGTTTAACTCCCACTCTCCCGCAGATGTGAGAGATACATCCCGATATGAGAATGTTCTGCTCCGTTTCTGACGTCGAGGGATCACAGCAGCGAAATGGCCTCTGCGCTGACGTGAATGAATGGCTCATGGAGAGGATCATGACCGGAGGGAGGTCGCATTATATTATTACCGCGCAACTCACTCGCTTTCCTTCATATTCAAGCAGTTGGCTACAGCAGTCTGCGTCAGGTCCATCCACTGGGTCGTATCGTAGACTTCCAATCCCTGGTCCACGGGCACCACCACGCATGATAACGGCTCCATATAGTAATGGTACTGTGCTCCCGCCGAGTAAGTACCTTTGACAATCTTCTTAACATTGTCGCCTTTCTTCGTCGCTACAATGGTGTCCCCGGTAATGTATCGTTCGCTATCTCTTTCCGCAACGTCTATTTTTAACACCGGTTTCGATCTCAGCTCGTTTTTATAGGACACTTTTACTTTCCGTGCCGAGTTCACTGCTAGTATTTCGTTATCGGCCACAAGTATGGCCACTGGCTGTCCATGATACTGCACGGTCTCTGCCAGTATCTGTTCCTTCTCCGTCTCCAGCTGATATCCAGGAAAGGCGAAGGAGTTCACACCGGGGAAATCTTTTGCTGTGTACAATCTCAACACTCCGGGTATTTGCTGGAAGATATATAATCTATTATTAGATTCTTAAGAGCTAGTATTAATGCAATGCAGACTGCAGACGATTATGCTGTCATGAGCCTCACGCTCATATATGATGTATGGCTCAGATCTGCGAGAAGTGACGGCCACGCTGCCGTGTTGAAAGTTGAACATTTGAAAATGGATAACACAGCTGTATAACTTAAGCATTTAATTTTATACCTTTAGAACACTCTGACGCACACGCGTATCAGTTTGAACTGAAAATTATGCATATCTATTAAGTAGTTTCCTTTTCCTACAACATGACATGTTGAAGGTAACTAACGGGCGTTTATTTTTCTAAATTACGACATAATGGTATCTTTTCCGATGTAAAATCATTGGTTTCATGGTCAGATCAAGGCAAAGATAGCACAAATTGGTCAAGACTGGAACTCAATTGGAACCGGAAGGGTTTAACAACATAGGTACGAAATAATGATTTTGTTCCGCAGATTATTTCATACGAGTATTTAAGAAAATCTTTGAAATTCGGAGCGTGTATTTTTTCAATCACTTGGAATATAGTCTATTTAGATGTGAAAAAATGTGTCCAGCAGTTCTGACCTGGTCTTCTGGCTCCTTATACTGTGCAATTTGACATCTATTAGCATGACCATATTCTTTTTTACACAACAATTTTGATTAATCATTAAACCAGATTAATTCGCTAAATACCTATTAGTATTATTTATTTATTCGGTGCCTTGATTTCCAACCTCGCAATCATCCATTGGGGATAGTAGCGGCCACGAGGGACAACTCATCTATATAATAATCATTTAATATGGACGTTTACTTTAGGAGTCTTTGCTCTGACTTTTTTTTCTGACACGTTTGCCCTGTTGTACTCAAAGATATAAAGAAGAACAGTTACACTCACCAAAACCTCGGAGCCGTCGACCTGAACCACCTCCCCACTGAAGACTGTCGACAGCACAAACGCCGCGAACACTTCGTGCTTTAGCGGCGGTATGTCATTCACGTACCGAGCCTCGCCGGAGCTCTGGATGAGCGCCTCATACTTCGGCACCGGCTGGTTCAGCGGGTACAGGGTTGGGTTCGTCTGGAACGCCTGGATGCCCTTCGACACGGGACGGTAGATCAGGGAGCCGCCCGACTTGTATTGAGATGATACTATGTTGCTTGGAGCGATGCTGAGGATGAACTGCAAACGTATATTATAGTGTCAGGAACAAGGATGTCACCAGCCAGAGGGGGTCACAACAACATAAAAAATATAAAAAAATACCGATAAATCCTAGAACATATAAAACACAATTGTATTACAAGCCTTAGCTCTGTGGAGGGGCAACTGTCTCACCTTGTTTCCCCTTGGCTTAGCCCTCGTCATAGAGCAAAGCCTTGATCAAATTAGTCTAGATTTTTTAAAAGTATTAGTTAAGTAATTCAAATCAGTAACAGGTCGTGCCACGCTGCGTTGCAGGCCAATTGGGCTGACACGAGCGAAGAGTTCTAGGGACCTCTTCGCTCACATAATACCGCCGTAAAGTGACAAATTTGTGTATTTTTCATGCGTTTGTAAGCTCACGGTGGTCCATTGGAGGGGAGCAGGAAATAAGTATACGCACTGGCATAATAATTACGCGAATGTTTATTGGAGTCGGTAGTCACAACGGCTCAGACTGTCTGTTAGTCCCCTATAATATAAAATGAGGCCTTTTTTGTATTTTTTTAACAAGTAATCAGTCATGAGAACAACGTATGAAAATATCTGCGCATTAAAATAATATGAATCATCTAAATATGTTCTGGTCCTAATTTATAGTGCAAAAGCAGTCCGCAGACACGACCGCGTTCTACTTATTACTCACTGCTGTTTTCGTTCTGTTCTGCCCAAACCTGGGCACCTAAACGTGCCGGCCGCTGGGCCAGAAATACATTATAGTAATATTACTAAAACTACCTTATAGAACAATCCAATGGCCAGCTTCTTTCTATACTGCGGAGCTGCTTCAGGCGGTTCGTCGGCAGGCGCTATCTCCTGGTCCAGCACAGCTATAGCCGACTGCAGTACGCTATTGCTGAAGGGGTTCTTTCCCTCCAAAAACGTCTCCGTATTGGTGGCGTGGTTGAAAGTCCCGGAGATGTTGCCGTATACAATAGTCGCTCTCTGGATGACGTTCGCGTTGTTTATCTCAAAGTTAAACGCCGCGTTCACAGTGGCTAATGCGTTCTGACTGCGAGGCATTATCTGGAAATCACATAAGTAGTCGAATGAAATTGTTCCTAAAAATGTAAAGCTTATTAACGATTTCAGTCGAAAATTTACCAGCTGACTTCTGATATCCCCTCTCGATAATTTTTCTATAGTAGCAAGAAGGGGTCTGATTCAGAGGCCTTTGACGACTAACAACACCCGTAGACATCCACAATCCTCATTATCAGCTGGAATCCACGTGTTAAGCAGATATGTACTCCTAGGTTCCAAATAGATTCCAGATGGATGGATGGAAATAGACGCATGAACCACACGGATGGTTCATGCCGGCCCAATAATGCAGCATAGTACTGCCTCTGGCAAATTGATTTGATTTTAAAGACAGGCTAACCTATAAAATTGTATAATGATAGTAATAATGTGCTTGTAGTGTACAGACTATATACCTGATAAGTAAATATATATGAGGATGTATATCGTACATATCAGACATATAATCTGCCGTTTCGCACTACATGTTATGGACCGCGGACTAATAATAGTGCTTGAGGGAGTGAGTAAGAACACTCTGGGGGAAGTAAGCCGATATTAATTATTGATATTACCTGCATATGAGGCTGTGTGAGGGTGGCATCGGAATAACCTCACCCTCAATCCAAGCCCAGGGTGACGTAAAAGTCGTTAAGGGGCACTAGGCTCTTAAGATCTAAGAGGCTTCAGCGAGCTGGTTGTTTGTGTCCCGTCTGTTTCATAGAGACAGTGGAATAGTCGGGAGCACCGGACAGAAGTCGCGTAGAGTGACGGCGGTACCATTTATCGGATCGGCGACAGGCAGCAGTGGCACCGGTCCAAAAGCTAATGTGTGATTGACAATCCACCTGCTCAGCGTAAATGGACGACAAAAGCAAAATTCGGCCAGCGTAGCGGCCATGGTAATGGTAGAACAAGGGGTGCCAAGGACCTCCGGGCTACGGATCGCTACCACTGATTCGACCTGGCTACGTATAACGGACGAACGCTTCGAATAGATAAGCACTTAGTTGAGCTGGAGGTGGAACTGGGAAAAATCCGATGGCACGTTCTGGGGATATGTGAAGTCCGAAGACAAGGTGAAGACACCATAGCTTGCCAACGGATCCCCTATTCTACATCAGGGAAGGCGACAATTCATCATAAGGCGGCCAGGGATTCCCCGTGAATAAGTCCCTCGTGTTCCCTACATTGTTGAAATCTCGAGTGTGTCGGCTAGGGTGGCGTATCTTACACTTGAACTGACTAAGAGGTACAGCCTCAAAGTGATACAAGTATACGCACCAACCTCGACACATTCCGATGACGATGTGAAGGCAAGTTATGAGGATGTCTCAAAAGGTCTTACATAACACCTGTGAAGCCCACTTTAATGTTGATATGGGGGTCTTTAATGCCAAAGTGTGTGTACAAAATGGTGTCGGTTCCAGTCTAGGACCGCATGGAGTCGGAAGCCAAAATCGCAGGGGTAAATGCTGAAAATTTTCCTCGAGGAAAAGGCTATCTTCTTAATGAGCTCTTATTATAAGAAGTCCCATAGGAAGTAGACATGGCGGAACCACGATAATATGTCCAGTAACGTGGTTGACTTCATTATGACGGACCCAAACATATATTTAGGGATGTTTCCGTGATCAACAGGTTTAAAACCGGAAGTGATCACCGATTGGTTTGACGCTATCTGAATATAGGCTTTGACGCGAGCGTGTCCGATTAGTACAGTCAATAACTAACCTAATTTCTTAAAATTCAGCACCATGGACGACATTTTCACCATAAGGCAAGTTGTACAAAAGACACATGAATAGAGTACAATCGGCCGCTGTGCCTTGCCTTTGTTGACTATGAAAAAGCTTTTGGCTCTCTCGTAACCTGGGTTTTTCTGGAAAATGTACAGCGATGTCAGGTCGATTGACGATACGTCGAAGTACTGAGAACATTATATGACCCTGCTTTTATGTCCAACCTGTCGGGAGGTCAAACTAGGCCAATCCAGTTGCATCGAGGAGTACAACAGGGGAATGTTATTTTCCAGAGACTGTTCAATAACGCTTTGGAGGACGTCTTTAAGACCTTAATAACGAAGACTTTTAAACCTTAAAGGGCAGAATGCGGCAAAATAAATATTGACGGCGAGTACCTCTCACATCTACGTTTATAGCGTATATGAATCCTTCCGACGTATTTGCCTTAGGATAAACTTGGACAAGAGAAAGATCATGTCCAACGAACACGTTCTCCCCGGGCCAGCCAACGTCGATGGCGCTATTCTGGAAGTCATAGACGAATACGTCTACCTCGGGCAGCTATTGCTATTAGGTAGACATAGCTTCGACGAGATACGAATTATCTGCGCAGGACGTATTATAGACTTGCTTGGGCTGACATTAAAGCTGGCTCTATTCCCTTGTTCTCCTATGCTAATGGGAGCACCGACGAGACTCGATGCCAAACTCCTGACTCCGAGCTTGTTATTAGAAATTGAAAAATAATAATATGTACAACAACTTAATATGTAGATTTCTTTATCGGACACGTCCAACCACACTTCCCACCGCCGCTACTCCTGTCTTCAGGATCCAAAGCGACCACCGCTTGTGACCCTTTGGTATAATCGCCGAGAGCCCAAGGGAATGCTAAAAACTGCCTTGGGACCCGCAACAAATTTAAGTAGTATAAGAGTAGGAAGTGCATCCAGTCTCAATCCCTTTCCTTTCTTCCATGACATCTACACGTAATGGAAGAACTACTTCTACGTGTATGTATGTGTAAGTTTAGAACTTACCTTATAAGTTACATAACGATGGTACGAGCTCAGAGGAGGCAGTAGGAAGTTCACGATGACCTTTCCTTGCATGTCGTAGTCCAGGAACTTAATCAGCGACATGGATGTAATTGTTCCATCATGTTTACCTGTAATGAAAATAACGTGTAGTCCGGGCGTTCAACAACCATAGAATTCCGAAACTATGCAGATGCGTTGCTCTCCTTCTCCCTATCGCCACCAATGATAAATAAAATGGTAAAAGTGTATAATGGTAAAAGTGTGCTCTAGTATTATACAATACATACCATATGTATTCGATCGACTTTAGTTAAAAAATAACTTTTGATAAGAGGTAGTGCCACGCTGCATACTACCTCCTCCCATGCAACGGATTTGGCAGGCACGATCAGGTTCACATAACACCGCCGTAAAGTGACATCTTCAGTGTCGCGTTCCGTGCGGTTTGTGAGCAGCTGTTGGCCCATTGGGGGTGGGGGCAGGAGGGCAACGCATGCGCATAGTAATTATGTGGATGTTCATGGGCGTCGGTAGTCGTAAAAAGGCTTCGATTTCTCGTTTGCGCCCCTATTCTATAAGAAAAATCTAGTTTTAACATTGATCTTATAGTTATACAAATAGATTTTTTTTTCGATCTGATTTCTAGTTCCAGACATTCAAAGAAAAAAAGCTTATCAGTTGAATAGCATATCCATGACGTAGGATTGTTTAACTGCCAATGTCACATGCCGTTGCATGTGACATTGGAAACATTACAAAACATTACAAAACGTGGTGACCTACGCCGTTGCGAATGCAACACCACGTTTTGTAATGTTTAAAAATTCGCATGGAACAAAGGTACTGACGTATTTGTATCGTAGCGCCCACCGACTCGAACAACAGGAAGACGTCCGACTGGTAGGAACGCTTCTTGTGCTTGATCATTAAGTTACCCGCCAGGGAGCCGATCTGGAAATTGGCCCGTTACATAAGTACATACATACAGTTGTTTAGAGTATAAGCCATCAGTCGGAGTCTGCTAATGACTACCGACGCCCATAGACCTCAGCAAAATTGTGTCCTTCCTGAAACTCACAAAATGTCACTTTACGGCGGTATCTATGAGTAATCATAGTGCTAAGCTAATTTACTCGGAGCCTGGGGTTACGCAAAATATTTGGTAAATTTATTTCGACAGGATTCTATAAAACTTTATAAATCGTACCACAATCACGCTGAATCGGTGATGGGCTGTCTGTTGAAAAGCGGTTTGTGGCCATTACCATCAACCAGCTAGACTTTTCAACTTGCTAAATACATGCCAATTTTTTAGGGTCCCGATCATAGGGAACGATTATCAGCCAAATCGACTAGTCTGTCGCTCTAAAAAACCATATATTGTGATTATAAGAAATAATCATTTCGACTGCATTGAGCCGATATCGATTTCGGGACCTTCCGGACTATCATAGGTTCATGTGTGGTTACACAAAATCATAGAATCGCTTCATCGGTATTATGTAGCAGGAGGTACTTTCTTGGTCGATTCGGTAAAGCACCAACAAGAGCACGCTATCGCTAAGGCACGTTGTACTTACACTTCTAACAGAATAGTTCGCAACCAACTTTAAATGCTTCGCCATTTCTTCTAAATATTTAAACTCGTCCTCTTTGGATGCCACGTACTCGAATATCTGAATGCACTTCTCCAGCGACACATTGGCTCCCAGCACGAGGTTCTGGTCGAACGAGTACTTCTTCAGGGAGCCTACACCACTTATGTCGATCACCACTGGTGGGTATTCGAACTCATTGATAAGTACACCTGCAAGAAGAAGTAACGATGCCCATAGACACCATCATATAGATTCTATTCTGAAGAAACTCACTCGTCACTTGCGGATCATGTGAATGATAGTAAAATGTACAGCACAACTCGTGTCATGTCTTACTTTCTTCGCGTCTGGCCAAACGAGTAGGTTATGTAAGATATATTGGTTTATTCGAAATTTCAATAACATTATTTAAAATATTTATAAGTTGTTAAAGCCTTCCTAGTCAAGTCAGGTTATATTTAAGTGTAACTTGCTGAAGTGTTCATTAGATTTAGCAACTTATAGAATGTCGAATATATATCAAAAATAACTACATTTTTGGATTGAAATATGCTGTGGAAAAGCTTAATCGTTTTAAAGAAATAATGAGACTTATCAAGTGACAGGTATAGCTAGATTTATGGTCTTTAGACATTCCTCTTACCCGCAAATACAAGAGCTGCATACCGATACAATTTTAAAAGTAGATAAAGTAAACTATAATTATCTTGGTCAATAGGCCGAATCCTCTCTCCTAGTTTTTAAGACGAGCACACGAGCATTAGTGCTGTCATGACTGGCGGAAATGACAGCATATGGTACAATTCACACCGGGACGGAAGTGGCGCGCAGTGTAAGATAATTTTAAACTTATGTTTTTACTTATCGCTTGGGAATGCTCTCGAGCGGTCGCGAGCAGTTGCCGGAAGTTGCAAGCAGTCCCAGGCAGTTCCACGCCGTTCCCGTCCTGTTGTGAATTGAGTCTAAAAGTAGAGGTGAATCGGACGACACCATAAATTCCCAGCTATCGTACGATTAAATGTTACCAGTTCTCGCACTATATATAGTGCTTACCTTTGCTTGTGTCTCCATCGATTAGAATATACGGATCCGTATCGTACATACTGATGACGCGAAATATTTGATCTACATCGAACACTTTAACAAAGACGCCATTCTCAAACTTCAGTGTAATTATTTCGGTTATCTCCTGGACTTCGTCCACAATACTCCACTCACTGCTCGCACTGGACACAGAGCATTTTCTTTCACATTTCTTTTCGCATTTCATTTTACATTTGGTGATATCTTCAATATCCATTTCCTTGACCTTCGCGCATAGGTCTGCGCTGGCGTTCTGGGACAATGACTTCATTGTGTCCAGTATCGGCCTGTAGCCGGTACATCTACACGTGTTGCCCGCAAACGAGGTCTCGACTTCTGCCATTGTCATATTCTTATCTCGAAATCTGAAGAAGATATTCTGATAGTTTAGCCATTAGGAGGTGATAAGATTATGTCCCATTGGTGGGGAGGGAGGAAAGTAGGGGCAACACATCAGCACAGTAATTATGTCGATGTTCATGGGCGTCGGTAGTCGTAAAATGGCTCCAATTGCTCGTTTGCTCCCTATTCTATAAAAAGAAATATTAGCAAATGTCATCTCAGGTAGTTGTTTTTTTTTTTTTTGGACTAAATATGTATTAATGATTCTTAGAGACTTTCTGTGCTGGGTGTCTTTAAAGTTTTTTTATTTAATATATCCTCATCAAATCCTTTCCAATATAGAAATAGTTTGTTTAATTGTGAACCGACAATTCTGATGTCACTGCCTTCTTAATGCTAATAATGAATAGTCTATTAATAATTATTATTTTTGTTAATCTCAAGACACTCACGTATACATTTGCATGACCCATCCCGGGGTGCAGTACCCGCACTGGGTGCCGTTAAACGAGGCTATCCGCTTCTGAATCTCGTCGTATCCCTCTAAACGATTGCCCACTCCTTCCACCGTGGTTATATCCCAGCCGTGGCAGGAGAAGATCAGAACTAGGCACTGAAGGCAGAAAAATAAAAGTTGAAGCATGGCTACAATCACTAAATTCTACTGATAATATAAATGCGAACATGCGTATGTATGTTTCTTATTCTTTCACACATCTGTGTGAAATTTGACTTGGGTACTTTTTGACTGACAGCGCTGAGGAAGTGTCCACCTTCATCGGTTAGTATAAGACACGTCAAGCGACAGTCCAGGTGAGACTTTGGTCTCGGGTATAGGACACAATCTGGAAAACACAACAAGTACCTATGTCCCAAAAAACATGGATTCCTTAGAATGTGTTTTTTTATCTTTGGGCAGGTCGCGATCGCGGAGCCCACTTCGGTTAAAATTAGTACAATTAATAGCGTGTCACTAGATGTACTATTACTTATTTTCCCTGCTACAAAAAAAACATATATGCTACTGTTGCGTTGTTAAAAGATCGCACGCGCCGCTCTCGTACACAACACGTGAAATGTAGCTACTATATCGTGCTCTGTGTGGTATAAGCGAGTTCTCAGTGATGTACTATTAGAACTTTACTATGAAAAGGGCCTCCCTTAATTAAGCTATTTTGATAATCGTTAGTAAATACCTGGGCGGATTGAAAAGTACTCGGCCTAACCGACATTTATTCAATTCTAAAAATCAAATCTACCCACTTTATTCACTTCAGTTTAGACTAGTTAATTGTGTGAAGTGATAGACGTGTGCGATAATTATTTGTGATTCTGTAAGTTTTTTTAAGAAAGTAATCGGATATAGTCTCTGCAAGTGCAGCAAGTCGAGCAGCGCACCGTCACTACGTACCTCCATAGGAAGGGGCTACCACCGAAAGCCATTCATGATGATATGATCAGTACTTTAGGAGATTCCGCTCCGTCTTATTCAGCCATCAAAAAATGGATAGCAGAATTCGAGCGTGGTAGAGAGAGTGTGAAAGGTGAAGCCGGCTCTGGAAAGCCTTCGACGTCCATTACTGATGAAAACATTAAAAAAGTATTTTTTATTAAAAAGATTAGAGAGATAGCTAAGGTTATAGGCATCTCTTATGAATGAACTCAAAACATCATAGTAACGAATTGGGTTTCCGCGAGGTGTTGGCGAGGTGGGTTCCACAACTGCTTTCTGTTAAAGATGGCGGTAATCCGCAATTGGATGGTGGATTGGTTGGATTGGTGGCTTTGAACTATTACCGCATCCGCCTTATTGACCTGATGAGGCATCGTCAGCCTTTCTTCTGTTCCCTAACCTAAAAAAACAACAGGTCAAAAATTTTCGACAAACGACGACGTCAAACAAGCTGTAGACGCATATTTTGACTCTAAAGAGGAATCTTTTTTTTTTTCAACAGTCTATATGCCTTAAATAGGAGATGGCAAAAGTGCACCGAACTTGATGGTGACTATGTGGTAAAATAAAAATATAACTGATTTAGTATGTGTTTATTTTCATGATTAGGCTGTGTCATTTTCAATTCACCCTCGTAGGTATAATAGTTGATTTATGTTATAACACAAAATATTATATAACTTTATACTAACTTGCTGCGCCTTAAGACGTATATCATGTGTGAAAGCATAAAGATGAGAAACCTTTCTACTCATGATTGGAGTTCTATATAGATCACAATTTGCATTTAAACACTTGCGTTCGAAATTCAAACAGTGGTTCGGTTTTGTGCCAAACACACAGTTTATAGGTATTTTAGTTATCACATTTGTACAAACAACGCGATACGAGGCAAGTTTTGTTTCATTATACAAATACAACATTCTTACATTCTTATCGGCCTCGTTACTTATGTTACTACGGTATTGCCGTGAGAAACGACTATGAGGCCACAAGGATGCTTATTGGCGTCCGGCATGTCCCCCACTTTTAGCCCTACATTCGAGTCAGCGTCGACACTATTTCAGCTATCGGGCGCGAGCTGCCACCGTCAGAGTCGCGGGATAACGGACCCCGCATACACCACGGACACACTTATATCGGGTTGTAGTAGTTGTGTGTGGGGAGAGAGGAGTCGTCGTCCCCTTCGACCCCGAGCCTAGTCTCATCGCCCGACGAGCTCGTATAGCAATCTGAAGACGCTCTGCTAGGCTTCTCTTCGCTTCCATAACATAAGCTTCTGTGTCGAAGAATATACAATTAATAATACTTACAGAATTAACAGAGAATGTCTCTACGGTGTCTGTGGTGTAGTTGCGGGCGCGGACGGACACGATGCAGGACCCGCACACGCCCTGCTTGCACATGGCCTTCGTGCCTGGCAGGCCCAGCGTGTAACGCAGGTAAGCGTATAGCGACGTCTCCCGGTATAGACATTCGTCCGCTGTCAACGAAAATTTGTGAAAACATGAAAATTGTGCAAACCAATTTAACATCAGCCGGTGTGTTGCAATACTTTATATCATCACTAGCTGTCCGTCCCGGCTTCGCACGGATAGTTCACAAAGTAAAGCAAAAGTTCACTGATTTACATAAAATGTAAAGAATATAAATTATAAATTCGACCTTGTGAACATTACGCGTAGTCGTGACGACAAATATACGACGAAAGAACATATGTCGGAACAGCCAAAAATTCCCGAAACTATTTAAGAATTTACTTTATCATTTTTTCACACCTTTGGTTACATTTTTAATGTTTTCATAATGATCTGTAATGTTATAGAAAATGTCATATAACCCATGTTCATCACAGACAATGTTTTATTCAATGCAAACATACGAACAAACAACCAAATGTTTCCTCTTTTCCTTCTCACAATATTTGTATAGATTTCAGTTCAAGATATATATTATCAGGTATCAAGGACCTAGTTAATATAAAACGCGTAACTCCGGCCCTATTAGTCGCGCGTCATGGTATATAGCCTATAAGCTATATATCCCACAGGGTCTTCCTTCCTCGACAGCCTTCCTCGATAAATCGACTATTCAACACAAAATATATTTTCAATTCGTGCCAGTATTTCCTAAGATTAGCGCGTCAAACAAACAAAGTCTTTAGCTTTACATTATTGGTGCAGATAGCCTAGCCTACCTAGCCTCGCCATAAATGTTGTAACAAAGGAAAAAAATTTTACTTTTACAATGTGTTAGTATAACTTACTTGTATATGTGTTATACA
>JAFELO010001024.1:112213-125135 GCA_017140195.1 Eumaeus atala | reverse complement strand
TCATACTTTGAAAATACCGGTGCTATTTAAACAAAAGGTATATGTTATAAATATATTAGTACAACTGGCTTTATTTTCGGGGACATTGTATACAATAGTTATGTTATGTTACAATGATTTCACCATAAAACGTGTCACTATGATTATCAATAGGAGCTATGCCCTGTAAAACAAATTAAGTAGGAAAGTATTTTATGGATTATACTTAGTCTGGCCGTAAATGTGATACTCAAGATGGTATCAAATCTGCTATCATTTTGAGTATTAAGTTCACATAGATTGCTATAGGCCCTGTATTGCTTGTCCCCACCATGGTTCGAGCCTTGTTGTGGTGGTTGCGCTCAGGCGCCTGGAGTAAATAGAGACACCTTGGGTGAAGCCAATTGAACCGAGGAGGGGGCTGCGATTTCTACCCCCTCATACAAGAAGAGTGGACCAAAGGACAGGAAAAGGAGCCGCTTTTTATACCCCTCGTATGATAAGAGGGGACAAAAGAGAGAATCGAGGAGGCGCTTTTGCACACGAGGGAAGGGACGAGGATGGGAAACTCACCCCATTTGACTGTCGCAAAGTCGGTGTCTTGTGTCGGTCTACTGTGGTGCGAGACAACCCCGTCTGTGGAGGTGGAGCCGGTCCCTTAGGGGGCTGACTAGCCGTTGATGCGCCCTAATGATGTGTTGTTCCGGGGCACCTCACCAAAGGCGACACGGATGGCACTCGCGGTGGTTTTTGTGGGTATTCGGCACTATCATATGCTGCGAGTCCCACACACCACTGGACCCCACCCAGGGCCGGTGAAGGCGCGTAAATGCATTTTACCAAAAAAAAAAAAAGGTTTAGACGCGCCAATCTCAGGAACTACCATTTATCTAATAGGTGTCCTTTTATTTAACATGTGTATTAGTCTGTCTCTGGATAAATACTGGCATGCGTGGTACATGGACACACTACATCCTCCTATGCAACCGAGTTGGGCCGTCACGTCCGGGGAAATACCTCTCGCTCATTTGAGACTGGCGTAAAGTGACAGCGTTGCTGTCGTGTTTCGTGCAGTCTGTGAGTAGGCGGCGGCCCTTTAGGGGTATGATAAGAGGACAAAGCATCCGCGTAATAATCATGTGAATGTCCATGGGCGTCGGTAGTAATTAAAAGGCTGAGATTGTTCGATTATGCTATATTTTTTTTATTTAAAAGCCACCGTTTTTGTTAACTGGATCATTTAACAGGTTTTTACGACGTTATCTTACGATATTTTTATTATTACTTTCTTTATATAACAGTTAATTTTCGAGGGTGCCTTACTAACGGTGGGGGTATGAGCATCGCAGGTGTAATGTTCAGATGTGTTAGGAATAAGGCTCTCTTTTATACTTAATCGTATTAATTGTATTCTCATTTTGTTGTTGGGAACTACTCTGTTGTGTTTTGTGATTATAAATAAAATTTTATCGATCTATCTACAGCTTATGTAGGTCCACAACTGACAGGTCTTAAAATAAATTTGGACAAGACAACAGTCATACCCAAGGATCACGTGACACGTTCACCGCTTTACGAGGTGACTCCCTGCTAGAAGTTGTTGCTGAGTATGCGCGCCTGTCCCGTTAGGTAAATCTGTATCCACGAAAGAGGTTGAATGTCGAATCCAAGTATATAAAATCGTTAACCTTAAGATATTTTTGTACAAAATACCAGAGTGCCTTAATACGGAAATCTTCGACCAGAGTATGCTACCATTAGTGATAACATATGGAAACGAAACGTGGCCGCCAAACTTCACCAAGCTCAGGGACACTTATGTTGACATGGAAATAGCTGTGTTTGATCTTTTTCTGGCGGCCCCCACTGGAAGACGGCGTGCTGGACGACCTCCTACTCGGTAGATTTAGGACTTGGTCAAGTGATACCAAGCCGCTGGATGCAAGTGCTTCGTGAACGTGACCTGTGGCGGTCTGTCCGTGACGCACATGTGCACGACATCGCCCTGCGGGTGATGATGATACTATTCCTTGGTATAACGAAAATCTAATGGTAGAGATAAATGTGTTAAAATTTTAACTCAGTACCTGGCTATTCCGGTTCAGAGAGAGCGAAGCAGATTGGTTCTTATCCCTTGCGTAAGGAGCCCAAACAAGCGGCGGATTAAGGGCTGCCCTTATTTCCTTACTTTTTATTCTTTTAATATGGAAGTCGTCTCTCGCGACGGTACCTACATAAGATATCACTCCCATACATTTTCTTCTGATATTTATCATGTGATTATCATCATCAGCCCTTTGTATATTTTCGGATAATTTTTTTTACAGCATAGCAATTGTTCAGAGACGAATGTGAGGCCTTGACCCCCTAGGCCCCAGATACACCACATTTCTTCCGTTTCTATAGTAAGGGCAAACAACAAATAGGAGCCTTCTGATGACAACTGTCGCCCATAGACATCTGCATTATTGTCTCGCGGATGCCTTGCCCACCTGTCCTCCACACTTCCAATGGGTCACCGGCTGCTTACAAATCGCACGAAACACGACTACATAGCCGTCACTATACGGCGAGCAACAGGTCGGCCCGGCCCAATTCGGCTGCAATGCAACATGGCACCACCTCTTACAAAAACTTATTTGTTCCTATAAACATAAATAACCTGTCTTCCATTGTGTTTTTATACAAAAAAGCCTAAAACTTTACAATTTGCAAAGTAGAACTTAGATCTTCGTACCACAATTCTCAAAGTATTAAACGAATATGTGAAGTATATATTTATTTCTTAAATAACATTTTTCTCTTCATAAACATTTCTCACATTTACATAAAATTTTCCTCATAGATAAAGTATGACTAAGATATGGTGTTGCTTTATTTGTTCATCTATCGTGTGTACCTAATATCTATGTGTTTTATAAGCCTGTCCTTCCCCGTGCTTAAAAAAATCTGTTTATTTCTTTAAATTCGTTCTAGTGCGAGAGCTACTAACACACTGAGGGTATTACCGGTAGCTACAACTTACAAGTGTGGCGGCATGAGAGTCGTACGGCCAGACAGCCAGTCAAACTGACAGAAAAATTGATAAAAAACGATCCTGTTATGGTTCCGTTTTTAAGGTTCAGTACCTCTCAAGTGAGATTTATTAATTACCAGTTGGTTGGTATTTTTTCTTTTGAGGAATCAATAAAAAATACCACATCAGAAAGAAGAAGTCTAAAAGATATTTCGTAATAGGTTGTACCAATTTTTCATAGCAACTGGAATCAGGCCCGTATGGGTACCTCTCATTCACATCGACAATTTTAACCAATTTAGCAGCGAATATCTCTCAAACTACGTGTATTAGCATAATCAAAAAAAATTGGAAATCTTGGAAATCTCCAGATCATTTAAAACCCGTAGTAATTTTTTAAAATCTAGTATAGTTTTAGTTAGCATTAATTTGTAACGATTCATTAAGACCATCGAAATTTCAAACAACCAGCACTCATAATCTCCTAGTAAAACGTCTGTTGATATATGGACAGATGGACATAACGAAATTATAATGGTTCCGTTTTTTTTGTCATTTGGCCGCGTAATCCTAAAAAATGCTAAAGCAAATTCCGTAATTCAAGTATCGTTTATCTATACTAACAGTATTAATTTTTTTCTTAAAGGTTTAGACGCGCCCCCACCATGGTTCAAGCCTTGTCGTGGCGGTGGGGCTTAGTAGCCTGGGGTGAACCCAGGCGAAGCCAATTGAACCGAGGCTGATCTTTGCACCCCTCTTATAAGAAGAGGGGGCTTCAAGATCAGGAGGAGGAATCGTTCTCGGTACCCCTCTTATAAGAAGAGGGGACCTAAGAGCAACAGGAGGTGGCGCTTCTGCACACGGGGCAAGGGGCGAGGATGGGAACCTCACCTCATTGCACTGTCGCAAAGTCGGTGGGGTTGTCCTGTAGTGCTGGGCAACCCCATCTGTGGAGGTTGAGTTGGTCCCTTAGGGGGCTGACTAGCCGTGGAGTTGCCCTGATGATTGTTGTTCCGGTGCACCTCATCAAGGGCGGCACCAATAGCACTCGCGGTGGTTTTACCCACAGTATTCGGCACTATCATGTGCCGCGAGTCCCACACACCACTGGACCACACCCAGGGCCGGTGAAGGCGCGTAAATGCGTTTCCCCGCGTCACCAAAAAAAAAAAAGTTTAGACGCGCCAATCTCAGGAACTACCATTTATCTAATAGGTGTCTTTTTATTTAACTTTTCATTCGGGACGTTCGACAGAAGGCGGAAGGCGCAGTCCTGGCACTCTGACACACTGTCCAATATTACACTGACCGCACGACACCGGCGTACGCCTGCTTTCTCGATCTCTCCGAGGCCTTCGATCTCGCATCATATGTGCTTTGGAGAAAGATGTGGGATAGGGATCTGCCGGATGTACTGCTTAAAATGTTTCAAGACTCGACTGTCTCGAAGTCTCCCTGACTGCTATGGGTTGGAAAATGGGATTCGGCAAGGGGAGTTGTCGTCCCCAAATATTTTCAACTTTTACGTGAATGACCTCATAGTCGAGCTCGGTGCATGCGTGTCGCTTGTCGTGTGACATGAGCTGCGCGGACGACTTGGTCCTGCTGGGCCCGACTGCGAGGCCGATGAATGAAATACTCAGAGCTTATGAGAACTTTGCCGCATCGCATGGACATCCGATATACAATTATAAAATTAGCGAGTTCATCGGTTTTGGGGCCGCCGGTAGGTGTCCCGATTATGTAACTTAATTAGCCTTAATGGCATGATTTTAAACCAGGTGACTGTTACATTACTGGTGACCTTAGAGACGATGAGGACGTGGAAAGGGAGCGCAGGGCGCTGACGGTTCGGGGACACCTGGTGGCTGTGAGATTCGCCCGTTGTATGTGTGTTGATCAGGTAAAAGTAACACCGTTTAAGGCTTGTTATCAGGGTGCGTGTATACACGACGTATGCTGGCCAATGGCGAAGATCGTTAAACGCCCTGCGCATGCAATATAACAACGTTTTCAGGATGTTGTTGAAACTCCCCAGACCAAGAGTGGGACTCCGGGAGAGTGACAACAGCACTCTCAGAGCAGGGGCGGGTGACCCGCAGGCGCCTGTGCTGCGACATCTCGTGCGGATCACGATTCCGCTCGGGATGCCTCCTTTGTATTGGATCATTATTAATTTAATGTACAATATTAACCCTAGCTTTTAAGGTTCTTAGTTAAATAAAATTTTGAATTTACTTACACAAGTGCATATGTGATGCCCGAAATAAATTAAATTTCAATTTCAATTTGGAAAATTTGAATTTTTCTATACATATTTTATTGTGCTGTTTGTTTGAACATGGGTTTGAATCTCAGGAGCTCGCGGTTGAAATAAAATTGTTTAATAGTTTATTTATCGAGTAAGACTTAAGTCTAAGATATATAATGTGCATTAACAATAATTTTATTCAAATTGTTGTCCACCTGGCCGGAGTTGAATTTCGCCTTCCGCGAATATCGCTCTTTTTATACCTAGTATAGGAGCGTAAACTAACAAACGGAGCCTCCGTTTGTTAGTTTACGACTACCAACGCCCATGATCATCCAAATAATTACTTCCGACTTCTTTGCCCCTATTGTATAAAAAATGAACATAAGTGAAACAGCAGGGCACAATGATGTGATGAGGTGAAGATCCGAGCCGGAGGGTGCAGTCACGCAATGAGCCACCTATGCAAAATAACATTGTTCAATTGCTAAGAAAAATATCAATTGAATTAGGTGCGTGATTAATTGGCTTAAAACAATAATAGTTTCTGAGTACTAATAAACACTTCACTTCTTGCCTATATCAATAACATAGATTGTCTTAATCGCCGTATTTCGTTACGGCTAGCCATTTTCAAAAACATGGAAGCTTTATTTTGTGGCGGGTCACCTGGTGGGGATACGGCTGAGTAAAGTGAGAAAGATTTGGCCTTTATACGATATTCAATAAATGCCTTATTGAAATAAAGTGAATCATTATCTGCTTTTTTTGACATGTTTTAGTTCCAAATTTTAACACTCGCGGCGTTGCGTGACATGACAGCTACAATGGCGTCGGTTTTACAATACAGAGAAATATAAAAACTATCTATATCTATCTGTATATAAAATTTTCGTGTCGCTAACCGTCGTAGTCGTAACTTCATACATCTATAACATTATTCATGAACGTAACCAGCTATCATACACACAGAAACTTTCACGGCCCTGTAGAGAGCGTTCAAACAAAAAATAAATTAAAATGCTCTTCAGCTGTTCTGACGAAATCTTTAGTGAAAATATAGCTAGTTGTAATAATGTACCTGTTACATATCTGTCAAGATATATACATAGCCAGCATTGTGATGACAGCTATGACAGCGGATGTCTGTGTTGGACAATATCCACTACGGCCCCGAAGGCCATTAGTTGATGACGCCTTGGGTGCGTGTGTACCTCAGAGATGTGTTACAGCCATTGCCATTGTGCACGTAACACTCCTCACCTAGAGTCCATCTCTTAGGATGGTAACATCGCCCGCCTAATGCCGTCATGTCGTAACCCTTCAAGACATAAAGTACCTAAGTGAGAATATACACACTTTTAACACGTAAACAAGTCGTAAATAATCCGCGATTTGTGAAAAATTAAATATATAATGAGTATTAATTAAAATTACTTTTACAATAATTCGCTATTGTAGGTATACATATATATAGGTATACATATATATAGGTATACATATATATAGTATACGCGGAGCGCACTGGTTATTTAAACCGTTAAATTAAAATTATATATAATGGTCACTCTATCTCCAATCTTTATGATTTTTATAAAAAAGTATCCCCTTTCATAATGTTTTATATCAATTTTTGAATTCTTAATACTTTCTGAGTTACGAGAGAAAAACTCTAGGCCTTATTATAGGCATATTGGTTTGTTACATTATAAATTTTGTAATTTTTGATGTGATATAATCTATCTAGGAAACATGATGCTTACGAAAACAACATATTTTCTAGATGGATTTTTCTAGACCCCTTTATCAAGACTTAACAATTAGCTTAACTTCTATACTAGTGTTATGCACTTACGCACGATAAAAAACCTGATTGCGTTTTATAACACAATCAAATATTCCTTATATTTGATTGTGTATAAAACGCAATCATGTTTTTATAATGACCTATTACAATGTAATTATCTATATCCACGTTAGTAACGTGATGTAATGTCACGTCATTTATTAGTATTATACTATTACTAACATTTTAGTCAGAGGTAGTGCCATGTTGCATGCATAATTTAGGTCTTGGCACTACCTCTTATTATTGTAGAATATTAAATAATAATTATTTTATGTTAAAAATTAAATTATGTTAGTTAGTGTCATAGATTATATAAAATAATTCAGTAATTTTCGTTATGTGTATTTCAAAACAAGTCATCATTTCATTCATAGGTAACATTGAAAACACCCACAAGTTCTATTTAGTTAAGCCGCTAATTGTAGACATTTTTTATTCAACTACCCCCTTACAAAAGTATTTGTTTACCTGATGATAAGTCGGAACGGTTCGTAAATGTATCTTAATAATTGTGGAAATAGCAAATAAAGTTTATTTATTATCCCAATTATTAATTCACCATGAAGTGTAAACAATTCCATCGAGAAGTGGTAATAGATTCAATCAACTATAATGAATCATTGATTTTTAAAAGGGGCCCTGGTTGGTCATGATCGGTCTGTGTTAATGTAGTTATAAGGTCATTGGACTCGGCCCAGCACACCCTCGAGGTGTGCCCGAGATGGGCGACGCTGCGTCACGATCTGACATCAGTTGTCGGAGGGGACTTGTCAAAGTCGAGCATCATTGTCGCGATACTCGGCAGCGACGAGTCCTACCAGGTGATGGCTTCCTTCTGCGTGACCGTCATGTCCCAGAACGACGGAAGACGAGCGGGAGAGAGAGGAGGCTGCTGACAGGGCCTCCCGCCGCCGACGACGAATGGGGGCACGAAGGAGGCGCTATCTGCAGCGCCTTCAGTAGTGCCCCTGTGTTCCGTGTCGGTCCGGGATGAGAACCTGGTCCACTTCCAAAGACACGGCGTCGTGGGGACTGTCATAGAGTAGCCGGACAGTCTCCGAGGAGCTGAAGTCTGTCCTTTTCGCCGAGGCCAGCCTGTCGCTGGAGGGGTCCTGTTGCCTGCAGATCCGGGACCCTCCATTTATACTCCCGTAGGAGTTTAGTTGGTATTGCTACCCAATGGAGTCCAACATAGGTCTGGGGGTCTACCCGGGCTCCCAAGTATCATGCGTAAATGCATTCCTCTTCGTCACCAAAAAAAAAGTTATAAGTTCCCCGCCATGCTACACGCCTTGTCGTGGCGGTGGGACTCAGTAGCCTGGAGTGAACCCAGACACCTTGAACGAAGCCAATTCAACCGAGGGGCCTTCTCTTTGTACTCCTCCCGAGAAGAGGCAACAAAAGAGCAAGAGGAGAAAGCGCTTTTATGTGCAGGACAGGGGGAACCTCACCCCATTTCTCCGTCTTAAGGTTGGCGGTGTTGTCATGTAGTGCAGCTCATTGCCTCGGTGGAAGTTGTGATGGTCCCCCTATTATCCTTATCCACGACACCGCAAATTAAACGGTGTCGTGCGCGCGCCATCCCACTAGTGTGGGGAGGGGGACCGCTTCCCCCTTTTCGGTCCTAAAATAGTTACTATAGGTTACGCCCACAATCTACCCGGTAGGTCGCTGCCCATCTGCGGGAAAGGAGGGGGGTCGGTCCCCCTATTGTCTCCCTAAACCTGAAGACACCAAAGCCTTCGCTAGTCAGTCGAACTGTTGCGGCTGGACAGACGCCGCCACCCAGTAGTAGGTCCCTCCGAAAAAAAAGTGCCGGCCCCTTAGATTGACTAGCCGTCTAGTTGCCAGATAATTTACAGTTCTGGGGTGTCTCACCTATAATAGCACCACCGATTGCACTTACGGTACTTTTACCGGGTATTCACACACACCATTGGACCCCACCCAGGGTCAGTGAAGACGCGTAAATGCGTTCCTCGCGTCAACAAAAAAAAAGTTTTTACGGTCATGGTATATAGAGTATATACAGCCTTCCTCGATAAATGGACTATACGACACAAAAATATTGGTGGTGTTGGCGAAAATGCGTTTTCCCGTTCCATAAAAAAAGTTATGCAGGTTGTTGATACATACACTGTCATACAACAACAACATCATACTTAAGTACATAATCTATTATAAGTACCTCCATACAATTATATATATAGCGCGTTAGAAAACAATAAAACATTTATCTGTTATGGTTTGTATGTCACGTTGTGATATGGTTATTCACTTTCCAGTGCGCGTTAAAATTTACGGTCTCTGCTACAGCTGAGTAGAGGTGAAGTAAAAAGTGCAAACGTTTTTGGGATTTCCGTGAAAGTCGACCAGATATCAGACCAGAGCGGAACACACTTTGCATAACTTGTAGAGTAACCTACATTATCACAATTATTGCAATGATCATAACAGTTTTACGAAACCAAAATTTCTTGTACTCATATACTATAGAGGCTGATCGAAAGAGGGAAATATTGGTTTTCAGTTTATTCTATTCTATCTTCAAACTACCACATGGATTTTGCACCAATAAATTTTTTTTTCAAGCTTTTTTGCATTCTATAATCCCCCCATTTTTGTTACAATTTTCCCCTTGGTAGTTCAATCGTTAGAGGGAAGGATATAGTTTTCAGTTTTCGTCAACTTCGGAGTGAATATACTCAGAAGGTATTAGCATAATCCAAAGACTCTTAAAAACCCCCAGCTTCGATGACACCCCGCACGGCTCTCGAAAAATACAGTATGTTGAAGCGGTTTATAAAATATACCTCTCCAAAATTCAAATATCCAGTACCCTTTGCCATTACTGAACTCTAATGGAATGGAACCAGTCTGGTGCAAACCAAAAATTACTATTATTCTACTGCGACCTTCGGGGTTTCCGTAAGCATCGTTGAAATAAAGAAATCGACTTACATGCACGTCATAACATATTTGATTTTTTAAAATTATCCATTTATAATAAATCTTCTTTCCTAATTATCTCAATAAAATGAATCATATACAATATAGCCGCAAGCGACACCTACATTTCGCAGGTCGCGTCCGCCTAATTCGACAGCAATGCGACATGACACCTTACTGCATATCCTCATATGGTTTACATAAATTATCCCAGATGGTGAATAAAACAATTTTAATTTACGCATATCATGGCATCGTAGAATCGAATTTAAGATATGATATTATTTTCTGGGGCAATGCCATTGACAAAGACATTATACTCAAAATGCAAAAACGATGCATGCGTAGTATGTTAAAAACGAAAACAAATGATAGTTGTAAACCAATATATAAAAGTTTCAAAATGTTAACATTCCCCTCTTTATACACACTTGAAATGGCATTATTTGTTAAAAACAATCTAAGCGTATTCCCCTTGATGTCTGTAACAATTATTAGAAACAGACGCGACGGAGCAAGAATACGCGCCAGTACTCGTAATACAGCATTGATGTCAAAGAGTGTATTATGTACTATAGAGGCTGATCGAAAGAGGGCAATATTTTTTTTCAGTTTAATCTATTCTCTTCTTAGACTACTTTTTAATTTTTAATTTTCTCTTCAAGTCCCCTTGGTAGTCCAATCGTTAGAGGGAAGGACATACTTTTCAGTTTTTATCAATTTCGAAGTGTGAATATCTCACAAAGTATTACCATAATTCAAAGACTCCTTTAGAAACCTCAGCTCCGATGATACCCCGCTCGGCTCTCGAAAGAAAAGTCATCCCTCAACTATACGTATAGAGTGCTACCATTAATCATTTTATGTTCCATATTATTCGAAACCATACTACAATATGTTGAAACGGTTTATAAAATACATCTCTTCAAAATTCAAATATCCAGACCTTACCTTACCTTACCTTAACTTAGACATTCTATCTGAATTAATTATGTGACGTTTCATATTATTATCATACAATAAACTACTTGACTAATAAAATAATATTTTTAAACAGCTAATTTTGAAAATATTATAGAATGATAATAACTAAACTCACTGAAATACGAAAAACGACATAGTTTAATAATTAAAATTTTGTAAACATTTGCATGTTGATTGTCTTTAGCGAAGCATGAGAGACTTCGAATAATTGTTTAATATCCATGCTTCTGCAAATAAATATATTTCTATTCCTATTTGCATATAATCTGATGATTATATTTAGACCTGGACCTCGTCGTCAACATAATCATCAGCCAGGCGACGCCAACTGCTGGACACAGGCCTCCCCCGTAGAGCGCTATAGGTCACGGTCACGAGCCACTTGCATCCAGCGGCTCCCCACCCCCTTAACCAAGTCTCCAGCACACTGAGTCTGTCGGACCTGTGCCCTAGTACTACTCACCATCACAACATCCTTCTTAATGTAGTAGGTCTGAGAATCGGCTACTCACTACTACTGCTACTATTAATCACTACTATTTTTCATACCCCGTGATAAAGGTTGTACACGCTTAATTCTTTTTTAATTATTGGACTAGTTTTTTGTTTTTTTTTAATGTGGCATTACAAAATACATATAACAACAAAAAAGCATTACAAATTGTTACCTTTTATCACCAGCCAACGCCTACTTTTTAATAGCGTACAAATAAATCATACGGCAAAACAACGTTTGCAGGGTCAGCTAGTATTTTTACGTTATAATAGATCTAACTAGGTATAAGAATAATAATTATTTGTATTAGTCATTAACAACCAATTGGTTAGCTATTATATTTATCAGCTAATATAAAAAATGTTATGTCATACATAAATTAATGAGTTTAAAATAATACTTTAAGTGGATACTGTGTACTTCTTAAACAATATGTTTATATTTATATCACAAAAACATCAAATGTAATAATATTTCATTAACAAGCTTACCGTAACATTTTCTTCCATTCACTGTAAACTGTATAACAGGCATCGTGTAACGCCGTAACTCCGTGTGAACTAAGTCTTCAAGGTTTCGACGCGTATAATATATACTTTGTAATTTTCGTGTTCCCTCGCATGAGCCGTCCGTTCGACTTTTTCTTGTTACAATTTGTTGCTAAATGCAGCCGAACATGATATGAAAGACGCCATCTAGCGCTGGTCACACGCAACTTTTTGTTACGCCTTGTGTGGTTGCTGAATTTCAAGATAATTTGGCAGGCAACTAACAATGATAGCACATGTGAAGAAGCAAATGTGGAGCATGTCAGGTAGATTTAGTTTCTACGCCAAAAGAAGACTGTTAGACTGTTTACAACAATTTAATTTTTCTAAAAGTAATTTACCCTTCTGACGGGAACCTTTCTTATATGAATAACTCTTGGAATGTAACAGTTTATCTATAGGAACACGTTGTGCCATGTTGCATAGGAGGAGGTAGTGCCATGCATGGTGCATGAAACTACATCCTCTTTATGTAAAGGAGTTAATTATTATAAAGTGGTAGTTCTTAATTTTGTTCGTTTCTAGAGGTCCTCCCTTCCAAGTAAATACTTGGAAGGGAGGAGGAGAGCAGGCTGCTGCATGACAACAAAAATGATAATGTAAATAAAGTTGCAAGACATTACGTCCTCCTGTGCAACGGAATTGCGCCAACACGACCGGGGAAGTAACTCTCACTCACTTGATACCGGCGTAAAGTGACAGCGTCGCTGTCGCGTTTCGTGCGGTTTGTGAGTAGCCGCTGGCCCATTGGGGATGATAGGAGGACAATATCATCCCTATGCCATCCAGATGCTAAGGTTGTGTATCTGATATTATATGAAGGCATCAAATCGTGACAGTACGTAGGATT
>JAFELO010001024.1:418-97700 GCA_017140195.1 Eumaeus atala | reverse complement strand
GATAGTCCATCATGTGATGTCTGTCTATAGAATGTGATGTCGGTCTATAGAATTGAAAGTCGTCTGCGTACAGATATAAGTGAGAGGATATGGATTTTGTGATGTTTATTATATGTTATTACTTTTAATTTCCGCCAATCTTACACAGTCGGGACAAAAAAGACAACATTCAGAACTTTCTATGTCATGGGGACTGCGATTTACGGGGGCACGTAGCCACTTCATATAATGCGACCGTTTGTTCACTCATTTGTATTATTTCGCAGTATATTTTACATATATACTAACAATGCCCCGCGGTTTCATCCACAACTCCAGTCCTAGTCGTAGCGACACGGTATACAGCATGCATATACAGCATGCATATACAGCATGCATATACAGCATGCATATACTACAGACACCTTCCTCACGAGTGTAACTTTTTTATTCCAACTTGCAGCTGCAGAGATTAGTACGTTCAAAGTAACAAACAAAACTATTCCGCTTAATATATTATAGGTACTGCTATCTGCTATCGGCTATGAACGTTACTAATAAAGTTATACTAACTGATCTGGCAAATCGTTCTGCCGGGATGGGCTAGGTGAGGTCGAACCTATCATGGTTCAAGCTTAACGTGGCGGGGGGGCTCGGTAGCCTAGGGTGAAGCCAGGCAAAGCCAATTGAGCCGAGGGGGATATTTGCACCCCTCTTATAAGAGGGGGTTTAAAGATCAAGAGGAGGAATTGCTCTCGGTACCCCCCTTATAAGATGAAGGGACCTAAGAGCAAGAGGGGGAGGCGCTATTGCGCACGGGGCAAGGGGCGAGGATGGGAATCTCGCCGCATTGCACGGTCCCCAAGTCGATGGGGTTGTACTGTAGTGCGGGGCAGCCCCATCTGTGGAGGTGGAGTTGATCTCTTAGGGGGCTGACTAGCCGTGAAGGTGCCCTGATGATTTGTTGTTCCGGGGCACCTCACCAAAGGCGGTACTGATGACACTCACGGTGGTTTCTGTGAGTATTCGGCACTATCATCCCAAGGCCGGCGAAGGCGCGAAAATGCGTTTCCCGGCGTCACCAAAAAAAAAAAGGTTGAACAGTCTCTATCATTACCGAATAAGATAAAATATAGTAAAAATCAGTAAAGCCGTTTCGGAGGAGTGAGGTAACTAACTTCGTGGCACGAGAATTTTATGTTATATCATAAGTGTTCTTCTATGTGCAATTCTCGCTCACCTATGTCAAAAAGCTACCACCTCGCATAAGCAAACAGTTAAAAAAATACAAAAAAATGTCGTTAGCTGCAAATCAATTAGAGGTAATGACTTCTTTGTAAGTACAAACATAATTAGTTCGAAATTATTGATAACTATTTAGGCACCTAATGGTATATATACATCGTGCATCATCTACAAATACACATTTACTAATCGATTATGCGTTAGGGGTTCCAATATATAACACTTTGGGACTTCATTACTCCACATAAGTCTTGGACTACTGGACTCGAAAGGATATCGGTTCACTGCTGCCTAAATAAAAAATAATGGATCTAAGTCTTAGCGATATCAGTGAGATGTTGGGAGATATTTTGGAGAAATATAGGAGGAAACGAAAATTTAAAACAGGTAAGATTAGTTATTGTTATTTCAATTTTATTGTTTTGTGTAAATAACATATAGACAGAGGGGGCGATAATCAATAGCCAACCCAGATCAATAAATCGTTGCTGCATTTTATTGCCTCAATTTTAACATAAGTACTTGAACGTAGTGTTTATTTTACTGATTTCTTTTTATTTCAGATAAACCACAAGAAATGTCAAAGAGAACGAAGAGCGCGGCACAACACACTAGCGCCAATAGTCAGCGACGCACTAGCACGTCGGCCACAGACAGCTGTGTGTGTGTCTGTCCCTGTGTATCCTCAGCGCCGCCGCCAGCGCCGAAGAAGACCCGCGTCAAGCGAGCACAATCAGGTCGGCCCAGGAGATTGACGTTTGACGAATGCGGCAATGAAATGGATGAGGATGTTTAATTCTGCGCCATGCTAGGTCATAGGGATGTGGATATTTCGGATTTTTTTACAGTGACGTAACTATAGAGAATCAAGGAACGCTGCTCAAAGATGGAACATGAGATTCAATGACTCAGCTTTTGAGAGGCAGACCCTTCTGGTGGAGTTGCCCTGAACGACATATCGTTAACTATGGTTACGCCACAGATTCTATTGAGACCCATTTCGTGTGAGGTTGTTTGAACAGACAAACTAATCATTTACTTGGCCGTGTGATTTTTAGAAGTGTTACTGAGAGATACTGCCCAACTGCTGGGCTAGGCCACACTACTTTTTAACTTACGACCCGTCCCAAGGTGGATGGGAATCGAAAAGGCCATGAGCGTGGCTTCGCCTACTATTAGCTACATCAATATTTATCACATATAGTAAACAAACAGGTACAAAATTTTAAGTAATTAGAATTGTAAGCTTGTATATTTATTTGTACATATGTAAATAAATAAAATAATGACTCTATTGTTTTGTTAATTGAATAGTGCCCAAGTAGTTTTAAGTGGTCTAAGGCCTCGTGGCCTAGTGTTAAGCATATTCACCTTGTAAGGTACTGGGTTCGGGACTCCTTTTGTATTAGGAATTATTCAATTTCTAACAACAGTCCGGAGTCAGAAAGTTCCCGATGTTTTCGACCCCGCGCCTCGGAGAGACGTCGATGATGGTTTAGTAAAATATAGTGAAGGGTTACGGATTACAACCATACAATTTGAAATAAAGGAGTCTAGCGAATTTACGCTGCACACGTTCTAACATTAATTTTTTTTTGTTTGTAAGATCCATCCTTACGGACAGGCTAAGATTATATGGACATACCACCTCAGAGACAGTTGTCAATACATTATTTTACCTTCTTTTGATTTCTTTCTACGGTTTTTTCTTCTTATCTATGTTTAAAGATTATATTTATATAATATTAAACCGATAGATATTGTGACAAATTATTAATCTGAAAGTAATAATTTTAATAGGGAAAAGTATCTTCAATTATTTATGTAAAGCTACAATCACTCATTTTTCAACGTTTTTGGTATATATTTTTTATGTTTTAGTGATAGTTTTGGTATCTACTCTTATTATCGTAAATTGAATTGCGTTTTATAACTTTCGGATTACTTAATTAAGCTGGCGGGTAAAAAAAGAAGATTTGATTTGTGATTTTGCTATATATAAATTGTGTCGACGCTATTTTAGTGTCTGAATCTTGGCTTAAGCCTTGCTTACCATCTGCATGTTATAGCTTGTCTGGATTGAGATTGATGCGAAACGATCGCATCGGTAGAGCTGGAGGAGGAATTGCAATTCATCTGCGTGCAGACTTCCCTTATTCAGTTATTAGCATATCACCTCAACCACCACAGACCGATGCAGCAGAGCATCTCCTTATAGAAGTTACATTGTCCCATACAAAAATTATTTTAGGTGTCTTATACAGTCCGTCTCTTAATATAGATTGCTCTTCGCCTTTGAAAATCTATTAGAAACAGTTACACCTCTATATGTGCATATAATATTAATGGGTAACTTCAGGTCTATAAAACTAGAGTATATTATCAGTAGCTGTAATATTTTATTTATTTATTTTATTATAGCTGGCAAACATACAGTGTTTAAAGTAACAAACTTATAAACTACGGAGATTACAAGACCCCGATTACATGTTTTCAAATTTTGAAACTAGATTGCCTGTTCTTTTCTTTCCATTTTAAACAAAAGCAGTGTGGTTTAATTAGGAACAGAGTTTACATTACATATTTAACTAAATAATAGTAATAGTAATTCAGAAACAAAATCAATAAAAGTAAAAATAAAAGAAGGAAGTAAAAACAATTAGGTAACAGCAGCAAACCAATTTTTGACAATGTGTTAAATAAATATTAATAGAAGAGGAGTGAAAAAGATCCAGGTCCAGAGATTCGTCATGGTCGTTCAATGCTTTAGCTGATCGAAAATGAATTTTGTCTATAACTTGTTGAGCTGCGAGGAATATGCAGAAAATATGCTAGTTTTCTCCTAGATCGTGTTGGAATCTTTAGTTTATGCACCTTCTTCCTCATAGGGCAACACACTATTTTCCTAATTATTCACCTTCTTTACTAGATCTTGTCATGGTTTCTTCTCCTTCCTTTGTAAGTAGGCATGGGCAATGTCCAGCTTAAATCTTTTCCTACTGCGACCTTCTATTCCTATACTATTGTTTAAGACCACCTAGTGGCAAGCTCACCGTACTCATGCAGCGTAGTTTTGTAAATATAGACAAAGATGAGCTAACCCAAGATCCTGAAGCTATTCACTGGGCCCCGGTGTATAATGCTTCATCGATGGAAGAAAGTTGAAACATTCAATTTCCTATTACACCAACTTTGTGATAAACATGCACCTATTCGACCTACAAAAATAAAGCATCTACCGGAGCCATGGCTCTCGGACAACATAAAATTATGCATACAACAAAAACAAGGCAAAAGCTACATATAAAAACAAAAACACAGAGGAACACCGTGAGCAGTACATACAGATTAGAAACCGTTGTAATACCACATGTAGAGACGCTCAGCGCCGTCACATTCACACTACAGTTGAGAGTTCACGGGAAGAGTTTGAAAGTTTCTGAAAACCTTAGGTATAGGAAAGAATTCAGATTCCACTGAAACATGCACAGTTGATAAGGATTCATTAAATCAGCACTTTGCTTCATCACCGTATCGATACAACACAATGCCCTTAAATCGCTTTCACTTCTTGCCTGTCCCGATTTTCCACCATTCCTATTTATTGAATTGTCGGTGGGGGATGTTTTGAGAAATAACAAATCCATTCCGTCTAATGCCGTGGGTACTAATGGCGTTAGTCGTAAAATGGCAATAACCACACTTGACATTATCGCACCAATATTAGCACACTTACTTAATCACTGTTTTAAGTCTGGTGAGTTTCCTACTATCTGCAAAAAGGCAAATGTTTCCATTCATTCCCTTAACAAAAACATCTAAACCTTTATCGCTAACCGACTATCGTCCTATCTCTATTTTGCCGTTTCTTTCCAAAGTTGCAGAATGATTATCTTATACATTTCTAAAAATAATCTTCTGAACCCCTTTCAATCTGGCTTCCGACTTGGTCATAGTACGCCTACCGCCCTCACAAAAGTTATTGACGCCACACGACTGAGCATGGACAATAAGCAGCTAGCAATATCGATCCTAAATGATTTTAACAACGATTTTATTTCTGTGGATCATGAACTCCTGTTAAGTATTTTGACATCCTATAAGATATCCCCGACGATAATTCACTGGTTCCATAATTATCTACATGGACGCAAGCAGAGAGTGCAGATTGATGATACTTACTCGGGATGGTCAGGTATCTCTGTTGGAGTTGTTCAGAGTGGTGGTCGTCCCCTCTTCTATTCGCCCTCTTTATAAACAACATCACACAATCCATATCCTCTCACTTTAATCTATACGCAGACGACCTTCAAGTCTATAGACAGACCTTAAAAACACAGGCGTTCATAATCGGAGGACCAAGCTTGATCTCGCGGAATGATTGGGCGAGTTTGCCTTCTGTTAGCGTTAATGACATAACTATTGCATACACTAAAATCGTATAAATCTTAGAGTATACGTAGACGAGAATCTGACTTGGTCACAGCAACTGAAGATGATTAGTAGGAAGATTTATGCAACGTGGCAAGACGTCTTCAATATGTGCTTCCTATTCCCGCAATATATATGGCCGCAAGCGGAGACTGCAGATTAATGAGATTTGTCATTTGTCTACTAACGCTTACTAACATCCGCACGGCTAATGTCCTCCTTCACCTTAACCCTCTCAATGGACGACGTGCTAATAACGGAACGGACTAAACGCGTAAACAGAACCATCCCGATCGGCTGAAATGTAGCATGATACCCTCAGGACCTTCATCCTCTGACATAAGAGACACACGGGTTGTGAGAACACGCGACACCAAACCAACGCCAACCTCCATCAGATAATCTAGGTGTGTTGTCCTCATCATTTCCCCACATGTGGAGTTTCGCTAACCGCGCGAATCTCCGTCTCTTCACGGTGGTGTGAGCGAGGTACTACCGGCCTAATTCCCTTGTAATGTAGCAATGCCACTACCTCTTACAACTCAATTTTTGGCGTTCTCTGTGCATAGAGGTAACATACATGGATTACAAAAGCTAGCCTGAAACGTATCCGTCAAATCGAATGAGAAAGCAAATGTAGTTTACTATTTTTCTCATTTTTTACTCCTTTCTCTCCGAGCGATTCACATGTAAGATTATTTAGACAAAAATAGTAATACATTCCCATCTTCCTTCTGTATCAACCAACACGGA
The DNA here is from genome assembly GCA_017140195.1 of Eumaeus atala. Taxonomy (NCBI): domain Eukaryota; kingdom Metazoa; phylum Arthropoda; class Insecta; order Lepidoptera; family Lycaenidae; genus Eumaeus; species Eumaeus atala. Next base: position 91,292 of record JAFELO010001024.1, on the reverse strand, counting down.
CGCTCGCAGTCATGGGCCTGCCTATGGGTTCCCTTCTTTATTTATATTATCTGTCAATGACATTAGTCTATGTTTATTATTGTGTACCTAAAGTTACGTTAAGGCATCAAATCGTAACAAGACGTAGGGTTAAATCAAAAAACAGCCAAAATATTAAACAAAAAATTGTATTTAAAAGTCAATAATACAAGAGATCTTAACACTAAGAAAATTGCAGTTTCTCTCAACAATCAGACAAAAGGTTTAAAAAATGAAACTCATCTTCATAATATGTGAGAGCACAGCACCTCCACACTTCAAAACACCTAACGTTTATTTTTCCTACTACCCGCAAAATGAGGCTATGCATTAGTTGAAGCACTGTACTGCTAAACGCCAAGTTAGGTCAATATTAAAAATCCTTACCTTCTTTTGCTAGAAAGCCATGAGACAGCGGAGTCTCAGTAAGATTTAAAAGGCGTCGTTATTATAATCAATTGTGGGTAGTAAGATTACAGAATATAATCATAGAAAGGATAACTTAATATACTTTCATTACACCAACTTTAATACAAATAAACATCAATAAAATTACAAAGTACACAATATATTAAGAATATTATAAAGGCACATGAGAGATATAAAATCTAGGAAGAGTTTACATCAGAGGTAACAGTGCTTACTAGCAGACGCCCATTATTCCAGACCAGTTCTGCAACAATGAAATTATTTTTATAACAATAAGGAATCTAGGTCATAGTCAATGTTTACTTAGCTACTGTTACTTAACTGATCATACACTTTTAAGGGTAGTTTTAAACATACAACAATTAGTATATTTCGATTCTTGGGTCAAACTGGGGCAGTGCGTGTACTTTTATGGACAAGCATCCCAATTTTGTTGTGCCAGACACTAACAGCATATTCCATAATTAATCAAGTTCAAACTTAGTAATAATTATGATATTGAAATGACGTCATAGCGTTAATAATTTTTATGGCGACTGAACAGATTTATCTTTTTGACAAGACTTTATTCGTCGAATTCGTGATAGTCAAGTCTTTCGGATAGGCAATATTGATGTTGATATAATAATTACTACATAATTCATTTTGTAGTATAGAAATGAAAATAACAGTCACTTACAATCACCACACAAACCATTACAGCAAACCACTAATGAAATATCATACCTGATGCCGTCAAAGTACTACTTAACACTAATCCCTTTCAAGCAAGGTTAAAAAAGCAAAAATAAAGCAAAACAAATTCTAGATTTGAAAAGGTCACTCGACTCTCAACATCTCACTGGGAAGTCATCGCTTTAATTCATTGTTGTTGTCTAAATTTCTGATCTTTATTACTGTTTAAAAAATAATAAACCAGAAATATGCAATAACACTCTTAAGGCTATGCAAATGAAGAGTAAAGAAAAATGTACGTAAATAAAAGGAAGAAAAGCTGAAAAAGTGACAATAGCCGTCACTTCAAGCGACCGGCCGTGCTACATGAATGAAAGTTACTTTTAAAATGTACTTTTTTAGCTTATCATATGTATATTTAAATGCTTTTCAGATTAACTAAATTAGTCTAACATAGTAGCATAGTATTGCGACATATTTCTTCTATTTTATATCAGTCCAAATTATACAAGTCTACTCTCCATTGTATCTAACCTGTCATCTACAAAAATATGGGTTACACAGTGTTGTTTATGAGACCATCCACTTGAGTCAGACACAATTGTATATCTTCAATATCTGTCTCCATTCCTTGCAGCATATCGTGGGTTTCCATTAAAAATTCCATCTGAAAGGTGCCTTTCTTCAAAGCGGTCATACAAAATTTCGCCAACGCCTTGAAACACTGTTTCCTCTGAGTATTATGGGACTGGTTATCCCATACTGGCGTGGCTCTAACTTGCTTCCACGCCATAAACACATACTTCAAGACGGACTCCCAATTTTGAGACTCCGTTAAAACCTTGCCTTGTTCGATTAAACACTTTTTGAATGAAGCTAAATGAGTACTAGCTCTAGAGAACGCCGGGGAATCGGTTTTTGATACCAGACGGGATGTAGGAATGCTTCTGTAGATGTTGGTCTTGAAATAGGTAAGTTTTTCCTCTAGTGGTCCCAACTCTGGTGGTGGCATGTCTCTCCGTATCTCCTCTTCTATTTCAGGATGTGTCTCAGTAATGTTTTTTATCATACGGATCAATTGCGATGGGCTTAAGCCCTTCAACGCTGTGTCGATGGGCAAGGTGACGTCATCGTCGAGTATTCTATCGAGTCTACAACGTTTAATCGGAGGAGTCCCTTCGCTTGGAGTAGTTATTTTAAACTTTTGCGGTGTACTAATATCGCTGAAGTCAATTTTTTCGGGAGATAACGGTATGCGTTCATTGTCACCTAATAGAAGGCGTTTTCTTGGAGTGGACCGCAGTGTGACGCCGAGTTTTGGGGGATTTTTGGGAGGCGTGCGAACAGTGGATTGAAAAGCGGATCTTTTCAAATCGATGTCCGGTGACCATGTGACTGGAAGACGTTTCCGACCTGAAAAATGTTTGTTATAACATTAATTTCAATACTCAATTATACAATGTCCAAATTATGTTTAACGTATACTACATGTGTACTTAATATTAAACACACGCGTATTGTGTAGTTACATAGGCTTGCTACAAAATAAAACTCGTATAATCCTCGTAATGTGTAATGTCTTTCCTGCACGAATTCGCGATCGCTGTTATGTTTATAAAGGCTTCGTGTAATGGGCGCCCGAGCCAACTTGATAGTTCCACGGCAAAACAAGCTTACCACTAGGTATATACTAACGAACAATGAATTATGTTTTACTTTCAAAAAACAATGGCATAGATAAGGGAGTTATGTGGCCTACTCCTGCGCACGTAGGAACGCATCGAAGACGATATAGTCGCCATGCAATAATCTCCATTTAACTCCGTGTCATTTGTTGTTTCTAGCACGATTGCCATAGGTCCAATCCTATAAAAGAAATTAAAAAAATACATGCAAAAGATGGGAAGACGAATTAAAAATCATCAACAACATCGCCAATAAAAGGAAATGGTGACGAGCCACTTGCTAATTGAACATAAAATATTGTTACAATTAAATTCAAAATACAACTACAACTAAACTTCTTGGTGCAGGACTCTGTTATGAGTATATATTTATAGTAGTTACTTAGAATGTTTTTTAATACAATATTATCATTTTGTAGCACAGAGAGATAAATGAAAAATTGAAGCCATTTGGTGGCTACCGACGTCCAACGCTGTATATACACTGTAATGTCCAAGCGCAATAGCTGGCAGGACTTGGACTTGAGTGACATTGGACATTGGATGAGTGGAGTAGACTCTGCAAGGCCTTTGCCCAAAATCAGAAAGATGATTTCTGTGTTACCGCAAATAAAGATGTTACATAATTAATAACTATATCTGAGTACTGGCTATTATTATTATGAAGATAAGTTGTCCGGCTACTCAGAAACTTCTTTTCTTTAGCCTAAGGACTACCGACGCCCATGGACATGCGAATGTCCTATCATCCCCCCCACAAATCCCCCCTTCACAAATCGCACGCAAGTGAGCGAGAGGTACTTCCCTGGTCGTGCCGGCCCAATTCCGTTTTATAGGAGGATGTAGTGTCTAGCACCATGAAAGGCACAGCCTCTACGCCACTGAAACTGTAAGAAATGCGACGGCGGCAAGGCGCTACCATGGGAGAGAATACATAGCTTTTATAAATATTGTATATAGTATATGGACGCACCCTATATCTATATAAGTTACCTCCTTGGTCGTACTGGCCCCATTCAGCTGCAAAAAAAAAATACCTCGTTGTTGTATCAGAAACTCCTCCGGTGACGGTGCCGGGCTAAGATACCCGGGGGGCAGCGAAGGCGACAGCTCCCTGTTGTTGGTGATGGCAGTCAGCGGGCGCAGCGGCGTGACCCGCAGGCGGTCGAGGCGGGCGGGGATCTCGGCGAGCGCGGCCCGGGTGCGTCGCGGGCCCTCAGGGGTCTCCGCCTCCATACTATAAATATACCAATAAATGTAACTTATCCATCATAGTCTATCGCACATGACAGTAACTTATCCATCATAGTCTATCGCACATGACAGTAACTTATCCATCATAGTCTATCGCACATGACAGTAACTTGTGTTACACATACTTTATTTTAATATAATGATCAACATATTGTCATATTTTTAGCTACTTCGCTCAATCGAAAACTAACATTTATAAAAGTAATATCATTAGATTATTGTGTCTGAGTAAAACTCTGTGGAACAAACTAATCACGTGATTCATGGAATTTGAAGTTTTAAGTAGTGCACAATAACATTCATGGTACTTATAATAATTTATCTTTCCGAAATTGATTGGTAAATAAGGAGTATATATAATCTATCTATATGTAAAAATAGAAAAGTATTTCTGAAACTGCAGCCAGCATCGTTAGTAATTAAAGCTCTCCAGATACTAAAAAAAGACAAATTATATTTCAACCAAACTTATTCAAAATCTGCAAAGTGGGGAGGTAATTTTTATTCCATAAACATTTTGGTAACAATTTATACTTGTAATAGCAAAGTGTTATAGGGATTTTCTGGAATCCTTACTGTACATCCATATATCCATAGCCACTCCACTGAGATCTTTTTTTTTTATTTTGTTTCTATATGCTTCAATTTATTTGTTTTTTTAGGCCTCACACATATTCATAAATGCTGTGTAATCTCTTTTAAATTAGGTAGCTGCTAATTGTGTATAACAGAGTAATAATTGTAAATTTAAATGTTTATTCTATTCTATATCAGCCTGCATGTGAGTCAGCATGTTTACATTTACACCCATGAAGTTGTATCACATCACTTAATGAGTGGGCAGAATCAACAACAAGGAACTCTTGGCAATGGGCAAGCCACCGCCCGCAGAAACAATAACTGTGGTGGACATAAGGTTCTTGATTGGTGGCCCCACGCCAGAAGACAGGGTGTTAACAACTTGTTTAAGGCAGTGGGGAACCGAAAGATGCAAGTGGCTTGTAACCGTGGCCTACTGTACTCTATGGAGGAGGCCTATGTCCAGCAGTAGACATTGCTGGGCTTATAACAATGAACATTTGTTTTGTGATCATGCTTGTGCATTTTCAATAATATATACATCATCACCTGTAGCCCATAAGGGTTATCGTTTTTTAATTATTTAATGTATATGTATTTTAAATTATGAAACAAAACAGTTCATCATAATTTCATTGAAAGCATTATTACTGTGTTCACTGTTAGCATAGGGTCAAACAAATAGTCTGTGCCACTTAGTGAATCTGTCAATATCCTCTAATTGGCTCAGATTATTGTATATATGTTAACTCATTGAATATACACACAGTTAATGCATTTGCAGATGTTTTGTGAGCAAGAGTACCTCCTCAGCCATACTGGCGTAATTTAGATGTCCTCCTCCTTTTTGTGGCGGTGTCATTACACTAAAACTATTGTTATGGTTTATTTTATTTAATAAGCCAATTATAAAATCAGTGAAGGTAGTTTTATTGTTATGAGCAACAATTGCGTAAAGTTAAGAAATTAATAGGTGGTGTCATTATTGGAACTCTACTTGTAAATTGTCTAAATTTATAGACAGTGACTAGCCCAGATTTTAGAAGCGATACAGCGGCAGCGGGAACAGCTGCAGAGCGTCTATAATAGAGTAGGTATCTTGATACTGGTAAAGTAATTACAACATACAACTGTTCTACTTTGTATAATTTATCTACAGGCGACTGATATTGCTATATTTTATTTTTTGAAGTATCTGTATAATTGTAAAATTTAAGAAAGTTTGTAATGTAAATTTGTTGATGACCAAAGGTTTTCAAACTTTTCGTAGGTATTTACATAACAAAATTATCATTGTATATTGTAAATAAGATAAAATTTAATGTGATGGTAAAGTGGAATAGTCCACCTAAACATCACATTAAATTTTATCTTATTTAATAAGCCGACATATTCAGCATAAGCGCTGCGTAAAAGTTTCTATTGAATTAACAAGAAATTTACAACAGTTTTATATAACAAATGTCACTAACTAGCGATAGATAAATAGATAACAAGAACTAAAACATGACCAACCTTAATAGTGTATATTAATCTTATATCTAAAACAGAGCGTGCCGTGGCCTTAAAGAAAATCCAAAACTACTATCTAACTTACCTAATAGTAAAGAAATAACACTTGACTTATATCGATAGGAACGACACACATAAAATAAAACCAATTAAATAATATAATAGCCTTTTAAAGCAGATTGTACTTTGTGCAAAATTATCAATCAGTTTACAAACATAAGTTTTAGAAAATTGGCGCAAAATATGACAGCTAGCAGAAACTAAACACATATAGGCGCCAACGGTCGCTTTGACATTACTTCCAATAGTTTAGTAATTTTATGAAATTAATTTAAGTTGGAATTATTATGCTAAAATTAATTAGTAATTTCAGGTAGTAGATATTTATGATAAACGTATTACAATAATATGATAATGTTCACTTTATAATTAACTGGTCTTGGTAATTTAGGTAACGACAATACAGTATAAAAAACTTATTTAATAAAGGAGAAGCTTGAAATATTTTTTTAATTAAAGAGGAGAAGCTCAGTAAATATTTAATGAGCTAGAAATAAATACCAACAAAGGTACTTATATATAAAGGTATTATTCCTAGCTCGTTAAATAGTTTATCTTCTTACTAGCGATCCACCCCAGCTATGTCGCAGAACAAACCTTATCAAATTAAACAAGAATCGCTGTTACCTTATCAAATTAAACAAGAATCAGGAATCATTGTTTTCGTGTGTGAAAACCTTATGAATATTCGTTAAGTAGTTTCTGACAGTCTGCAAAGGAGCATACTAAAGGAACTATGCGCCACAGAGCCTACTAGAGCAGAAGTGTTTACACACTAACATTGGATGTCATACGACACTTGGCACCTCGTAAAACACCGTCGTGAGATGAAAGCCAAGGATGTATTTGTACTGGATTTGAATTTGGTGATCCAATTCAATCGTCTTCTCGCAGAGATCATAATAGCTATCTCAGAAACGTATGTATAGAGTTGGAAAGAAACGCAGATCGCCAAAAAACAAAAAATTTATATAAGAAGATTCGTTTCGTAAGTCTCCAATTCAAACCACGGACCTGGCAATGGAGGATGCAAATGGAGTAAGTGCAACGGAAATAAGGGATATTGTAGGTGTGTGAAAAGAACACTGCGAGCAGATTTTTTCCCGATACCTGTATAATACCACCGTGTAGCTTAGACACTCTCTTGAAAGTGAATAACACTTTAGTACCATTTGTGCTGAAGAGTGAAGTTCGAGCTGCAATCGGTCACCTGAAAAGGAACAAAGCTGTGGGAGGTGACGATAACCCAAAAGAGAGTGTAAGGCTATGGGAGTCGAAATGCTGCATGTAATCTGCAATGATATCGGGAAGACAGCGAAATGGCCATAAGATTGGGCACACACCATTTTCATACCCCTGCACAAAAAAGGATTAACAAAGACGATCAACCACAACATCACCACGAAAGCTGGTCTCATGAGAAACTTGGTCACTACTATATTTCTATATGGCACTGATACGTGGACGGTTCACCGGAAAGACCAACGAAAAATTGATTCACTTGAAATGTGGTGCTGATGATGACTGCTGCGGATCCCTTGGAAGACATTCCGAGCCAATATTTCGATCTTGGGTGAGCTCAAAGTTAAGGAGAGATTATCGGCCACTGTACGAATAAGAATGCTCAAATAATTTGGTAACATACCTCGAAGTCAGTACTGCATGGAACGTCTTGTTGTACAAGTGTGAGTTGGAGGCAGACGGTCACGTGTTCGAGCGGTTACCTGTGCGTTGGACAGGCACGAGAAAGGCTGCAACACAAAAGTCCATTGACCAATATTTTCGCTACGCCGAAGATCGCCATGAGTGGAGACGCATTGCGAGGGTTGGATTGTCCAGGGAAGACGATCCATCATGTAACAACAACCAGTCAGTCAAGAGTGTACGACTGAGAAGAAATTTTTGAGAAAACCTATTGCATACAAACAGACAGCTTTATGGGGACCTTCTTTTATATGCTTACACTAATTTTAATTACATATTAAATCAGTGTGATTATGTTACAGTACAGTTACAATAACGACATACCACATGAACTCCTCAATCTATTCCAGGACCTGTGTTCTTTGGCCTTTGCACCTGACGCATTCAAAGAACTGTGTCGATTCTTTCCATTTAGCCGACTGCATCATCATCTGAACGGCTTGACGGACTTTCATGTATTGTGTATTGCTAGATTCGTCTAGATAACGCGAGTGTGAAATGTTAAAATAAATAGAAGAAAATGTGTATGTGTGTGTACTTATGAAGGTATATTTCTTAGGCGTAATAAGGGAAAGACTAAAATATTGACTTACTAACTCTAAGGTGTCGATTTTCCGTGACGGTTTGCACTCGCATCGTAAAAATGTACTCTCATAATTTTTCCCTAACATGGGAAAGTAAGTATAACTTTGAAGAAAATATTAGATTTTGGGCACAATTTGTTGAAATTATTTTTTTTTCTTCTTTATAAACACATCTAGTGGGCTGTGACTTTAAATGTAGGGATTCAAATGTCGATTCCAAAAAACCCGCCTGCTTACTCAAAAGCAAAGGATTGTGCTAATTAATTCCTAAAAATCTACTTGTTAAGTAAGGGGGCCGACTGTCCAAGCCTCTCTCTCAGTTCCTTTTCAGTTGGAAAACAGGTTTTTGTCCTTTTAACTTTTTTGATAGCTTACTTCGATCATAACTCGACGCATACCTACTATTGTGACTATAATATTATGTCCCGGGGGAAGGATAGAGGGTATCGGTGAGTTCGTACATAAAATACCTGGGGTCTGTCTTGACGGATAATGGACCATAGTTTTCCACTTTAAGGAACTTGGGTTGAAAATAGTAAAGGTGGCAGCGGCAGTCGTCCAACTCCTCCCTAATAACAAGTGTACGCTAGTGCCGTGTGCGAATAGCTATGGTATTTAATCAGTTCATTATTTTAGCTTATTTAAGCCTAACAGAAATGTATACATTTCTGCCACTGAAAAGTAATTGTAATAGTTTTCGAAAAAAGAGGATGTTCTGTTTATAGTTGTTACTTTAAAAGGCAGCATGGTCTGTGGCCTTAGCCTATATTATGCCTATATGCAATTATAACAGTAATGAAAATACAAAAAATGTTTAAAATGTCAATTATCAAACTGTAGTGATTACTGACAGTGACATTCCAGTTCTGCTTTTGACAGTGATACTTAGACATACATTCTATTTGTAAAAAATATTGTTATAAGAATACCTACACCTTTTGCAAAGTAAAAATAAGTAAAGCAAAACGTCATCAAGCTTTACTAACTGATTCATTAAATAAGTTTAATATTTTATTAAAAAATAAAATGATTAGTCTTTTCATATGTAATTGTTAAAGCGTTAACATCAAAATGGAAAGTTTTTAGGTGGTTCCTAGTATAGAAATGCAGTTTTTTTAAATTTCATTGTTATGCTATGCTTCCGGGAGAGCTGTTGCATATAATTTGTTAAATTTATAAATAAAACCAGACAATAATTACCAATAAAGTGTTGTGGAATTAGTGAAAGGGACGAGTTAAAGTGGGACATATAAAGGTGTAAACAAACTAGTGCCGGACAAATAGTAGTTTCTGGATGTCAGTACGTAACTCGCACAACGAAAATGCTAACAAGAGTTTGATCTAAATTGTAAACAACTATGGAGAGACTTTTCCATGACTTAAATTTGGCACTCGAAGAAAGTAACTGTGGGAAACAAGAGAGGCGAAAGCTCGGAATGCGACGACGGACGCGATCAGCAGGAAATTTACGTTAGTGTTTCAAATATTATGTTAATGTCGTACGGCTGATGATGATGATGATTAGAAATATTTATTTGTATCACCGAAAATTTCAATATTCTCAACATTTTTATCACTTCACTAATTAATCGTTTATTGTAAATGAAATCTTTATACATAAAAATAAGTATTTGTCAGTGGTAACTGCTGTCAATCCTGTTTTTCGGAGATAGGAGTAGAGGTGGTAGTATTGAATGATGTTATCAAAAGTAAATTAATACATGCTTAAACTTGCATATCATGCATTACATGCATGCTCTAAATTGTGACCTGTTCCATGCTGGCCTTTGGAAACTTTCTCATCCAAGTGAAATTGGACAAAAAATTGCAATGGAACATTACTTTGGTAAAACGTTAGACATCAAGCATATCATCAACCCAAATAATAAAGTGATGAAAGCCAAAAATTTACATTAGTTGATGTCTGAACATCTCTAAGAGAAATGTAGAGATTTTATAGTATCTATCATCACTTTTAGAATTGAATAAGGGAGCCTCTTTTAATCTTCATTAAAATAACTATTTTCCTCCTCAAATTTTGTAATATTTGAGAAGAAGAATTTTTCGATTAATGCTTTTTAAGGGGAATATTCAATGAGAACTAGTAATGTATTATATATTTCTCTATTAGGGAATGCATGCATAAGGGCTCATGTTGATTATTGATCATTTGAGTAATTTATTATGGGATTGTAATTGGCCTCCTTTATACAGTGGTAAAAATGTGTGTGAAAAAGGTGTTTCTCATACTATATACCTTCATTTGTATACTAACAGTGGCACATGGTTTCAATCATTAACTCCCCTATTGGTTGGGTGTTCAAACAAACAAACAAAGAAAGAAAAGAAATTCTTCAGCTTATTATTATCATCATCATCAGCTGTCCACTGCTGGACATTGGCCTCCCCCATAGTGCACCAGCTTTATTATGCTATTATGAAAGAATACACAATTTTATACCAGTTCTCTTTAGGTTCACTCACAATTCATTCATACTTTGCCCACTCCCTGAGAAAGAATAATGTTAAATACAATCTATACCTAAAAAAGTTAGTTATATTGTTATATGACAATGATAATAACTTAATGTGTCACAATTTAGCACCTGCATCGTCACAACTTTGATATCAAGAATGATAGAGAAATATGCAAAACTATAGAAGGGAATGATTTTTAAAACCCCAGACAGAGAATTTAGTAAGAGGTAGTGACATGGTACATTGCTGCCGAATGTGGCCTGCACAACAGGAGAGGTAGCTCTTGCTGATAGGATACCACTATAAGAGTCAATTTTTGTATCACATTTCATGCATTTTGTGATTTCCTAGTGGACTATTATTTGATAGGGGGAAGGAAGGGCAATGCAACAGCATAGTAATTATGTGGATGTTTATGGATATGACAGTTATCAATCATATACATATAAAACCTGAAAGATTGTCAGATGTCAGCTGCATGTGACAGGAGTGTACTTGAACAATCATGATTCTAAAGTAAAGGGTTAGTGTGTTTACGTTACACAGTAGTGTGATAAAGCATTACACCTGTGTTATGCTTGATTATATGACTACTCACAAATACATTATGCCCCTTTTTTCCATACCACATATCTTAAATAACTTCTTAAGGAGCAATGTCGCACAAATACTTTGTTGTTATATTTTATGAATCTTGGATGTAATGAATAAGATTCTGATGCACATATATGTAAGCACAAATTTGGAGTAAGAGTTGACTATTCCCTACAGCTGCTGTAACCGTGAGTCTTGTGGAAGATGGCAGTTCAAGTAGTCCTCCGCAAGCTCCGCTCATCACCCAACCACTCTCCGACTCAGACGACCCGCACGTTAGCATCCACAAATCAAGCATTAAGTCCAGGCAGTACTGCCAGATTGGAAACTTTGAATCTGATTCGTTCAATGAAAACTTTTCACCTAGAAGGCCATCCAATGCGAGAAGGAAACGGAAATATAAAAAGACACCAATGGACTATACGGATGGAAAGACTTCACCGCCTATTGAGATATTAAGTGTTACAACTGAGGTATGTTTCTGAGTTATGAGTATGTTTTATTAATTGCATTTCTAAAATTTTGTGAGTTGTGAAGAAAGACATACTCAGACAGAATTCATTTTAAATGGATAATGAAAATCAGGAATCTCTTCATAGACGAGCTGTCTTAACTGTCAGACAAAATTTCTTGGATATTTGGTAACAACACCCTCATGATACCGCCGCATTTTGTTCGGCTTGTGAGGTTTCGGGGGTCTTTTGAAAGAGGGAAGGACGGCAACATGCCTCTATATAATATGCATATATCTCTATACTTTATTTTGCTTTGTTATGGGAGTCGATAAAATTGCGCTGACAGTTTGAAAACCCATTTAAAATGTTAAAAACATGACAATCATGTTAGATATTGTAATGATTTTGTTGATATGGGTGCGTGACAAAACGCTGAATGGTTTCTTTATAGCACCTTTATTGGATCATCGGGCCGGTGGGAGATGATACGAGAGCAACGCCTCTGCCCAATAATCGTGCGAATCTCCATAGTCGTCGGTAATCATGAAAAGGCTCCTATTGTTCGTTTGCCCTTATGATATAAAAAAAAAAAACTAATAATAACCTTATGATTAAAATTTAAAATAAAATTATTAAAGTGCAGAATGATCATTATTAAATATATCAAATTGAAAACGTTACACATTCATTTAGTAATAATTACGCAATGTATCGTTTATGTTGAGATAAATAGTTTCGATAAAAAAAGTACTATCAAATGTTAGACTGCCTGATTGTATAATCAAATGCTTTGATACAATAAAATAAGATTAAAAAATGTAGCCATATGTGTTGATTTAAAGAAACGACTATTTCGCCATGGTTGTCATGTGTCAGGATGGCCGAGCGGTCTAAGGCGCCAGACTCAAGGTTTCCTTGCCTGTTGTACAGGTCGAGTTGTTCTGGTCCTCTCTGAGGGCGTGGGTTCGAATCCCACTTCTGACAAAATCTTTTTGTATTTTTTTCAATGTTGACTGTTACGGGACTTACGGGACTAATCTATTAAAACTAAAGTACTATCTATATTTAAAATAATAAATAGAAAATAAATTTTAAAATTGTATTTTTCCATAAGTATTTTACGTTACATAATAAAATTATTCGAATTCCAAGTCCAGTAATATTTTTGAAGTTATATTTCTATTGGCGCGTTAGGGAAAAACGATAAGAGTAAATTTTTACGATGAGCGCAAACAACCGTCACGAAAAATCGACACCCAGAATCTAGTTACAGTCAACATTTTAGATTTTCTCTTGTTACACCAAAGAAATATAACCTTTAACGTGTGTATATAAGTACACATACATTTGTTCTCATACAGCCTGAAACTCCAAAAATATGTTTTTATTATAGTTCGTATTAGGAGAATAAGAGCAACCGGAGCCTTTATCGAATTTCGACGCCCAAACACATCTGCACAACTAGGGGTTATGTAGTTACGTACTCCCTTCTCTCTCCCGCTCCACATATTTGTACTAGGAGAGCATAACACCTTATACAGATAAACCACCCCTAAATTTTCACACGGTTTTTATTGATAAATATTCAAAAAAGATTTTTATACAATAGGGAGAGAATATAAGCCTCTTGATGACTGCCGACGCACACGTCATCCGCATCATTGTCATACCAATACGTTGCCCTCCCTCCCTCCTCCCGTCCAATGGGGACCACTGGCTAATCACGAAACGTAATACTTTACGGCGTTGTCACGTAAGCGAGGGTTACCTCCCCGGTCGGTTGTCAAGAGGCCCAATTACTTGACTTAAATAACTACCTTCGGAGAAGTGACTGAATAAAAACAGATGAAGGAGTGATTTAAGGACTAAGGAAATGGTCTGTCGAATGAGATTTTTCCTGCGTCTAGATTATGTCTTTCTACACTCGTACGGGCTCACATTACGCCAAAAGACATCACATCCTAACGTCTGTTTTCCAATAGGGTAGGTAGTGAGAACATAGTGTCAGATGTGTGTCTTTTTTCGAAAACGCCGGTATCGAAGACTTGACACCACCTTCGAACTGTTCGATTAATCTGATAATGGTATGTCAGTCTTGGTGTTCCCTGGTACCTACATCCTTATAAATATATTTACCAACGATTTTAAAGGACGATAGCACCGACCGCCGCTTAAGTATTGTCATGAGAATAGGTTTACGGGGCCCTATGTGTGGACGTGTACCAAGGGAACTCGCATTATTGTTTGTGAATACGGACCTTGTTCGAGATTGAATGCATGCGGCTGTGTAAACTATATTATTTCTCACATATTTTTTGGATGTTGCTCTCGTGACACGACGAAACATGTATCATAGCTCATATGGGAGTGAAAATACAACCCGGATTAATCCTACCGCCTGCAATTCTTTCTACTTGCTCGAACCAACGGAACGTGCCCTTCTCAATTTCACACTAAGCGCCAAACCTTGTCATTTTGTTATGGTCTAGCCCAACGCCCTGCCAACGAGCATCACTCTACAGACTTCGGGAATTTCGCCCCTCCTACTGGCCAACAAGAGCAAGCAGGAACGGTATGTCACTTTGCCTAATATTCTACAAATAACACCCGTGTGTTTCACCCCCAAAGACACACCATCAGGGGCGGAGTTTCGTAAAATTCGTTCTCAGCGGATGTCCAAAAGTGGATGCCAACTGTCAAATTTCAACTTTGTAGGTGTTATCGTTTCTCAGATTTCGTGATTAATTAGTGCGTTGTATTTCGCTTGTTTAATAATATAAAGCCATAGAGTTTGTTTGTTTGACCGCGCGAGTCTCAATTCTCTTTTTGTGTTGAGTAGTAAATTTATTGAGGAAGACTATAGGCTATATACTATGGCGCTACGACCAATAGGACCTGAGTTACCTGGGTGAAACCGCGGGGTGTGACTGGTACGATATAGATTCTACATTTCTGCTACACACTACGCACATACTACAACTTATCCTTGTCTAATTCGGACCAAATGGCTAACATTGTAAAGGTTAAATGTGTTTAGTGGCCGTACTACCTACTGGGTGTAATAGACGCCTGCAGGAGACATACAAATGTCACACCAGCAGGACGCTTGCTCCCGAGCTGGACAATTCTCCAGTCGGCATCATACTCTTGAGCCTAGTGATAGGTTACACATATTTACACAATCAATTATGCTTACTGATTATGTAATATGCTATGTTGTGGACTAAATGTGTAAAGACTTACTGTATATCATACGTTAAGCCAACACGAATAATTAAGCTCGTAAGAAGGCCACATAAAACACAAGACACAGAAAATTTGCTGGTGTTATATTTTTGATCCGACTGCAAGGGAAGGGTTATGTTTCACGCGTGTATTTTGTGTGTATGTAGCATCATATAAAATACTCTTTATTTAGAGGGACTCTGCTCTTATTTATAGGAGGGATTTATGTTATTGAGGTATCGTCAGGTTAAAACAAAGCAGCCCAATTGTTCATAGATAGGTGACGTTATTTATGTGTTGTTGTGGGTGTTAAAAGTCAGAAGTCACTAAATATCTCCAACAGCTTGTTTGTCACCCACAGTATTAAATATTGTACCATTTTCCAGGAATGTCTTCTGCGGAAAGAGGAAATGGTCTCACCGAGACAAGGGGGACATGTGCGAGATGCGGGAGAGATCGTTCAGTGGAGGCTGCTCATCCAAGTCGGCCTACTTCAAAAACGACATCAAATCCAAAAGATACGATATGGACAAGAAGCGCAACTCTGTGCTACAACCGGGAAAAATAGTACTCAAGTCACAAAACGAGGACTCCAAACCTTCCTTGATCTCCAGCTCACCGCTTCCAGGCAGCTCCAGCTTTAATTTTGTCTACAAGAACCTGTCCAAAAACGGCACTCTGACCTTATCCAAGATGACTGGCTACAGGATAGCCACGGACCTACCGCCTTTCTTCAACCCCTCCACAAGTGCAGGCAAAAACAGTTTGGACGGCAAATACCACAGGAAAATAAAAATCTTAAACAAGACACACACAGAGAGCTCTTTGAGGAATCCACTGCACTTTGATGATTCCAACAGTGGCATGGACTGTACAGGGAATGAAAGTAGCTCGCTGAGCAGCAGTGATTCCGATGGAGTGGTCACCAACGATAGCGATAGAGAAGGGGACGACGAATTGACGGATTGGCCTGGAATCGAGGAACTGAAAGTCTTCAACAAGAGCCTTACATTCAAATCGTCGAAATCTGTCAATAATAATTGCACAAAGTCCATCAGTAATATGCCCCCACCGAAGCGACTGAAGAAAGAGAAGTTGCTCATGAAAAGCGGATGGGCGAGCTGCAAGAACAGGTTCAAGAAGAAAAGAGTCAAAGTGGATTCTGGAAATGAGGATGACGGAATGCTATCTGATTCCAAAACAGTCGTGGACCTTCACGATGATGTGTTAAAAGAGAGTAAACACATGATGCCCCATTCGTCCTTCTCGAGTTTCAGTGATATAAAAAACGCCGGCATCTCTGGACAGAATGCGGACGAAAGGTTTTTTCAGTCCTTTCAGGCGTTCCAGGAGAGAACGGAAAAGGAGGAATTTAATTCGGAACCGAGGACAAATTTTGCGCTGCAAAAGACTTCGTCCAGTGATTTGAATGTCAGCGAAAAGTCACCGCAGAGCGATCACTGCTATAGTGAACACTCCATGGGCAATGCAGCGGTCACCGAGGTGAGGGAGATTAGGGCAGGGTGCAGGAGGATAAGAGAAGAACGACCGGGGTTCTTAATACTGAGTGCTGCCAATGAGCAACTGTCCAAGTTTCTCCAGGATTCATGTCAGAATGAGTTGAAACTGCCCTCTTTCCAAGATCCGGAGGAGAAGGAGAAGTTGGAATCTCTAGCTAAGTTATACTCCCTGGAGCTGCAGGTGGAAATGGGCAGGCCGACTTTAAGGAAGACTAGGTGAGGTACTTAATATGTTTTAACATAAGTTACATTCAACTTAATACAGCGCATGCAGACGATTGTGTTTCATCATCATACATTAGAACGTATATAATCGGAAAGTAGATAAGACAACCCTTTATTATTGCAAGGTGGTTTTGTATATTGTCGTCATGTTCCAGATATTGAATTAATGTTTTTTTTTTTATTTTATGTCAGTAATTAAGGCGTCAAAAAAATGACACAACTGAGAGGAGACTTCTTGATCGCAGCCCTAAAGTAATAGCTATACGTTTCGTGTCGTATGTGCTTCTTGTGACCCATTGACGGAAGGAGGCAGGAGGACAACATGTTTGTATAACCTCTGTGCGGATGTTTGTGTGCGTTGTTAGGCAACAGCCTTCGTAAATATCTACAAATACGTATTTTTTCAGTAACACAATGCAAGCAGTGCGCGTGGAGCACGCCGGACACAACTTGCCATCGGAGCACAAGCGGCGCTGCTACGGCGAGCAGCTTGACTCCAGCGTGAGCATCAGCATCAGCCTCAGCGACCACAACTCCTCGCACGAGCTGGAAGACGACGACCAGACCAACGCACCGGGACTGGAGTAAGCACTGTTACTGCTTGAGTACATTTCCTCGTCGATTTTCGACTACAGCTGCCACCTGCCACTTGTATAGATACTAGCCAATTGCGCAGGGCATTTTATAGTGCAGACAAGTGCACTCTCTATCCCCCCATTCACCTATTCCGATGGGGCAGCAGTCCGACTCGACTGGAGATAAATCGAGCGCAGGACCGACGGCTTAACGTGCTCTTCAAGGCATGGTATAATATCGTTAACTTCATGACTTTGGACTGTTACAATGTAAAAAATGCCAATATCAGGTCTTTTTTTGTCTGTTAGTCGAACCTAGGGGAAGACATCACTACAGGATGTCGCCTGTATCAGTCTTAAGCTGGTAATAATGGCTACATAATAGTGTAGACTCGTAGTATTGATTGTATCGCCGCTGTGGTGTAACGGTGCGGGTGTCGCCTGCACTACATTGTCCGGGACTGGAATGTGCCCGAAGTGGCCATAGGCTTGCCACCTGTGACATCATGGGCCTCAGTACCTTGGCTAATCGTGGGTGCTTGTACATCTACTGAACTGTTGTGGATTTATTATTACACTAGCACACCTCTACTTACCTCTTCAGGGATAATAGATAAAGGTACTTTTTCTATTATTGATTGTTGTTACCATGTTAATTGTGGTCCATAGGAGGGGAGGAGAAGAGGACGGCAAATAATTTGCATGACAAGAGTTATGTGGGCGTCAGTAGCCGACAAAATGCTTCGATTTCATAGTTGCCCCCTATACTGTAACAGAATTAACATAAGCTACCCTGTAGTATTGCCAGGATCCCAAAAGCTACCATTTCCTACCTGACTATTGTTGTCTTTTATTGATAAATACATCAAACTATATAATAAATTAGTTTTATAATTAACATTATTATGTATTAAGTAAAACAAGCAAGTATTAGGTAAAAAAGGCCGCGTTTTAGGAGATTAAAACCGGAAAATTGTTTACTTTAATTATTATTAGTATAAAAAAAATTTCCTTACAAATAAAACTTGTGAAACTCATAAGTTTTATTGTATGTGTGCGTCAAAATATGTATGAAAATATAGAAATGTTGGAAATGTTGGCTGGCAACATTTATGTAAGCTAATTTCTTACTAGTCTGTACTCTGTGGTCAACATCATACAATTTTGACATAATATTGATTGTGTGCTTTAAAATAACATTTTGTATGGTTTGTGCCATTATATAATTATATTTTTAAAATAGCGTTACTAGTTTTGTATTATCAAATGATCTTGTAGGTTAAGGTAAGATAATACATGTAACAAGAACAAGCATATGAGGAATACAAATTGTTGTACATCTAGTTGTAACAGAAAGACAATACAACATGTTTATTGTTGTTTGTATATAAATATATAATAATGTTGGTATTAGTATTTTTATCTATAGCTGTATGGAAATGTATGAATAAATATAAATGTTGTTTCTATATCATAATAAAACCACAAGTCAACTTGTATAGAGACTTTCTAACACCAGCTACGTTTTCGAATTTCGAATGTCAAGTGTCCAATACACTAATGATCATGTACCGTGTACAGCTTGATAATTTATCAACTCAGCCGTGTTAATTGACATGAAAACCTCTATCCATAGTGTGAATGAGCACTTTGAAACAAGTAAAGTGTAGTTAGGACAAAGTTGAGGTTTTACGTTGCCAGTACAGATCGTGAAATACGGAGCCGTCTAGTGGACGTAAAGTGCGCTTTTAGTAGGGTTTAATATTAGGAAGTGCAATGTGACAGTAAAATGGTGCTTCTACTTATATTTTGTGCACCGTTCAGAATTATAATCTTGAATTTAAGTAACACATTTGCGGGTCTCAATGGAGGTGTGGTATGAGGGAGGGGTGTAAGATGAGGGGCAGCGCGTAACCATTGTAACTCACTCATCTGTCACTTTATCTGTACTAACATTAGATTGCATGGAGTATAGTAATAAACAGATGAAATAAAAAGGACACATGCTTTTAAATGATGTTGAATGCATTTTATTGTGAATTATCGAAATCTATTGTGTATTTTATGGTTATTTAATAACATTAAAAGTGTCATTATTTGAAAAAGCTGATAGATGAGCTAAATATTTGGAAATACTCCGGTTTACTATGTTACAAGTAATTTTCTATTCTATTGTATATACGTACATATGCATTATATATCGATAAAGGTTGAATTTTATAAAATGTATAGAGTAATGTTGATGTATTGCAAATATTGCGTGAGAAATATATGCGTTGGGAAAACTGTTTTGTTTTTTAGATTAATCGGAGAGAGAAAAGTGTGTTCCCAATTTTCCTGTCCCTACAATATAGTAGACGAAATGTAACTTTCTCTTTCTATCTTCAGTGACTCATTTCTCCCTCTCACATTCTATTTTCATTAACTATTATCATCTGTGTAACTCTTGTCTATCTTATATATCCCTCCGAACTTTAGTTTGCCTCGTTTTCGTAAAACCGGTCTCCCGCGTTTACCAGCTTCCACGTTTACAACCCAAGTCGTAAAAACAAGTGAAGTGAAAAAATTGCGCGTAGACAAGTTTTACTTCAATAAATAAAGCTATATACACTTTAAAAATATTTAATTAACAAACATCTCGAGCACCAGTACAAATGTAGTTAAAATAATTGCAACATAATTTCATGGGGTTTAAAAAAACATTAAAAAAAAATCTTAAAATCAAATGTCTTCTGTACCCCTATCATTGACAAAGTGTAACATATTCTGAAGGCGTTAGACTTTTTAAGTATCACTGACAAAGTTTAACAAGCTAAACTTTCATCCATATGACGTGACTATGGTACCTTATTTTTGACCTTTTCTTTCAATAGGAATAAAAATTATTAAAAAAAAATTAGAAATTATAAAAAATATTTTCTTACAGTTCAGAACCGATTATTATGTATATTTCGTATATAATGGTTGCTTGTGCTTTTATGCTTACAAAATAATCTACAGATACACAGCCGAGCTTAAAACAGTATTTTTCGAACAAGCTTGTATGAAATTGTTTCTTAATTTAACCGCTAAGAGTGCTTTCTAAGCTATTCAAAGTGTTTTCCTAATTACATTGTTTCAACGTTTAATTCCTGCATTTCCGACTAAGATACATGGCTTTTACCACTCATTCTGTTCCTAAGGGCTTTTAGCTAAATAAAATATATAAAAATAGTAATAAAAAAAACAGGAAGGATAAGAAAATTAGGAAAATAACAGCTTCAATTGATAGTCTAAGGATGGACAAGCAACACTTATATGATTGAGATAAAATTATGTTATTTCGTAAGATGTTATTACAAAAAAAAAAAAAAAATCTTATCACTTATCTCATATTCAAACATTAAATAACATTTTAAAAACAATATGATAAATGTTATAAAAAACCGAACGACTTACATTTCACAGTGAAATTAGAAAAGGTTTTCTCACAAATATACATCATCAGTTTTGACAAATTAAAAAACTACCACACACTTGTTCATAGAAAACAGTGTGTGAATAAGTACTCTTAAGAAGAACGCAGTTTAATTTTAAGTCTGTTGTAAGTATAGTGGTTTTTGATAATAATTGACCAATATTTGTAAATAACAAATTTTATGAAGTTTGGTTTCACATGGTTAACTTCCGGTTATAGGTTATTAATTAGAAACATTTATATGATAGTTACCGGTTAAGTGTCGAATAAACTAACAACTTTCAATAATAACATGTGAAACGGGTCTTAAGTGTAGAGAAGTTTTCCTAGTTTGAAAGGCACCAAAGTGCGAAGTATCACAGACTCCAATTGCACTGATCACCGCACCATACACAACATCTCACAACCTACAACTAAATACATTTTTCTTATTCGTTAACATTTATAATTTCAATCTTCAACAAAATAAATAACAATTTCACTCAACAATATGTTAGGAATAGAAAAGAGGGTAAGTAGGTACAACTTTGTGATGTTATGTAAATACATGACGGATACAAAATGGGAGAACAACACTCTGTTAGATATCAGTAAAAGTAGAATTATCATTGGACTGGAACAAACTTTGTGATACAAAGATGTGTTAACTAGAGGTGAGAAAAAGGGGGAAAAGGGAGCAAAATGTGCCTTTCTTCATTTTGTTGTTGAAAGTAATAACAACAAAAATATCAATTGATTAAAATTGAATATGATACACATTTTGGATTGTTTTTAGCCGTCCCCATGTCATATCCGTCTTGCATTTTAAGAGTAAAAATATGTCGCTACAGTTGCAATATATTAATTTTGTAAGTCTTATTTATGTAAAATTATAAAATATTCTAGAAGAATGTTTTCATCCTATGCTTAAAGGGATACTAGATTATTTAATTCCCTCAACAGCATTTCCAAATCGTTTATAATCATGATGACATCCAACACTAAAAAGTTAGAGATTCATTTATTTATAAATGTATATTGTAATTTTTTTTTTTATATTTAATTCATTCATGAAACATTATTATAACAATAACAGCAATAACAAAAAATGTAAAACGACCTTCCTTCGAAGAGTTAAAAAATGTCTGTGCGTTTATCCCTAATCCCTATCATATCACTAGATTAGATAGGCATTTGTTGCCTAGATTTGATGTCTGAACAAATTAGTGGTTTTTTTTAAATATCTGTTGGGCAGTGTATTGTCTCGATCGCTAGTGCAGACTATTCTATGCTGCATGAAAATTTCAAGATTCTCTTTGTGGTTTTTGTGATGTGTTTTTCAAAATTCCATAAAAACAGACAAGCTCAACAGATCAAAACAGCACCAATCATATTGCACATGCTCAAGACAATTTTTAAGTGAAATAAACTTAAAGCAAAGATTGTTATGAAGCCTAGAATGCCTTTTAAATCATGAGACAGCAACAGTCGGTAGCTTGATTGCAAGTGACTATCTACAACATATAACAATGTGCACAATTTGTGACAGTACAGCCCCAACAACCTAGATTGCGTACAGGTAATCAACTTGTTTTTATATCCTCGCGGATATCTAAGGGATTCGGCTTAGTGACTGCTTACAAAAGTCTTCTCATTAGCTTCTACTCTTCAATGGTGCATATGAGGTCGTCTCCGTCCAGCTTCTGTCCGTCCTGTATATCCACGGATTTGATGATGCCCGCTCGCGGCGCCTGTACTATCATCTCCATCTTCATGGCCGAGAGGATAGCGATGGCTTGACCCTTATCGATTTTGTCGCCGGGCTGCACTTTGATAGCTGCGGAAAAACACATTTTATGAGTAATTTATTCAGTAAATGAAACGTCGGATATATAAAAATGAAACCTCCAAATGTATGTGAGCTCATAACTTCAGAGCGACTGTACACAGTTTCCGGTCCGGTCTGAAGTTATGGCTATCTGTTAATATTTTTATTGTAGATGGACAGTCATCATCTGACTCGGGCGGTTTTCGAACTGGCGACCTCTGTAACGTCATACCAATTTACGTTAACACGGCACCAGCTGATCGTAGTAGACAAGAAATCTAAATATTATTGGTATTGAAGGAAGTATCGGAAGTGGGGGGAGGGGGGGCTAGGTGTATAAAGTTATGGGTTTAGAACTTTTGAAAATTATAAAATTAATAGGTGTATTACTGTACGTACTGAGAATTTCCAACACTAGTGCGTCATATACTCACATAGGACAGTTCCGGGCATGGGCGCTCCGACCTGGTTCTTATCGCCTTTCACAGCCTTCGGATGTATCTTCATTTCCTGTGTAAATAAACATACATATAATATCAATAGTATTGTACTGGGCCTTAATGAAAATAAATGAGAATAAATTCTATTTTTAGCGCTCGCTAATGCGCTTCGCTATGAAGGATTAAATGAAGACACAAATATTACTACAACACACGGTAATATATTCTATTCACTATTGGATTGTAACTTAGAGTATTAAGTATACCCTGCTTTAGTGGATATTGAACTTGATGAAAAAATGTAATATTCAATCACCAATGCCAATTAGTAACACATTATTAACGGAGATCGAACATGTCATTAAATTGACATTAAGAATGTTTATACTTAGGCTTTAAACTTAATAGGTAGTAAGCCATCTCACAAGCGTAGAGGATCTCCGTGCAGTATCCGATCCGAGATGGATGCGAGTAGTAGGTCGGCCATCTTGGCGTACATTGAGAGGCCTATGTCCAGTAGTGGACCGATAAGGGCTAATTTATTTTATTCTATTGCGTTCATCAACAAGTGTTACACTGTTTTGACATATAAACAATAACAACACATGTCACAAGCAGTAAGAGCACAACCAATAACAGATGAACACTGCATGCGTCGTGAGCAACCAATTTACCAGGCGCCCACGGGTTTGTTTAACAAGAGCTACAATTTGACCAAGGGGCGGCTACTGCGACCTGATAGACTCCTCGCCAGATTTCGGGGACGGCCTTGTGTCAGCTCACCTGGCTGGCCTTGTTGTCTCGTATGAAGACGGAGCGCAGCTGTCCGTTGAGCTCGAAGAACACCTCCCTCTCGCCGGCCGCCGTCATCTCGTCCGAGACCGCTAGCGTCCTGATGTCCAGCGTCTTACCGCGCTCGATCTTCACTTCCATCATCTCGCCCAGCTGAAAATGTTCAGCAATATATCACTGTCGTGAGTGTTTCCGAAAAATGTGCCACGAAAGATGGCAGTAGTTATAAGTACAGGTTTATAAGTGAAAAATTAGACAGAGCCGTTACTAAGATAGTGAGTCCACTTTCGCAATCAAAAAATCCCTTACTCCTTGTATAATTTGTTAAATGAATAACTCAATTGCTATCGATTTAATCTCATGGCCTAATAAAATTATATATTTTTGTTATTTTATGTCGTAAACAAATAGTAATAACAATGGGAAATGACAACTTTCCATTGTTACTAGATTTGACGCGACTGTATGAAGCTAAATAAAACCGTCAAAAAAATGAGAGTCAAAACAAAGGTTTAAAATTTTTGTAACAAATGAAATGAAATAAACATTGTCTAAATTTGTGTTCTTCCGCTAGAAGTATAAAAATATTATCACATCAACTCACGGTGGGTCCGACGAAGAAGGTCTTGGTGTCGAGGTGCTTGACGGGCCCGTACTTCTCGCGGAAGCGGAAGTAGTCGGCCGCCACTTGCGGGTACATGGCGGCGGACATGATGTCGTACTCGTTCACCTGGCAACACGACCCTACTTAGACATCTCTATGCTGCAGCTTGCGGGTCTTCAGGCGTAATTCACTCTGAACCGATTGACTAAGCGAGGTATCGCAAGGCGAGCACAATAATGTGACATTTTTTAGTTGTGACATTATTCAAAGGGAGCCACAATTGAAGGGTTGCGTACTGGAGATATAATTTTGACCCATTTCGTATGGACCAAGACTCTATCTGCAGTTGCCAAATTCGTCGATAGATAGAATATTGAAAATGGCCGTAAAATACTTAGATGTCAATGTTTGGAATACTTGATAGTTATTTAAAACCGTTAGTGCTGTAAATCTAGTTTACAGCGTACTACAACTCCAACAGGCCAACCACTATCCGAAATAGAAATTTTGATAACTTGTTTACACTGTGTTTCGTTGTTTCGTTCAGTCCCTCTAACATATACTGGAGTCCGTTGTAAATCTGCCTGTGTCACATCACTACACGAGTAAGATTTCTGACCTCCGGGAAATTGTCCTTCAGGTCGTTGCTCAGCTTGTCGAAGTCCAACGGAGCCATGTCCTTGCCAGCGCGACTGTCAGTTCTTGGCAAGTCTCTTAAAACCTTGGACCTGAAAAATACGATGTAATTTGAGGTTATCAGAAAACGCAAAAGCAGTTTCCCTGGCGTTGCGGATGTCTACGGCTGTCATGGTATGTTGGCCAATGGAGTCATGGTGCGCTCGATTGATAATTATGAGTGAATTTTTACGATGCGCGTGTATACCGACACCAAAACACCGACAGAGGTATGAAATGTTGATTTTCATTAATGACTTATTTTCGACATGATACATAAACGACAAAGAATTATAAATTCTTACGCTCGTACATAAATATACATGTGCATGTTTATTGTTTGCAACATTATAATCAATCTACTAAATACGACAACAATCGACAGGCACATAGCTTGCTTACTAAAATACCTTAATGGTTCCGGGAAGCCCCCATGCGGTACTCCGATAGCTCCCTGGAAGAACTCGATGACGGACTTGGGGAAGGACAGATCCTCGGCCCTCGCCTCGATGTCGGCGGGCGTCAGCTTGTTCTGCACCATGAACTGCGCCAAGTCTCCGACCACCTTCGACGATGGGGTCACCTTGATTATGTCGCCTAGGAGCAGATTCGCCTCTCTAGAAAATAACGACATAGATGAGATGTCTTAAAAAATTACTAATGTTATTAATGCAAATAAATGTATTTATATTTCTTTAAAATTTTATGTGTGAAAGAACACAAAAAACTTGAGTAATTTGCAGGGAAAGCCGGGTAACGGCTAGTGCGTTTCCCGGGTTTCTTCCAAATGTGATCGACAAAATGGCGTCTTTGACGCCGAGTGCACTGTACGAGAACGCAGATGTGAAGTCAGCAACGCCGGAATAATATGGTGAGCATACAAGAACGTACATATGACGTCAGCGACGCACCAGAATGAAGTTAGCAGTGTACGTCATCCGTTGTATTTATGTAACTTGCCTGTACGCCTTCTTGACCTCCTCGAACTGGCTGCCCAGACCTAGCGAGAAGGCCTGGAACTGCAGGTTGGTGTACTGTCCGCCGGGGATCTCGTTCATGTACACGTCCGCGTTACCCGACTTCATGGTGGCGGTGCACTCGAAGGGACCGTACAGCGTGCGCGCTTGCTCCCAGTACGCGGAGTATTCCGATACAGCTTGTAGCGGGATACCTGAGGAAGTGACTCGGTCTAACTGACTTCTTTTATTATAGATATTTTTTTATTATAGACTTTAATCATGAGTTATATATTTTAAAACTACGATACAATGTCATATGATTGATAATGAAAAAAAAAAAAGAAATACATTTAATTTTAAAAAGAGAAAGCAACCAACGCCTTGTACACATATATTAATCCTAATTGTAGTTCTAATACAACCAAAGTGCGATGAGAGTTATGACGTCATCAGCACCAGCATCATTATTGCGACCGTTTGTAATTCTGTAGCAAAGTGTGCATTTGTGATAACGTCTACGTCAGGTACGTACCAGTATCCAGCGGAGTGTTCTGCAGCGAGGCGACCACTGCGCCCATACTAGGCTGGCTGGTGATGCCGGACATGCTGTCCACTGCCACGTCGACGACGTCCGCACCCGCTGCCGCCGCCGACAACATGGCCGCCACGCCCGCACCCGACGTGTCGTGAGTGTGCACATGGATGGGTACGTTGGGGTGACGAGCACGGATCGCGCCAATCAATAGTCTGTGCGTAACAGCAGCTCATTATAAGGGACATCATAGTTTAATCATTCTAAATAGCGTATGAAGTAAGATAATATACAAAATTTTAATATCAATACGATGTCAAAAAATTACACGCCTCTATTTCGCGTACATAAATACATTTAAGTTTAATGTAAAATTATAGCGACGAAAGTTGGACATTCCGCATCAATATGATTTGGCTCAAAATTTTTTAAAAATATTAAAGCATTTTGAACATAAACCTTCTCAGTTAACCGACACAGATAAAATAATAAAAATCTACGCAACGGCTCTAGTTATGCACTTTACACTTACTTTGCAGCTTCAGGTTTGAGCAGGCCAGCCATATCCTTGATACTCAGCACGTGAGTACCAGCCCTCACCAGCTCATCGGCTAAGCTCACATAGTAGTTCAGGTCGTATTTGGTCTTCGTGGGGTCCGATACGTCGCCGGTGTAGGAGATGGCCGCCTCGACCACGCCCCCCGCCTTGGCCACCGCCTCCATACCCAGGATCAGGTTGGGCAGGTAGTTGAGAGAGTCGAACACCCGGAATATATCCATACCAGCTTGGACCTGGAAATTATCATTATTAAATATCAACATGGTCACAATCAGGATATATCTGATGCTAGCGCCTCGCGGTTTCACCAGCACAACAAAACAATTTCTTCGGTTTTATAATGGATCAATCTAATTTAAGTAGTTACAAATCTGGTGTCATGGTATTTGTGGTCGTGATGCGATTCGATAAATTCGAGTTCCTTGATGAAACAACCCCCACTAGGGCAACCTACATAAGGAAACAATCCAGGCCCTCCAAGCTAGAATTTTAAATTTCTTACGCCATTTATTTTGACATTTTAAGTTAGTGGGATGGTCCATCTTAAATTATTCACGTAAAAATACTCACAGCCAGGATAATTTGAGGGGGGGGGGGGTCGCTGTCGCGTTTCGTGCGGTTTGTGAGCAGCTGGTGGCCCATTGGGGGGAGGATGATAGGAGGGTAATGCATCTGCGTAACAATCATGCGAATGTCCATGGGCGTCGGTAGTCATCAAAAGGCTTCGATTTCGCGTTTGCCCCGTTGTAAAAAAAACTTACAGCCAAGTCGCAGAACTTGAAGACGACGTTGTCGGGATAGTTGGTGTAGCCTACCGCGTTGGCGCCGCGCAGTAGCATCTGGAACGGGATGTTGGGGATGAGGCTGCGCATCTCCGCCAGCCGCTCCCACGGGCACTCATGTAAGAACCTACGACGAGATCACAGATTACACAACTTTGGAGATGTGCCCGGTCGGATCACAATTAAAATTAGAATCACTTCCTATTCCTTCCATTCCCTTCTGCTTAAATTCGACCACAGACAGTTTTAGCTGTTGTCTCTCGTGCTCCTTTTTTTTGTTTATGGCGGAGAAACACATTTACGCGGCTTCACTGGCCCTGGAGGGGGGGGGGGGCAGTGGTATGTGGGACTCGCGGCACATTAAAGTAACGAATACCCACAAAAACCACCGCGAGTGTCATCAGTCCGCCTTTGGTGAGGTGCCACGGAACAAAAAGTCATTAGGGCACCTCGACGGCTAGTCAGTCCAATAAGAGACTGACGCCTCCTTCACAGCAGGGTAGCCCCGCACCACAGAACAACCCCGCCAGCTTTGGGACAGTACAATGGGGTTCCCATCCTCGCCCCTTCCCCGTGCGCAAGAGCGCCTCCTCCAGTTGCTCTTTGGTCCCCTCTTCTTATAAGTGGGGTACCGAGAGCGCGACATCCTCCTGCCCTTTAGTCACCACTTCTCATAAGAGGGGTGGGAAGATCCCCTCGGTTCAATTGGCTTCGCCTGGTTTCGCCCCAGGCTACTAAGCCCCACCGCCACGACAAGACTTGAACCATGGTGGGGCCCTCGGGCTCCCTACGATAATTCTATCGAAGGGTTCTAGCTGTCACTGTCGAAACTGGCGACACAGGTAGCAGTGGAGGGAGTGGTAGGCCAAGCTTGTAAAACGAATACCACAGTTACTCTTCCGTTCCTCTTCCAACATTATTAGACGGCCGGTGATGTTGTGGGTATATCATGCACCTTACAACAAATGTTGTCGTTGATTTATGTGTATCTAGAATGTGTATGTCGATAACAAAAATAAGAGATACAATAAATTTCTCAAATTCATAGAAAATAAAATATATGTTGTGTTGAAAGTGGTAGATAACACGGAGCAATCTAAGCAATTCGTAGTTTAGCGATTGACAGTTCACCTGAGTGCGACATCGAAAGTGGCCCCGCCCCAGTTCTCGAGCGAGTACAGGCGGCTGAAGTTGTGCGCCACGTACGGCGACACCGCCAGCAGGTCGTGCGTGCGCACGCGCGTGGCCAGGAGCGACTGGTGCGCGTCGCGGTACGTGGTGTCCATGAGCAGCAGGCCCTTGTGTTCGCGAACTGCTTTAGCGAACGCCTCCGGACCACCGCTGTTTAGGATGTCCTTGAAACCCTTAGGGGGCTTCACCACTGTTAAAGCCAGAAAACAGATACTAAACAAATAATACGTAATGACATAGCATTGTATTTTTTATTACTACCTGTTTTAACAACAACAACAACTCATCGTCATGCCAGCTCCCTAATGAGGTAGGCGAGAGACTGTTTTAAAACAGGATATCTTATTTAGACATTCTTAATTATTGTAGCGTTATTCGTTTTGTTTGCAGTTCCTAGGGTTGTCACGCGTATTTTTTCTGTTTGTCACGGTTACAAAACGTAAATACGTTATGTAATTTGAACGTATGTCACTGTATGTAATTTACAAAATAAGAAAAAAAAAATGCTTACTTATATTCTCCCCCGTCGATTCAGTAATTTTGATGGCGCTCGGCGACATGTCTGAAGGTATAATTAAAATAAAATTAGCAATAGTCTAGGTGTACTATATCTGTGCATCATGAGACCACCAGAAATGTGCAGAACAAGGAAAACAGAACTAAAAGTTCCCCGCGACATCGTAAGCATGAAACCTTGAAGTATTTGTGATGTTCCAAGCGATGAAATATGGATAGTAACAATTGTTAAGCTAAGTTACACATTGATGTCTAAGTTAACGCGTAAATTTTACTCTTACGGAAAACTAAAAACTACTTTTACGAATTTCCGCCCGTGATCATGGTTGCTATAAAGCTTTAGAAACATTGAGCTAGTTAAATAATTAAATAAACCGCAATGAAATCCGTAGTAGTTTTATTGTAATAGTTATATATTGGGTCCAAATTTGAGCTCAATCTGTGCAGATATGTTTGAAAATATAATGATATCCATTAAAATATAAAAAATGACTTTGTTATAATGGTTAACCTTCCATTTTCCTAACTTAAGGGGGACATATATACTTTAATATTGTTTGCTTGGCAAGTTATGATTTTTTTTTAAATAATTATTAAGTGTATACTATCATACACGTGATTGAAGTATGGTATTATGGGACATTGCAAAGTTAGCGTACCAACGCCGCGCGGGTTGTAAACTCGGAATTGTCACATCATCATTACAAATTCAAAAATATATATATCAAGTAAGGGAAGAAATGTTTACAACACAATAATATAACACAATATATACTAAGCAGTATAATTATGACAACGTTCTACACAATAAAATATATGAAAACTCAAATAAAAACTGCCAAAGTCGAATGATGTTTAGCGGCGATGTAGTTTGTCAATCACTTTATGCACGGTGTGATATGGAAAAGCGTGCGCCAAGAGCGTGTTTAGTCCACGCTGTGCTAAAAACATTAATTGCAAATTAACTGTTATTATTATTATTTATAACAATATTCTGGTGGAGTGGTTATTACTTTATCCATAGTGGTGTTTCTTAAGTTAATACTTATTAGTTCTTTTCCTTTCATTGGGTTTTCTTAGCCATGTTTATTGTGAAAAGTTATTATGATAAGTAATCAGCCTGTATGTTGGCCTACCTCCTCTATCTTCCATTGAAAGTTCCGTTAAATTCAGTTTGGCCGTTCCACAGAATAGCCCGGCGGAACAGAAAGACAAAAAAATTAATAAAAGTGTGTTTGTTTTGATGTCGAATATAGGCAATTGACAATGAAAGGGAGTCGCATCGAACTCGTTATATTGTTACGACAAGGAAGAGGATCGTAGTTTGGCTATAGTAATGTGTCTTTAAACATGGTGTTATATGTTTCAAATATATGGTATTGATGTATGTGATAATTAAAGCCATATAATAAATAGGCGGAAATTAAAACCATTCGTCTTCAACTTGCTTATAACAGACACAGACACACACACGCACACACAGACACATCGACTGTTATTCATGAAATTTGTATCCAAATACGTTAATAGGAGATGAACTAGCCAAGTTTACTCTCAATTTTGCTGTTTTAGAGGGGTATCAACGAGCTCACGCGAGGCTATTGATTATTTCGGATGAACATATATAGCTATCAATTTGCGCCTACTATGGTAAAATTGGCTGGTTATGCGAATGTAGGCTATACCTCACCTAAAGGCACTGGCGGTATGACGGGTTTCACGTTGGAGGGCGGTATGTCTGTGCCCAGCGGCGTGGCGGGCCCGTTGACCATCACGGAGCCGAGGAAGTTGAGTATCTTCTGCGCTCGGTTCTGCGACTGCTTAAACATGAACAGTTGGGGGTGCTCGTCGATGAAATACGTGTCAACAGCACCTGGTGGTTTAAATTGATATGATATGAGTTAAGTGAATCAGGATTATGGATTTTATTTTACAGGATACTATGCTTACCGATACGAGGTTACCCTGAAGGCTTCGGGGGGGGGGGGGGGTTTGAGCATGAGAGCGGAGCAACCTCGTGACACCTTTGAAGACTCACAACACCTATATATACTGCCTGGTTTTAACATATCAGCATCACCCCGCGGTTTCACCCGCGTGACTCCGGTCCTATTAGTCGTAGTGTCCTTGCACGTAGCCAATAAGACTTCCTCGGGAATTGGACTATTCTACATACATGTAATTTTTCAATTCGGGCCAGAGATTTGGGCGTTCAAAGAAACATGTTGCAGTCTCTCTCGTTTCCTAGTGAAATAAAGTGGGCTACTCGCACGGATTAACTCGTGTAAGCGAGACGCATTATATGCGGATACGAAAGGAAAAGAATATAAAACTAAAAGATATCATTCATTCATTTTCTGGTACTAATAATTTTTATTATAAAGTACTTCACCAGGTGACGTGTAAGATTTATTTAGAGCCTGAGTGGTCTAGTGTATAGGGGAACAAAAGCAATCGGAGCCTTTCAACAATTACCGACGCCCATGAACATCAGCATAATTGTGCCGCATCGGCATTGCCCGCATTTTCACCTCCCCCTCCCCCTAATGGGCCACCGGCTACTCACAAACCGCACGAAACGAGCGAGCGAGATATACCTCCCCGGTCGTGCCGGCCCAAGTCCGTTGAATAGGTGGATGTAGTGTCATGTTAAGTAGTGGTGCTGTACGTACCGTTGAGGAACTTCTGGTTCTCGAGCACGTTCAGTAGGAAGGGTATGTTGGTCTTGACGCCGCGGATGCGGAACTCTCGCAGCGCGCGGTTCATCTTAGCGGCGGATGCGGGCAGGTTGGACGCGTGAGAGATCACCTGATAACAGGGGTCAGGGGTAAGGCTCAAGGGCATCAGGAGTTGGGACATTGATGTACACTGCCTCAGATATGGCTGTTGTTTCCTGTTGATCCACGATAATGGTAGCAGATCCTTAAGTAACAGTAGTCGGGTTGTGCCAGGCGAATGGTATCTATGGCTAGAGAAATGTAAAGTAGTGTCCGGATAGGGCCACTACTGTACTGTGTCTTGATGATGCTTATGATAATCAAACATGTTCCGAGTCGGTTTCGACACGATCAACGTTTTCGACCACAGATCAAACGGACAATTTGCTGGTGAGGGGATATTAAACCCCGCCCACTTCGGTACTATTCGCCTACCTTATAAGTAAAACGTTTCGCTGTCTTCTCACTATCTCACACTATATTACATATACATCCCGGATGTACTCACAGTTAGGTTTAGTTCGCAGTCTTCAATTCACATGTTGATTACGAAGAAAACCCAATTCCACAATGTAACTAAATAATGTGAACACAGCCAGTTACTGGTGATATGTAACAATTTATTCATGTCAGTATTAAAGTTAATTTCCTCTCAATATTTACAGTGAGTGCTGACTAAAATCTAGACAAAATTATTATCGTTCTAGTGCACTAACCTTGACGAGTAGTGAGTCGTAGTAGGGCGTGACAAAGGCGCCTGCGTACGTGGAGGCTGAGTCCAGACGGATGCCCATGCCTTCACCCGAACTGAAATTAATAATAAACATATTATAATTCTCATCATTAGTATAAATATGACTAAGGATTATATTAGCATTTAACCAAAGAAGAGATATATTTTCTTTAAATAGTTATGACATATACCATGAGGATAGATAGTATTATATATATATATATATATATATTATAAATGTAGATTTTCAAGAGAAGCTAATATTTATAATAATATAATAATAATATCTGTGGACGTAAGGACTTGTGTTACACGTATGTGAATATATTTAATATCATTATAAATTTAAGATTTTTTTTATATTTGAGGTTTTTATTATACAAACATACAATACATATATAAAACATCTACGACCTGGGGATTCGAACCCGCGACCTCTGGCGTAACACGCAGGCTAACCGCCACGTTACCAACTGAGCCAGCCGGTCGTCGTATCACTTTTTATCAGCCATAAATAGTAGCATCTCTGTAAAATCTACATCTGATACGATTAGGTCTTACATTAAACTAAAATAAATTTTCTATAGTGGCGCCCCCTGGTGGAGTGAATTTGCATTAATCATAAAAAGTAACAACAGAATAGTACAATTTTCAAAAACAAGCGAAGCTTACCGGAAGACATCGATCCTGCCAGTGCTTGGCTGGAAGTTGTTCGCGGGGTCTTCAGTGGTGACACGGCACTGTATCGCGAACCCGTCCACTCGGATCTGATCCTGAGTGAGGCCCAGCTCCGGCAGAGTGGATCCCTCGGCGACCCGGATCTGCGACTGCACCAGGTCGATACCCGTCACCTCCTCGGTGATCGTATGTTCCACTTGCAACCTGATCATGTCAATCATCCATGAGATATACTCTCGAACCTGATACGTCTACAGGTTTCTGATGCGTCGAGATCGTTGTGTAGTTGTGTTGTGTCTATTTCCTCCAGAATTTGTGTGTTAGTGAGGATAGTGCACATCTTTTAAATTCATTTAAAAGATAAAAACTTATCTTAAACACTGTCTTAAGAGTTAGGAATGGTAGCAGTCAGGACTGATAATACGTACCTCATAACAAATTAAATATGAAGATTTATCTGATGAAACATCTAATTGTAGTAAGAGGTAGTGCCATGCCATTGCAGCGGAATTAGGCCGACCGGAGAGGTACCTCTCTCTCACATGATATGGCATAAGGTGACAACTTCGCTGTCGCGTTTCGTCCGGCCTCTGAATAGCCGGTGGCCCATATGAGGGGGGAAGAAAGGAGGACAATCCATTTGCATCTCCATTATCCGGATTTTTATGGGCGTCGGTATTTATCAAAAGGCACCAACTACTGTTATGTCCACATATAATATTTGAAAAATTGACATTTTGCTACGTTGTATCTTCTTGGATGAATCGTGGCAAGAGAACTCACATCTAACACATGTTCGAACAACCTATATATTATACCTGGCGTTAACTTCAATGAAATAGAAGTTGCCTTTCTCGTCCAGGAGGAACTCGACGGTGCCGGCGTTGGAGTAGCCCACGGACTTGGCCAGGTGCACCGCGTAGCTCAGCATGCGCTCGCGGATCTGCGGACAAGGCAGGTGTTACACATCATTTAAATCATCCTCACTGAAAGCCAGTTTTTGTCTAAGACGTAGTTGTGAAAGCAATGGTTCATTGTAGCTGGCGCACGTCACACACCTGATGACTCTGACGGCTCGTCTGTACAGCTATTATATAAAAAAGAAGCTATATATAAAGAAGAAGCTATATATGAACATCCGTACAATTATGTTGCCCCCCTTTTCACCTCCTTCCAATGAGGCACTACTACTATGCTAGTGGCGTAGCATGGACGTTATAACGTGACACGCTTACGTCTTTCGCTTCGATGAAGTTGTATTGGGCTCAGCTGCCACAGCACAAGATTAGGTCCGAAGAAGGAACTTTATAATTCGAAAGCTTTCGTTAATCTTAGGACGTGTTTTGTGTATTTAAAAGAGATCGTTAGTGTCAGGCCGTTGGCAGGGTCCCACCCTGTCCACTACTATTGTCATACTATATGTCATCATATTATCGTAAGAACACATTTCCACTAGGCCCACAGATGGACGATGTAGCGTGTAGCTCACTCACCTCTGGGTCCAGGTTGGGCGCGGGCGCGATCTCCACCACCTTCTGATGCCGCCGCTGCACGGAGCAGTCGCGCTCGTACAGGTGCACCACGTTACCGGCCTTGTCACCTGAGAAGGTAAAGAACGTCGAGTTATTAAACTCGTGCCCTGATGATTAACAGTCCCGGGGGGAACGGCGCGGTCATTCAGCATTCGAGAGAGGGGAGAGGTGGGTACGAGACCCACATCCCACATGCCCAGTGATGACCCGTAAATGCGTTTCACACGCCGTTTAATTAAAAAAAAAAGCCGCCGTTAAAGCGTGGATTTGGATCCGTTTAATGGCTATGAACGCCCATTCCTACGCAGACTTGTTGCAGCCGGAAACTCACAACCTCACGAAACGCGACAACTTAGTTGTCATCACACGCATGTCACGCCCACCGCCGCCGTAGCTACGTCCCTGTCTGTACCCGCCAGTTGCACTCACCCAGCAGCTGCACCTCGATGTGGCGGGGCCGCTCTATGAAGCGCTCGATGAACATGGCGCCGTTGCCGAAGGCCCCCAGCGCCTCTGACGACGCCCGCTCGAACTGCGACTTCACCTCGCTCATCTCGCGCACGACACGCATGCCGCGCCCACCGCCGCCGTACGCTGCCTGTGCAACAAAAGCTCAAGTCAGAGCCTGACGTCTAGGATATGGAAAAAATCAGGAGCGTACAGTACGTTTATAAAATTTATTAATTTTTTAGTTATATCATTAAAAGGATCAAATAGCCTGCGTCATTCTTGCAAGAGAGTCCAGTTTTGGTGGGCCGCGTAAGACGGTGCCATCTTGTAAGCAGGTAAATTTCAATTGGTCCATTCTACCAACCAATGTGATGTGGATATTTTGAAGTGTACTTTACTACTTATATTTTACACTTACACAATGTTATCTCATATGAGATATTTTTTCTGAAGTGAAACGTCTTAATAATTCACGTAATTTGAAACTCGTTGAAACTATATCCCCCTCCTCTACTCCGTCTCTGACCACGGGTCAGCTCACGCTCGATAGCGGGAAGTGGCTTTGGCGATGTGGTAACAGATTGGCTCACGTAGAAATAATTGTTTCCTCCCATTCGCCCGCTAGGGGGCGGTACGACTCACAGGCAAGCATGTAGCACTGTTCTGTCTCCGACCCTCTAAGGTAGAATACAAACATGAATATGAAAGAATAACTTCAATAGGTTTTGTCTTAAAATATTTCAGGACTAGTGTTAACATGCTATATTACCTTAAGTATGACTGGAAGACCATGTTTCGCGCAGAACTCGGCTGCCTCCTCTTTGTTCGTAATCGGCCCGTCTGTGCCGGGGACTATTGGAACCTCTGGAACACAAGATAACAAATACTGTAGCTTATGAACTTATACGTAAAACTCCTGAATGATGAGATTTGTATGTTTTTTTATATATGCGTAGTTTATTGTGATTGATAATTTAATACAAGTTTACGCGAAAATTACTCAATAAAACTCTTACGGATTTTATCGCTGTGTATTTAGTTATTTAAGCAGTTTAACGTCTCAGAAGCTTTACAGCAAACATGGTCACGGGTGGACTGAGATTACAGATAACATGATGACCCCATCCACATCAGGTTGCTGTAAAGCTTCTGACACCTCAGTCTCATAACGGGGTTGGCCCACAAATTGTTCTCATCATTGCTACTCTTGTGTCGCCAGGATCGCCAGGGCCAACCACTGTGAGAACACTTTGATATGATCGCAGGGAGCCCGAGGGAAAAGCTAGAACTGTCCCGAAACCCGCGACGAATTTAACAAATAAACCGATATGAAACCCATTTAAGTAATCTTATTGTAATATCTTTGTATTGATTATATTTTGCAGCCTCAGCTGGGCCTCAAATGGATACTTATTGTATGTGTAAATAATTAAATAATTATTATTTTACTAATAAATCACTTCCTTATCAGCAATTGTAAAATTGATTAAGCTTTAATCATGTCGTTAGCCATTATCAGTTTAAATCTTTGGTAATTATTAATTAATGCCATTTTTTGCAGACTTTTGAGACGAGTCATCTAATCTGTATGGCGTTTTTTTCTTAATGTTTTAAGAGGCAGTGCCATGCTCTATTGCAGCTTAATTGGGCCAGCACGATCAGGGAGGTACCTCTCACTTAAAGTATACCGCCGTAAAGAGACATTTCTGTGATGTGTGCGGTTTTTGTGGGACGACAATCCAACACGAGCTGAGTGACCTGGACCTGAGACTCCGGGGCACGAAGGTGTACAACCGCCAACTAACATCGGACTTTATTGAAACTCATATAAAAACGTACTTGCATCAATAGCGGCCTTCCTCGCGGCCACCTTGTCTCCCATGCGCTG
Organism: Eumaeus atala; assembly: GCA_017140195.1. Classification (NCBI taxonomy): domain Eukaryota; kingdom Metazoa; phylum Arthropoda; class Insecta; order Lepidoptera; family Lycaenidae; genus Eumaeus; species Eumaeus atala. Next base: position 53,408 of record JAFELO010001024.1, on the reverse strand, counting down.
CACCACGGACGAGTGGGGCCCGATGAACCGCAGGCCGGCGTCCTCTACGGCCTTCGCGAAATCTGACCTTTAAATAAAATGATTGCATATTGAGTTTTACGAACGGAATGAAATTGACCAACAGAAGAATACGGTCGGACTGGGTGGCATGTGGGAAGTCCTACTTTTGGGACATCTATACCATAGTGCTTAAAAACCAGGTACACAATCAGTGCGTCTTACCCGTCATGACATACGCAGCCGGAACGTGGACACTCACTCTGGGATTGGTCAACAAATTCAAGGTCACACTTAGCGTGTAATGGAACGTGCGGTGCTCGGAGTTTCTCTGGCTGATAGAAGTCACAATGAGGTCATTCGCCAGAGAATTACATTTCCCGATGTTGCGCACAAAATCAGCACGCTGAAGTGGAATTTGGCCGCCATGTTTCCAGACGTACTGATGGAGCCGACACAACACTGAGTGGAGATCGCGTCTTGGCAAGCGTAGTGTGGGATGCCCTGTAGCTCGATGCAGTGGCGACTTAAGAAGGGTGTTGGATGGCGGATAGATGTGAGCTGCCCACGATCGGGATGGTTGGCGATCCATGGGAGAGGCCTTCGTTCATCAGTCTCGTTAACACGATAGTGACGTAGCGGTGGACTCGGTCCACCACACCCTCGAGGTGTGCCCGAGATCGGCGGCGCTGCGTCACGATCTGACATCAGTTGTCGGAGGGGACTTGTCAAAGTCGAGCATCATCCTCGCGATGCTCGACAGCGATGAGTCCTACCAGGCGATGGGTTCCTTCTGCGAGACCGTCATGTCCCAGAAGGAGACCGCCGAGCGGGTGAGAAAGGAGGCTGCCGACACGACCTCCCCCCAGCCGACGACAAATGGGGGTACGAATAAGGAACTATCTGCAGGGCCTTAGTAGTGCCCATATTCCGTGTCGGGACTACCAGAATAGAGGTATATCTTTGACTGTCAGAACAGAGGTGTGCTCGGTGTCGAAGAAATGTCGTTTTCGACGTTGAGGACGGAATGATTTCTTAAAATATGATAATTAAACTTTTTTTTTCTTTTCCTCCGGGAACCTATACTTTCGTGACAAGATGCCACGAACTATCAAATTATTTAATATAAAAGGAGCTCTACCTCTTTTTTTAAATTTGGATTTAATATGAAGATATGATGTCATCATAATCTTTAACTATTGAAGTTGAGGATTGAAGAACAATCAGTCTGCTGCTTAGTGGATTCGATTATAATTATACACAGAAAGGAGCTTCCTCCAGGTTGCGACCGGGAGTTTCGGACAACTACTCAGATAAGATCTTGTTCCCTCACTTTTTACTAACATTATCAAAAACTGGTTTGATTAAATTGTTTGTTTCTTGTATTCTTTTATTTAAGATTGTCCTTGATTGTGATGTGATGTGGAGAGACCATCATTAAATAAATGTAAAATACTGGCTATGCATGTAACAGTCCCTTTACCCCAGAAGCGGTGATTCCTTTTATAGAATCTAATAAATTTTGACGCCCAACGTGGGGCTATTTCTTTTTATAGAATTTTATTTAACATTTGGCGCCCAACGCTTCTTTTATAAGTAGTAAGTTTTGTAAGTAGCCGGTGGGCCAATGAGGGGGGGGGGGATTGTATAAAGGGAAAGGACGGCAACGCACCTGCATGAAATGCTAATAGACATCGATAGTGGAAGTCTATAAGGGTTATGAAAACCCTATACCAATAGTAATAAATTATTATTATTATGGCCAACATTAGCTACCGCGCGTGAGCTGCCCCCCACGTTAGAGAGGCGGCAAGGGGGCCCTGTCTCCTAAGCCAAGATAATAAAAGTTGCTTTGATCAATCTTAAATAACTATCGGGATGCACCTTTCCCATCGGCGGGAAAGGATGAGGTCGGACAATCCCACCTAGACCGTATAACCAATGAAGTTGCACTGGACACTTCCATCAGCATAGAGTAGTCATTGAAGAAAAATATACCTTTCAGACAGAAGCCCGTAGCCGGGATGCACGGCGTCCACGTCATTTTCCTTGGCCACGCGTATGATCTCCGGTATGCTGAGGTACGCCTCCACGGGCGGCAGACCTTTGCCAACTATGTATGACTCGTCTGCTTTTTGTCTGCAAAGTAAAACATAGTGTTATACTAAATTGATATCCTTCTAGCCGAAGTTCGGGTGTGATGGCTATGTACGTAGAGAGAATCAAACTATCAGGACATGTAATGCACAGATACAACTATACTCTATTTTCTCATTTTTCTACTTTAATGGGATAGCTGCAGCATGTCCAGTATGATACAATGGGAAGAGTTGGTGCCATGCTGCATAGGAGGAGGTAGTGCCATGCATGGTATATGACACTACACCCTCCTATGAGTCGGAATTTGATACCGGCGGAAAGTGACAGCATTGCTGTACCGTTTCGTGTGGTTTGTGAGTAGCCGGACGGCGCACGAAACGCGTAAAAATACTCACAGCCAGGATAATTTGGGGGAAGGCAGTGCCATGCATAGTGCGTGACACTACTTCCTCCTATGCAACGGAATTTGGCCGGCACGACTGGGAAGGTACTTCTCTCTCACTTGATACCAGCACAAAGTGGCAGCGTCACTGTCGCGTTTCGTGCGGTTTGTGAGCATCTGGTGGCCCATTGAGGGGAGGATGATAGGAGGGCAATGCATCTTCGTAACAATCATGCGAATGTCCATGGGCGTCGGTGGTCATCAAAAGGCTCGGATTTCTCTTTTGCTCCCTTGTGCTATAAAAAAAATCTGGCGCAAGACTGACGAGTCAACATGACAGCTCTAAGCGTCATGGGAATGAAACCGCCAGTTACCGGACCGTGGACTGTTACAGGAAATTGCCAGTACCCCTTATTTTTGATCCAAATCCACACTCAAACCCAGGACTTCATGATTTGTAGTTGAATATACTAAGCACTAAATATACCCATAAGACTTTCACAGCTGTGAGTAATCGGGTGTGACGAACAGCGGTGTTATATTGTATTTATATTACTAAGGAGATAAACGAGCAGGTGCAATAGTGACTACCGCCGCCCATGGACATCTGCAAGACTAGACGTCTCACAGCGTTGCCGGCCTTTAAGGATAGGCTAGAATATTGTTTCACTACGACACAGCGGCTGAACCCCACGTCCACCCGCACCACTGCTTATTCATCGTTCCACAGCCACGTGCAACGTCCGTGCCGGAGCGCGCTCGTGCGTTTTCTATTTTTTATATAGCATAGAAGGCAAAGGAGCAGTTGGGCTAAATGTAAGTTAACTGCCCATCTCCCGCTAGCAACCGTATCGGGCTTGACCATCGTTCCATAGAATTGCGAGTGCTAGCCCGAGTCTCCCGCCGCACGGCCCATACGTGTCTCTCGGACAGTTGTGAAACCACTCTAAATAATAATAATAATAAAAACGTTTATTTCACTCACAACCGTATAAAATATTGTATTAACCGTCGTGAGGAGCGGAATCTGTACTAGGCACACCCGTGTTACAGGACTCCGCGCCCCACTCGGAAACGCGGCAACAATTTATGGTTCCGAAACATTTTCACAGCGTCCATACATAACATGAGATAAAGCTATTCTTAATTCGCTGTACAGGCATCGTGCTGCTAGACTACCACATGAACTAGTGGGCTAGCGACTAGCACGCTGTAGTGTGCACTTCTAACCGATGATATTACATATATAATAGTTACTTGAATGAAATATGTTACATTACCTGCAAATCCTTTAAAAAATCATTACTTAAACCTAACGTAATATTTCGTTCGACTTTGACGATTAACAGACTGCTATGTACTAAATGTTATTGTCATAAGTGCTAGTAAATTGACCTGTGCATCTGCATGCGGTCCTGCTCGCTGTATATGGCGACGGACCGTATGCCCAGCTCCGTGCATGCTCGGAACACTCGTATGGCGATCTCTCCTCTGTTGGCCACCAGCACACTTCTGATTGGCTTGTATTCCACTGTCTTGTTCTTTGTGTCTGACTGCAATTCGTAGAATATCTTTTAGCAAGTGTAAGGTGCCATATATGAGTAAATCCGAGAATGATTAATGCACACGTGAGGAATCGTACTCTTTCAGTCTTCCTCACAATGGGCCCCCGGAAACTCGATAGCATGGCTTAGCATTTAAGTATCGTATGAGCGAGAGCTTCGTCCTCGAATGTGCTAGCCCGATTTAGCGGCAATGTAGCATGGTTTACGAGTCGATTACCTACGTCCAAAAAGTATTACACATTTTTAGTGTATGGCCGCTTATGTAACGCTATCCCACAGTGAACATGCGGGTCTCTGCAATACGTAACACACATCAGCTTCCTTGTTACTTTTACGCGGAGCACACACATTATTTGGCAATACATAATTATTAATTACATTACATGAGTCTCAGACAACAAATCTTAAAAAAAAAATCTGAGAATACATACACGAATCTCGAATTACATATTATAATCATACTATAATCACATGGAAGACAAACGTAACGGTAACATTAACGCGGTCGAGATAAGATCGTTGCGAAAAATATGCGTAACCCTCGCGGACCGCGTTCGTAATAATGAAGTTAGAAAATGGTTATGTAGGTAAGAAAATGTTTTTTTTCGGACCTAAATTTATGCTATGGAAGCGAAGAGAAGTTTGGAGTCGGAAAGGGGTTCAATCCCCATCGCCTTCCCGCCGATGGGAGAGATGCATCTCGATGTAAGAATGTTCATAATAGCTAATTAACTTACATTGTTGGTTTGGACGGTACATTTATTGTCATTGGTATGGACAAGAAGAAAGAACGGCAGTTTAAAGTTTAACAATACAATAATATGTACAATTCCAATGTGAAAGAATGTGGGTATATCGGGGAAGACCAATACTGGACATACAAAGATCAGATTGATCGGAAACCCTCCGAAGATGGATTCCGGAGACTTCGCAACTGGCGAGTTTGTAGGAAGAGATGATGTGAATGTGGAAGAGGCGAGGCAGGTACGTCGTGATATGTGGCGCGCTGTTGTCTGCCTACGCCAGTACGCAACTGGCGCGCAGATGTGTTGTAAAATTATGTTGAATTGATTGAAGTTGGAAATGATGAGCTAGTTATAATTGTCGTGAAGTCAAAGCCGTCACGCAGTTGATTGGACGAGCTGAATGGACATCTAAAAATAATTACCAACACACCGAACACAGCATCACGTTGATTGAACAATTTACAGATTAAAAATAGATTAGCGTTCGTAATTTCGTTAGAGGTAGTGCCATGCTGCATTGGAGGAGGTAGTGCCATGCATGGTGCATGACATTGCATTCTCCTATGCAACGGAATTGCGCCGGCACGACCGGGGAGGTTTACAGTAATATTTTATAGACATGAGCATTTGATTTGAAGGAGCAAATTTGAAATTTAGAATCAGACTACAAAAAAGTGTCAGCTAGCGTTATCTTCTCGTACCCACGTGCAGCTTAAATAATAACACCACATTATTTTTCGGAGGGGTCTCCGGCTGGGCTGGGGACTCACTCGCAGCGATACTAATGCATTTGCCATAATAGGTAATCGGACTAACAATAGCCCAAGAAGGGTCATGTTTTTTCCTTCACCGTAATCGTCTTTTACAAAAAAAAAAAAAAAACTTACTGTGGCTGTACGAAATCTGATGGCGCTCCATGCTTGTAGTTGTGACGACGACGCCTTCAAAGCGAACCTCGCTTTCAGTATTTGCATTTTAAGTAAGTATTTTTACTGCTAAGTAGTAAGAATAAGAAAACGCTAAGTACAAAAGAATAAATTCCTATATTATTTCATTTTGTTTGTAATTGAACTTAAATTATTTTGTATATATGACTAGAATAATGTCGTTTCGTTTAGTTTTTTCGGTCGACTTGTAATGTAAATCTGAAACAAAGAAAAGTTATTAGTAAAATATTTTTTGTAGTAGGTTAAAGGGGAAAACAAATAGTTGAAACACCCTGATGACTACCGACGTACATAGATATGTAGCCCTGCTCTTAAATGGGACACCGGCAACTAGCAAACCGCGAGAAACACGGCAACATAGCTGTAACTTCACGCCGTATGAGACCGTGCCGGCCCAGTTCGCCTACAATACAACACTCCTTACAGTGGTGGAAGACGGTGACGGGAGAATTTCCAATTTTGTATGAATTTCTATATAAATGAAACAGGTCTCTAAAGCTAGCAAGATAAAGTGCAGAATCTCCTGAGACATATCACAAATGTAGTGCCTATTTAGTGCTACTAAGAGAAATTTAGTGCTCTTTATGTTTAGTCGAAAATGACTCGAATGATCTACTTTTTTGTGGTAAAGAGCAGCACTAATTGAGCACTAAATTTTTTGTGGTAAAGAGCAGCACTAATTGAGCACTAAATTTTTTGTGGTAAAGAGCAGCACTAATTTTGCACTAATTTTTTTGTGGTAAAGAGCAGCACTAATTGAGCACTAAATTTTTTGTGGTAAAGAGCAGCACTAATTGAGCACTAAATTTTTTGTGGTAAAGAGCAGCACTAATTGAGCACTAAATTTCTATATATTTTAAATAATCGATTTTCATTGCTTAAGTGTACACTTTCTATTAACACTCTAGCTATTGTGGCACTAGTTTATATACTGCAAAAATGAAATAAGTCTATTTTTATTTGTAGTGAACGAACAGCCATAATTGATTAATAAATTACTATATTTGACCTCTAAATAATATAGTGATTTGATGAGACACGGCTATCAGATGCTGCAGACTGCTAGCTTTATAAAAGCTAGCAGTTATGTCATTTTGACTAAACTCAAATACGACTAAATTTCTATTTGTAGCACAAAATTAGTACAAAAGTGCTGGCCTTACAGACGTCAGCTGCATGCATTATTCGAACACTCCTCATAAACAATGATTATTCAATAAAAAAAAAAAAACAAGAAAACAACGTAGAAGGATAATGTATCCGCTACATTTTCCTCAATCCCGTTCGATGAAGCTATTGTTACAATACAATTGACACGCCAAGGAACAATCATTGTGTTTCGTACATTTCTGTATCAAATCCCGCTTCAAATCTTACGCTGTATGTATATTTTTTAAATTTTAATTTTTGTCTTAAGTTTACGCAAATGTTACTCATTACATTAAAACTACTCTTACGGATTTTGTCGCGGTTTATTTAATTATTTCACTAGCCCGATGTTTTTGAAGCTTTACAACTAAATATACATAAAAAATTGTTCAAAATCAAAATATTTTACTCAAAACAGGATTTTACAAAATATCTCTTTTTGAACTTCGTTACTTCCCTGCTACGGGTTCAACTCTAATCCCGACCTGAGAAGACCGGCGAAATTAACTCAGCGGGACTGATGACGCGAGATGTACACAAGTTACTTACAATTTCTCCTAACCTATGTTAGTACATTTCTAAACTTCTCATATCTCCTCACCAAATCTCTGTTGACGTGCAAATCATTCCACCCCTCCAAGAGGGCTCTCGAACTTCAGTGCCTGTGTTCGAATGAGCTTGTAGGTGGTGCCACTATCCTCATTTTTTACAAACATTTTCGGATGATCAAATAGAAATTATCTATTCGAGCATTCGCAAACATTGCAGGCGCACTGCAGTGTCTCGGGCACCCCAACACATCAACACAATAGTGTGATAATGGGAGAAGCCGAGACCACAAGCAGCATGAGGCTACCAGTAGCGCGTTGCACCTGCGTAACTCGCATACCCCGCGCCTATTTGTCATAGAGTGGTGTAAGCCTTAGAGATAATATAGACAGAGAAGGGAAGTCAGCCTAAATAGCGGCCGTCGAGTAAGTCGAAGAATACAGCAAGTGGCGTTCATTTCCTATTTATCTTTTTCCTTTTGCGCAATGCGCATGCGAGCTTAGATACATAATGATTCCTTCTCACTTTCGTTCTGTATCAACTAATGCAGTCAAAATAAAAACACGGCGAGTGGCCGACTCACCATCATGTAACTGCCTTTGGCATCCCTTCTCTATCTATAATTATTATCTCTATGATTATTACGCATTTTATAGCAAAGGGCGGCAAACGAGCAACCGTATCCTTTGGACGGCTACTGAAACCCATAGACAGCCATATTATTCTTCTCATAGATCTGCATTCTGCGTTGCTTTCCTTTTCTCATCCCCTCCCCTACTCACAAACTGCACGAAACGCGACATAGCAGTCTCTTTATGTTTTGTTTTCATATTTTATTGTGGTGTTACGTGAGGAAGATACGCCTATCGACCTCTTATAGATTACATTAAAGACTGCAGGAATACTTGTAACTAGGATTTGTCAGCTGGTTATAAATGTCTTTGCATTTTTAGTAACTAAAAGTGCTCTTTTGCGGAACAAAACGTATTTACGAATGTCGCATGTTTGACCATGATCTATGGTGTCAACGATAACGTTTGCGTCAATGATAACAGCAGGTTAACGATGATTTGGATGTGTATCACGAATTGTTTTTAAGCGTTAATCTAATGGCTGGGATGGGTAATTCTTCTGGTTCCAAGTAACATTGTGACAAGAATGTCTGTATATAAACATCATATTTATTTCTTATTTTTATACTCCCAAAAGTTATTGATCGGATTTCCATATAGTTTTCATTCTTGGTTAAGAGCAAGATTTTAGTGTACAATTTGTTATTGTAACAAATCCAGACCCTGTTATTCACTAGTGAAGCAGGAGTGGATCGCTAGTTGAATTTCAGGCTTGAAGTTGAGCAAAAGTTTAGCGAAAAACCCATTTTAACATTTCATAAGGAATAGTGAGCGAAGTTAAAGCTAGTAGTAGTAGGCCCATGACTGCGAGTGTCCGAGTCGATTAACAGAGAAGAAAGACGAGAATGCATGCTATCTTTGTATATTGAATGTCGCATGCGCATCGCCCAGAGACAAATGAATGAAAAAGAGGGATTGTTATTAAATCACATTTGCACATTCTTTCGACTTAGATGGGTGCGTTTTACATTGGCTTGCCTCATCTATCTATATTATATATATGAATCACTCTGCCGCTACAACAATAAAATATAGACGTATATAAGTGAACGAAAATATATCAATATGCACATAGGCCAAATTGGCCTAGCCTTAAATTAGAAAACCTTAAATTGAACTGCTCCTAGAGATGAAATAAACAAATAATGATCTAATAAAACAGAGGGTAGTTTCTCCTAATGATACCATAGAATCCTCAAATGAAAATGAATCCATACAAAGTGTTTTAATGTTACGCGAATGATCTTACGAGGCAACATACCAACTGTATTAACTTGTTTTTCGTTTCTTTTGCTGTCTTTTGTGTGCCGCAGGACTTTGAGAAAAGTGTCATTTAAAGGAGGTTACATTTTTAGGACAAAAGGTAACTGCACTTTTAGTAAGATAAACTAATCTAAAATATGAAGATATTGGTACCTACTTGATTGGTATATTGTTTAGGTTTGATGAGATTTAGATGAGACTGTGCCATGCTGCATTGCTTGCTAGACCGAGCACCACTCACATGTCACCGCGGCGAAGTGTTTCGTACCGTTCGCGAGTAGCAGCCGGCCCCATTGTAGGGGATGCGGAAAGGAGGGGGCCGCGCATCTGCATGACAACAATAATCCATATGCGTCGGTTGTTCTCAAACGATTTCTCGCTATACAAAAGTATTATAAAACAAAGTCCTCAAAAGCCATCTGATTTGGGATATTTTTTTTCAAAATCTACATAATGATTTTTTTATGCGGTTAACACCCGTGGTTAGAGTAATTCCCGAGGAATGTAATATGTTACGGAAACAATTTATCTACGGGCGAAAACGGGGTTCGTCATTATCACCATCATCAGCCAGAAGACGTCCACCTGGACGGTTTATGGACTGGCTCCCCAAGAAAGCACCACGAGTCACGGGGTGGAGCTGGAGTGTTTTGGAACGAAGTTCCTTATCGCGCGTTGCGAAGGAGGTTAGACGAAAAAAACACATGCGCGGCGTACACGTGTTTATGTCTGTCTCCTCCTCCCTCCATCTCTCTCTCTCTTTTTATATAATACAAACTTGTAAATAACATTTCTTATTTACAAGTTTGTATTATATAAAAAGGGTGCCGCAATGAAATTAAATGTGGGTAGAATATAAAGAGATGCACACCACCATTATCTAGTCCATATAGAAATTATCAGCGTCTTAATTTCAAAGATCTCGAGCATTATACTTCGATGATCTGAAGATCTTTCATCGTCCTCGGAGAAATAAAATCATTCTATTCCCTAAAATATCATTCTTTCTTTTCTGTTCTCTGAAGAGTCTAAATTACACCATCAGAAAATATCATAGATATTAAAGTCGACTAAAATAGTTTAATGGTCAATGCAATAGCATCACCGCCGCGTCCATTACAGTAGAATTAGCACCAAATGTATGTCGTTATCGATGTTCAATTGTTTCAACAAAAAAACCATCAAATATAACACACGAGAAAGACGAAGATATTGTAAAAGATACAAACGCGATTTTCGTGCTACTCGGCGTAAGGACATTGAACTGTTACCGGTTCGCAAATAACGCAGCAAGCGTGTAGAAGTCATTCACCAAACGTTTTACATTAATTCCGTTTATTTTTGTTTTGCCCTTGGAGCAAGCAAAAACCGTAGATCCCAGATGGAAGTGTCGTGGAATAAGACTAATATTGATTTTTTTATTTCGCCGAATTCACGCTAAATCTACGCTACGGCCGAAGAGGTTATGAGGTTATTATTATTTTTTTTTTAGAGTAAATTTGTACGATGCGCGCGCACGTCGTCGCGAAAAACCGACACCCCGAAAATAGCTATAGTCAACATTTTAGTTTTTTTTAAAGTTACCAATAAGTTTTAAAATAAAACTTCCAGTGTGTTAAATACCTTTTTTTCTATTATTACCGTCGGTTTTTCCACAAACGTAGAATAGGACGAAACAAAAAAAAAAGGATTTTCCCCTTGTACGCCAAAGAAGATTAACTTCTAACGCGTGCATATGAGTACACGCAAACAAACTTTTTTTAAGCTATTCTCAGGAACTACTCCTATTTAAAAGTCTTTTAGTGCTAGATAACCCGTTTATCGAGGAATGCTGTAGGGCACAGGCTATATATCATCAAGCTACGACAGATTATGCGCGCGGCGAAATTAGTAAATAACAAATACAACTTTAATATTAATGTTGTATGAATACTCATTGAAATTAAAAGTAACAAGTGCTTTAGAAGTGGAATATCAAAAGTTTGAAAATCTAGAAGTAAATAGCAGGTTTTTGTAAATTTTATGTGTCGCCGTATAAATCATAACTAGAATGTTATTTACAATGTTAACAGTGTATGTAAACGCATTAAAATGAAATATAACGGCGTTTAGACGTGAAATGAAACTGGAAGTAGATTTCTATGTTGTGTAAATAATATTTGACAATGCAGTTTGGAATTAATCAAATTTTTCGCAATTGTTGACCTACTTTTTACATATTTCGCGGCAAAAAGGCCCAGCTGAAAACTCCGCGTAACAGAATTCTTGAAAATTTTAAAGCAATGGCATAGATAGATGTAACTCCTTACTGTTTTGTTTATTAAAAAACGAATAACTGAGACGGTTTAACCGATGTTAATGAAATTCCGCTTGAAGATATTAAATGACGCCTTCAAAAAATACTGCCAGGTTATTAAAAAATATATGTGTGGTGAAAACAGATGAACAAAATAATAATGAATCTCGAAATACATGTTATACGGGTTCCTACGAAGCCACAAAGTCAAGGACATTTGAATGATAATTTATTTCTACAGTTTAATGCACTTTGATAATGATGTAGCCACAAATCCAAAAGCCATCTACAAAAACATAAGCCAGTGTAAACTAACATCATTAAGAATCATGCGCGACTTGCAGTCAAGTAGATCTTGCACTGAGATAATTAGGTCATGAATTCGATTTTCATGCTACGTCATACCATAACCTTGTCCATATTTAAATATATTTTCAGGATATCTATTCGATCTGCGTTTATTTTAGAATATCTATTAACTTTTGTTTTCTATTTTCATCTTTCATTAATAATTTTTCATGATGAATATTTAATTAGAAAATAATTGAGACCGTTCAACCTTATACCTACACTGAATAAAATATACAGGGATGATCTAAACAATACTCCTTGGGGTACACTTTCACAACAATCCCAATAGTCGAAAAGAGATTACAATTTCGATAATGTTTAATGAAGCCAATCAGACAGAACGAACATGCGTTTAATCACATCTATATTGGATTAGTGACAACACAAATGTTATCGATAACATATTGAACAGTATTGATATTATCATTTTCGCTTTCTTATAGTACAATAATATACTCATTGAAGTTATCTAACAGTTAACAGGCGCGGTATGAATAAAATTGGCAAATAATCGTGCGTACCGCTTCATCGCGTTAACTTCTCTGTCGAACAGCACTTCAAAATTATGAATATAAAAGTCGCACGTCGAAGCTGAAACACACAGTTTTAGATGTTAGTCTTTAACAATTACAACTTTAAGGTTAACATTGTTTTTCCCAATGAAAGACGTCATTTTGAGTTGATACCAGCAAGACATTTTTATATTTCAATGTAACATTATTTTAATTAGGAATCCATTGCCTCAATGTTAAAGGGAATACCCGAAACTATAACGGAAAGTTGAAAATAAAATTGAGATGTGGTGGTGGCAGTAGTAGAGATGGTGGTAATAGTAGACCACTAGGCCATAGTAGTAGTAGTGCAGTTCTTGCAGTTATTTAAAAAAGTTTTAGAGGCCTTGCAGTAATTTTAAAGAAAGAAGAAAACGATGGCCATGTAAAGCCATCGATCGCGGGTTCCACCGTTCATACGGTACTTAGACTAAGCTTACGCATGTGATAGGTCCACGGATTATTTATAACATTTGCAAATACGACCCTACTAGTTTAAACAGTCGTACGTTTCGCATCTACTATGAGTTGAAAGTTAAACCTCAGTAAGTATTAGACTTAGGAAAAATAACCATAAAAATTTAAGACATCGCCGCTTCCACCAATCCGACAGAAAAACATTTGTAAGAGGCGCTAAGAATCATCCGGTATATTACTTCAAAGTACTTGCTGATAAGATTACTGTAAGTGAACACTCAAAGGTATAGTGACATTACAATCAACGTGCAAAGGTGACAACAACGTAGTCATAACAAGGAATTATTATAGTTGGTAACGTATCTCTGGAACTCCGTAACAATATTCACCAGGCGGGAAGACGATCTCCGTGCAGTAGCCGGTCCGGAATGGATGCGAGTAGCAGGAGATCAGTCGTCTTGGCGAGAGGCCTATGTCCAGTATGTCCAGCAGTGGACCGATAAGGGCTGATAATGATGAATGAACATATCCTATAACTTCGTAACAATATATTTATTATTAACATCAGACAAAGCAATAAATTAGTCCTGAGCTAAAGTCGGACTCTGTTAGAATTGACAGTCAAGGCTAAAGTCTCCCGTATCAGTGTGTAGATTAAACACTTTTTTAACGTAAAATAATACTTTAATTAGTAGTTATGGTTACAGAATTAAATAATGTAACAGCCGTTTGAAATATTCTACCCTATGTCTCTCACTGAATGATAAGCTCGAGTTTTCTTGGCTGTTCTAACAAATAAGTATTGGGATCACCCTTGCTAACATATATTATATTATATTATTGGGATCAGCCGAAGGCCATTTGCAACAGCATTGCAGCAGATTGTTTTTTATCGCAATTGCAGCTGAATTACCTCAACCGCGACGGGGATGCATGAGGTATCGTCTTGAAGGTGATGGTTGTCGGTTAGGCTGCCGCGATGCTATGAAAAATAATGTAGCTCCTACAAATGTTGCGCTAAATCAAGTCTATATCTATATGTTTATATGAATCGCTGTTTGTCTGTATTTTATCGTTAAACTAATAAAGTACTGTACCGACTATTATGTAAATTGGTATATAATTGGTATTTTTCAACGGAGAAGGTTTGTATACTTTTTTTTTCTTCAAAACTATTTTTCTTGTATTTGTTTTAGTTGTTGGAATAAATCGCACCGGGTACAGCCAGCTATTTTATATAATCAGAGACGATATATACATTAGTACCGTTAGTAAAAACCTCTACGATTTATGTACATACTCTGAAATCCAAAACAAAATGTAATAAATTGTAAGCAGTTAAAAAACGGGTTTGAAACAAATATTAACACATGTAATACATAGCACAAACAGTACTTCGAGGTAGATAATTACCTCGTATTATATTATGGCGCGGTAAATAAAGCACGAAAGAAAAAAGTCTGATAAATAAAAACCACCACACCTAAATGAAGAGTTCAGAAGATTCTTCTGAACTCTTCATTTCAAAATCTTTAAAGGAAATCATTTAAAAGAAATTATTGTATAAATTATTAATGGATGTATTACAGCAGTATCTTAAATATAAATATTGTATGCCGATTTTTGTGCCCGCGAATACGGAGCGATAGCTTGTCATAAAAAAATCGTATAGTCACTTGAAGTGCTCCAGCCGGAGATATGAAGAAAAATAAAGAGGTGAAAATAAAATTTAAAATAAAAAAAAAAGGAATTTTTATCAAGATAACCACCCAACAAAACTGATCTATATTATTTAACATTATAAAAAAAAATTACAGAAGTTTTCATAGGCTTCGCAGTACGAATTGTCGCTCGCGCCCCTGGAGCCATAGTAAGTGTGTTATGTAACTGAAATACAATTCAATTGTATCAGTATTATCTTTCAATGCTGTAGTCTGCTGTTAATGAACTAATGCCACTAATTATACTCGCGACTAGTAAATTGATCATCGAATCCCGACTTACTCGAAGGTCGTCCAAAATCGAGCAGTATTGTACTTGAGCCCAAAAAAACCAACAAATAAATAAACAAAGTGTAGTGGAAATGAATAATTCACGACACAGCACACGTCCGCACTGCACACAAGCGGACACAACACTGTGTGTGTGGCTCACTTCATTTGTATTCGTAAGATAGCTCAGCGCCACTGACATCAACACTCATGGACTGATGATACTGTAGACCGCCATTGACGCGAATTGGATAAACATCGGTAATACCGTTATACGAGGGTGGATCTAAAAGTTCGTGGCCTAACCTACATGGAGCTATGACATCTTTTTAAATCTACCGTCATTTGTTTGTATGTGTCATATTGATTTACTGTGCGCAGTTTCATTCCGATACTGCACAATATAAATTTTCTGTGATTATTTGTTGGAAGCAATCTGACGCAATTTTTAATAATGGAGAAAATTGAACACCGTGCAATCATTAAGTACCTCAATAAAAAAGGCTATCACCAAAAGACATCCATCAAGATGTGGAGATCACTTTGGGGGAGTCTGCTCCATCGTATTCCAGTGTCAAGAAGTGGGTAGCTGAGTTTAAGCGCGGTCGTGAGAGCATTAAAGATGATCCTAGGAGTGGAAGACCTACATCCTCTACCACGAAAGAAAACATCGATAAAATTTGTGATCTCGTACTGGGTGACCGACGTTTGACCATTGGTAAGATGGCTGAGATAACAAAAATTAGTTATGGGCGATGGATTTTTGTAGATTATTTACCGAAAGGTCAAACTATAAATTCTAGTTATTATTGTAACCTTTTACGGAGACTCCGGGAAGAAATAAAAGAAAAAAGGCCGGGAATGTTGCGTAAGAAAGTTTTGTTTCATCAAGACAATGCACGTGTTCACACTTCGGTTGAAACAATGTCTGTAATCCATGACTGTGGCTACGAATTGCTGCCCCACCCACCTTATTCGCCACATTTAGCCCCCTCGAATTATCATTTATTTCCAAATTTAAAAAAACATTTGGGGACTCGAAATTTTCGACCAAAGATGAGGTGATAGTTGCAGTAAACGATTATTTCGCCGACCTTCCGGAATCTTTTTTTTTTCGAGGGGATAAACAAGTTGCAGGTCAGGTGGAAGAAGTGTGTTAAACTAGATGGAAACTATGTCGAAAAATAAAAATAAATTTAGATCCATTTTTCTTTCATTTACTTGGTCGGGCTTAGAACTTTTAGATCCACCCTCGTAGCTGGTAGAGCCAAAGTATAATCTAATGAGGATGATAATGTTCAAGTTAGTTCTGTCAGGAATTTTCAGAGGCACGGATGTCTTCCAATCTTAACCCATATATTTGATTATTGCGTTGTCTGTTCTGCATCGTTAAGAAATTCTGTTTATGTTTACTTGTATTAAGCATCGAAATGCTTGTATAATGTTACTTCGTTTTGAACAAAGTATTTTTTATTTTATTCTATCCATGTGTAGTACTGAAATCAGTGACCAGCGCGCAACGGCTTTTAGTGACCTCTACGGAGCTTATCACCGAGTTCAATGTTTTCGTATAACCGGCTGACTGATTTTGTATTAATTTTCGTAATTGTTTTTTCTTCTTTGAATAAACAATGCCTTGCTTATGCAAGTTATAAAAATTCAAGCCAGTTCCGATTTGTCACTTCAGATTATAGGCTTTTGGCCGACGCATCGATAAGTGTTTACGAATGCAACTCATAAAATTCCCATTAACATTTCCCTATAAGATTTTCATTTTCCGCTGTAAGGAAATAAGGAAGAATAATAAGTGGGATTGCCCCACTGCCGAATTGCAGTCAAACTGAGCCGGAACGACATCGCGTTAAAAGTAGTGGATACGCTATCGCGTTTTGTGTAGTTTGAGAGTGGCTGAAGGCATATTGGGGAAGTTGAAGGAGAACAATACGTCTACAATGGCGGATGTTTATGGATTTAATTTCATTAAAAATCAGGTAAAAAACTGCAGGATTACAAAGTATACGTAAAACATTGTTATGTTAATTGTTATTAAAGTACGTTTTGGGGAGGAAAGTCTGGTTAATTTAAAGTCCCATTGTTCAAGCCTTGTGGTGGTGGTGGGGCTTAGTAGCCTGAGGTCAATCGAGGCGAAGCCGATTGAACTGAGGAAGGAGCTGTTCTTTGTACCACCTCTTATGAGAAGAGGGGACTAAAGAGCAGGAGGAGGAGCCGCTCTATGCTCCCCTCCCATAAGAAGAGGAGACGAAAGAGAAAAAGGAGGCGGCGCTTTTGCGCACGGATAAGGGATGGGAACGTCACCACATTGCACTGCTCCGAAGCTGGTGGAGTTGTTCTGAGGTGCTAGACAATCCCATCTGTGGAAGTGACGTCAGTCCCTTTCGGTGCTGACTAGCCGTCGAGGTGCCCATCAGCGCAACACAAACATCAGATTTGTTGTTCCCGGCATACCAAAGGCAGCATTGATGGACCTCGCGGTGGTATTTGTGGTTATTCGACTCCATAATGTACCGCGAGCCCCACACACCACTGGACACCACCCAGGGCCAGTGAAGGCGCGTAAATGCGTTTCCCCATGTCAAAAAAGAAAAAGGTTTATTTGAGGTAGGAGAATATTACGATATTGCAAATAAAATATACCATATGATAAAGGAAAGATAAATTACTATGATTTGATCAATTAATCTCGAGTGTCGACACCAACAGTCCAGCTAGGGTTATGTCTTGCGTCAGCACTTCAAGGGTGGGCTAGGCGCCTGAGCGGCAAGCAAATGTTAGAAGTTGGGGGGTCAGAACCATCCAGGCTATTCTTGTCAATCTTTGAGTTGGTTCTCTATCGTATCGTTTATCTCTGATACTGACAGGCCATGGTTGTTTTGGAATCTATTCGTGTTGTACAGTGATGCCAACTGCTATCTGCCAACACTGGTCGGTAGAACTCAGCTAAACATACCCTGGAGTGAGAATAGTATGGTATTTATTCTGGTCCATCTATCTATGTGAACATTGTTGATAACATGGTTGAGAATGACAGTGGAGCATAGTACTCAATTACTGACATTGTTGTGTCACGAAAAAGAAGCGTGGAACGCATCAGCGAGCCAGAGAATCCGCCTCAACAAAAACGCTGCACAGGGGTGTAGAAATCCAATAACGACAAAACCCTTTCTTACGCTTTTAAACGTACGGTACGCGTGGTCAGGACTTTCCGTGCAATAGTTTGTTGTTTTATTAGTAGAGCCACCTATGGCACCATAGCCAAAGACTGCGCACTTTACGGCACCCTGTGATTTCCATCCAGAATATCTCGGAGTCTTTAAACCAGCAACACATCTTTGCACCAGTTCCCTCATGAGGTAGGCAGAGAGAACGAGAGTGCAACAAATCCCGGTCCTTATTTACCTGACTTGCCTCCTCCACATTCAATTCATTCATCTTACCTTCCAAATCAAATCCAAGCCTCGAAAACTTTCTGCCAACGCGGTTATCGTAGGGCTCGAGTCGGTCTCCACCATGGTTCAAGCCTTGTCGTGGAGGTCAGTAGACTAGTAGGGGTGAACCCAGACGAAGCTAAGGAAATAGAACAGCCGGGTATGCTCTTTACACTCCTCTTAATAAAGGGGGTTAAAGAGCAGGAGGAGGATGCGCTCTTTGTATCCCCTCTTATAAGAGGGGACAAAACAGCACAAGGAGGGGGCGCTTTTGCGCACGGTTCAACGAGCGAGGATGGGAACCTCACCCCATTACACTGTCCCAAAGTTGGTGGGGTCATCCTGTGGAGCGGGGCAACCCTGCTGTGAGGAGGCGTTGGTCCCTTACGGGACTGATATCTGTAGAGGTGCCAGGGTGATTTGTTGTTCCGGGGCACCTCACCAAAAGCGGCACTAATGCGGTTTTAGTGGTTATTTGGCACTATAATTTGTCGCGAGCCCCACAAACCACCAAGTGATGGCGCGTTAATATTTTTCCCCGAGGAAGAGGTAGTACCATGCTGCATAGGAGGGGGTAGTGCCATGAATAGTGCATGACGCTACATCCTTCTATGCAACGGAATTGGGCTGGCATGAGTGGGGATCTACCTCTCGCTCACATAATACCGCCGTAAATGTCTTCAGTATCGCGTTTCGTGGGGCTTGTGAGTAGCCGGTGGCCCACCGGGGGGTGTAGGAGGGCTACGCACCGGCATTGTAATTATGTGGATGCTCATCGGCGTCGGTAATCGTAAAAGGGCAGCGATTTCTCGTTTGTTCCCTATTCTTCAAATGAACATTAAAAAGAAATTGAGTTGGCAGGAGCCCAACACAACCCTCCCTCTATTTTAGATGTGACGTATAATTTCAGTAAGCATTAGAATGTTAATTTGCATAAACATTTGCTCACTCGTGAAGTGTTACATGTTGGCATGACGTACTTGTACCGTAGGTAACATCAGGAATGTAACTTAACCTAACCTACAATTCTGATTACATTTACTTCTTGTTACACGGGGAGTTCGTGACACACCCCTACAAAGTGACGGAAGTTTCATCGTAAAACAAGAAACTATTGCACGGAAAGTCCAGGTAGCTATCGACTGTGAAATGAAGAACGTGGCTATTGTTTTACAAAAGTGAAACGATGGAGTACAATGTCAAGTGTGTATACATTCATCATCAGCTCTTCTCCTGTCCTGTCCTCTGCCGGGCACAGGGAAATGCATTTACGATTTGATGTGTGGGTGCTTTCGGCTGAAAAAACTAAGTTGCCACGGATAAAGTGGTGTTCATCTAAAGAGGTTTATGACCACCACAGGGTGGTCATAAACCTCTTTAGATGAACACCAAGGCGACCAATTTTCTAATAGCATTCGATCCGTACCGGTTTAACCTTATCTCGCTGTGAACTTTGTATATAATTTTGAGTAGGTAACACATAATTATACTAAGTTAACAGCGAGATAAGGTTTTGCCGGTGGCAAAGCAGCTTGAAATTAATCGTTGGAATTTTGATTATAATTACAAATTCGTCTTTATCACCCCACTCTATTTTAATATCACAAAGCACTTTACAATTGCCGGGAACAATGGAGAAAAGCAATGAATTATTTTTATTAAAAAACAAAAAAAAAAACGTCTTAGTATATTACATAGGTGACTAAAAAGAGAGAAAAAAAGCTAAAGTGGAAAACACAATGGATTAATTTTTTGTAAAAAAAAAAACAAAAATCCCGACTGCTTAAAATATTACATAATTATTTTATTACCTCAATAAAACCCAATATCATTATATTACCTAATAAAAAAGCAAGGCTAGTTTAGAAGTAAACAGTGGAAAATTCCGCATTTTTTATTTCTCTTTTATTTTATACTAACTGACCCGACGAACTTCGTGCCGCCTTACAATCAAAGAATGTCGTGTTACCTTTTAGCTGAACTAATGTAGGCTTTGATGAACATAATACAGTGATAAGGAATAAATATTGATATAGATAGATATTTACAAGTCTTTTGTTACGACGAATACATGCAAAAAGTGGATAAAGATTTAAACAAAAATGAAGTACTTCAACATGTGAAGAAAATTATTGAATTAAACTATGTTGTGCAGCATGGGTTGCACTCGGATAAATTTTCATTCAAGGACCTTGTGGTAACCAACCAGCAACCATTGCGTAAATACGATCAAGAGCATAAGTAGATCGCAAATCTGGTTGACCAGGAACTGCATCGCCTTGCAAGGCGATTTGCTTCCGACGTGGAAATTCTTCGATGTGTTATGATCGTTCCTAGAGTAATAACGTGACATCTCAACGTTCCAAGTGTAATAACGTGGTATCTCAACGTTCCAAGTTTAATAACGTGGCATGCCAGCGTTGGAAGTGTAATAACGTGGAATCTCAACGTTATAAGTGTAATAAAGTGGCATCTCAACGTCCCAAGTGTAATAACGTGGCATCCCAACGTACCAAGTGTACTAACGTGGCATGTCAACGTTCTAAGTGTAATAACGTGACATCCCAACTTTCCAAGTGTAATAACGTGGCATCTCAACGTTCTAAATGTAATGTCGTGGCATCCCAACGTTCCAAGTGTAACAACGAGGCATCTCAAAGTACCAAGTGTAACAACGAGGCATCTCGAAGTACCAAGTGTAACAACGTGGCATATCCGCGTAAAGCATCGTTCTTGCGAACAGATCGCTTTGACAAATCGCAAAGAAGCAATACCGTGTTGTCGCTGGAGGTGTTTCAGCACGTTGATCGGCATTCGTAGCGATCAATGTACGAGTTATGTATGTATTACTTCAATGCAAGTAAATAAATAAAATAAAAATAACGGCATTAGCGGAAACCTTGCTCTGAATGCACCTTTAGCGTGGTCAAGTAATTGCTCTTTGTACCCCCCCCCCCCCCTCTTATGACGTGAGACAAAAGAGCGGCGCTTTTGCGCATAAGGCGAGGACGGGAACCTCAACCCATTGTCCCAAAGTTGGTGAAGTTATGCTGTGGTGCGGGACAACCCCAGTTGTGGAGGTGGCGTTGGTCCCTTAGAAGGCTGACTAGCCGTCGAGGTGCCCTGATGTTCTGTTATTTCGGGGCACCTCGCCAGGGGCAACCGGGCGGCACTGTTAGCACTTGCGGTGGGTTTTGTGAGTATTCGGCAGTATAATTTGCCGCGAGCCCCACACACCAGTGGACCCCACCGAGGGTCAGTGAAGGCGCATAAATGCGTTTTCCCGCGTCAACATAAAGAAGGACAGAGAAGTATGGAAGGATTTGGGGGATAGTTTTCCCAGCAGTGAGACAGATTAAGTTAGTTAAAAAAGATTTTTTTCATCGTACAGAAACTAAGGCTCCGCAACCGCGACGGTCGCTTCGTATCTTATCTAGCCTTACGGTTCATTTTTATGCAGTTAGATTCCCTCAACCCGTTCCACATAAAGCAATGGACTTTTTAATTATTTTTTAAAATAAATTTTAATATTAACTTTTTGAAACTCTATTAATAAAGGCCTACTAGGTAATTAATAATAGTAACCGTGCTGACAACTGATAATAAACAAACTTACATATCGTAGTTTAGTTAAGATTATTGTAAGTACATCGCATGACCCCATAAAACAACTTTAACCCGATCCAACAGGTCAAATTCAGTATCAAGTAACTGAGTAATGAAATAGCTCGAAATGACCATACTATTGTGAAGAATTGTTTTTTTTTTATTGTAGAGAGCGAGCAGTCGCAGCTTTTTGATAACTACCAACGCTCATAAACATCCGCATAATTACTATACCGACCCGCTGCACTCCTATCATCCTCCCCATTAATGAATCAGCGGCTACTCACAAACCGCACAAAACGCAAAACCAAAGTTGTCATTTTACGACGGTAACGTGTAAGAAAGAAGTACCACTACGGTCGTGCCGGCATAATTCAGCTGCAATGCAGCACGGCACTATCTCCTACTATAGAGATACGATCGCGATTATATATGTACATTATCTATGTACGCGTATGCTATACTAATAATATAAAGCTGTGTTTGTTTGTTTGAACGCGCTAATCTCACGAAGTACTGGCGAGAAGTGATTTTTTTTTGTGTTGTATTCAATTTCAATTTATCTAGGCAAGTTAAAGGCTACGAATAACAGGACCGGAGTTACGCGGGTAGAATCGCGGGATAACGCTAGTGTATTATATCTGCGGACTTATCACACCATGTGAGCCTAGCCCCGTGCTTAGTACCGGATTTTTGTAATGGGAAATAAAATGTTATTTAACATCGAAAAGTCAGCCACTCACTCAATTACTGACGAAATTTTCGAAAATGTAAGTTCAAGTTGTTCATTGTTTATTATTAAATAATGATATCGTTGTGACATTTGTATGTTCACACAACGACGGAACTTTAAATATAGATTAGCTATCTGCGCGTGGAAATTTTGCGATGAAAAGTGAAACAATAGTATTTATGACATGATTATATGTAGGCACGGAAACTTAGAAGATGGTGCACGGCTTTTTTTACCTTATCAATAATATAATAATAATATATGTGGTCCTATCTCACTACATTAGCCCAGTCTTCTTAAGTACCGTAACGGCTTGTGTTACACACGTACTTGGCAACGGATATATATTGTATTTTTTCTATAAATTTAAGAAATTATATATATTTACGATTTTTATTACAGCAATATTTATAATACATGTATGAACTTATCCTTGGCTAAGGCGGGATTCGAACCCGCGGCCTCTAGCGTGACACACGGACTATCGGCCACGTGACCAACTGAGCTGGCACATGTGCATACCTATAGTATGGTATTATAAGTGTTTAGAAGTATAGTTGTGCAACTGTTTCAGTGACGTTCCAGTTTTATTTATTTTCTTTTTCCAAATTTCTTTTTCTTGAGGGTCCACATAAAATCAGGAATGTGACACCTCCGGATATGATAATCGTTTACTGATTAGACACCTGGTGAGACATTATGATAGGTACATTGTCGTGCCCACCATGGGTCAAGCCTTGTCGTGGCGGTGGGGGCTTAGTTAGTAGCCTGGGGTGTACCCAGGCGAAGCTAATTGAACCGAGAGGGATCTTTGCACCCCTCTTATAAGAGGAGGGGGCTAAAGATCAGGAGGAGGAATCACTCTCGGTACCCCTCTTATAAGATGATTGGACCAAAGAGCACCAGGAGGTGGCGCTTTCGCGCACGGGGCAAGGGGCAAGGCTGGGAACCTCTCCCATTGCACTGTCCCAAGGACGGTGGGGTTGTTCTGTAGTGCGTGGCAACCCCATCCGTGGAGGTGGCGTCGGCCCTTCGGGGACTGACTTGCCGTCGAGTTGCCCTGATGATTTGTTGTTCTGGGGCACCTCACCAAGGTCGGCACTAATGGCACTCGCGGTGGTTTTTTGTGGGTATTCGGCACTATCATGTGCCGCGGGTCCCACACACCAATGGACCCCACCCAGGGCCAGTGAAGGCGCGTAAATGCGTTTCCCGCGTCAAAAAAAAAACTATATGGATTATACATTGGTGGTAAACCCCAAGTTACTGTTTGTAATGTAATCACAAAACTTTTAATTAAATTTAAATAGGCATAGATAGAATATTTTATAGGCCTCTTTCAATGTTACAAATGATGTGCCTTATATCTCATATATAGTTCTTAGTTAATTAAGTAGCTGCTGAATTATAATGTTGTAGTGTTTCTTAATGTGTGACAGTGTATGTAATTTTAATATGCTCAATAATGTACTTCTATTCTATATTTATAGCACGTTCACACTTACTAATTCATTTCACACACGTGATGTGTGAAACATATTATTTTAAACTACGAATGGTGTGAAATGTGTGCAACAGTTATCACCCGCTCAACTCCGCTGCAGTCCACATGGCACTGCCTTACAAAATTATTATTGAGAGTTCTTTGCCCGCTCAGGTCCAAAGCAGCAATGCCAACAAAACCAGTTCGATCTATGTTCAAAAGCGGCTGCGATAATACACGACAGGTCACGTGCACAGCTGAATGTTGTTGTTTATCTGGGACGAGGCTAGGCCATGAGTAAGTTAAGGGCTTATGTCACGCTGTTTCGAAAATAAAGTCGAGAGTCGAGAGGCGTAGGAAAACGGAGCATCTGTAATCTTGCGTAAATTAAAAGGACAAAGAGAAATCGGCCCAAGCGGGCCCGATACGCCTATGACAGGTTCCGCAGCAAACCAAAAAATCGCAAAGAACTGTTAAAAATACTAAACAGATTATGCTCTAAGCCTGTTATGTTTAAAATTTTGATTGAATTTTAATAGCCCAATTTCCTTTAGTTTTTTTGTATAATCCCGATTTCTTGAAATTTACCGGTACTTCATAAGATAGCGAGGGGGGACGTTTCATACCATATAGAAGGTCCTATCCAGCAATGGCCCACAAGTCTTATGTTTTCTCACAAAAAAGCAGCCTAAATAGTTTTATTTTTCAAAATCATACTAGGTACAACATTTTGTAGCAGTTAACAAAATATACCTTCCAAAAATCAAGCACACGATACCCATAATCTCTAAGAAAACGTCTGTGATATAGAGACGGTCAGATATAAGAAATGAAAACGCTTTTGCCATTTGGCTACGAAACATTTAAACCCCTAACTAACATAAAGTAAAAAACAAGGCTAGTTAGTCGCCCCTCTCTAATCCTTCTTTCAACCGGCTGGCTACGGCCTTAGTTATTTTTTACTATCCATTTCAAATGGCTCGCACTGTCATTTTAACTATTATCTTTAAAAAATCTACACCTAACTCGAAGATCGTGACCCAGCGAATTTACCAGCGTAACATTTCGGCTGGATACAAACCGGCGACTGTTGCGAAGTACACCTAAGTCACCAAGGGTTACGCCGGTCGCTGATGTCTCATAAAATATCTTGTTACCTCGCGGCGCGTGCCAAACATGTGGCCGGCTGACTGCTACGCAGCCGGTGCCACGTGAACATGAACATGTCATATCTATAAGCCAAGGTCATTCTCAGTGTTATAATTATGGGGCAAATACTTAAATAACAGCATACTAGTGAACACACAGATGCGACAACTTAACTGTTTTGTATGTTTTATTCGCAACTTCTATATACAAGGGTGGATCTAAAAGTTCTAAGCCCGACCAAGAAAATGAAAGAAAAGTGGATCTAAATTTATTTTTATTTTTCGACATAGTCTCCATCTAGTTCAACACACTTCTTCCACCTGACCTGCAACTTGTTGCAAAAAAAAAAAAGATTACGGAAGGTCGGCGAAATAATTGTTTACTGCGACTATCACCTCATCTTTGGTCGAAAATTTCGAGCCACCCAAATGTTTTTTTTTAAATTTGGAAGTGAATGATAATACGAGGGGGCTAAATCCGGCGAATAAGGTGGGTGGGGCACCAATTCGTAGCCACAATCATGGATTACAGACATTGTTTCAACCGACGTGTGAACATGTGCATTGTCTTGATAAACAAAACTTTCTTACGCAACATTCCCGGCCCTTTTTCTTTTATTTCTTCCCGGAGTCTTTCTAGACAAAAATAATGCCCTTCGCATCCCAAAAAAGAGAAGCCATGACTTTGTAAGTCGACAAAACGACCTTACCTTTTTCGGTGTAGTCTGATTTTTTCAACTGTTTGGATTGTTGCTTTGATTCAGGAGTATGATGGTGAACCCAGCTTTCATCCATGGTAACAAATCTAGACAAAATGTCCTCGGGATCAGTCTCAAAAAGTTCCATACAGTCTCGCGAAATTGTGTACCGAACTCGTTTCTGTTCAGCTGAAAGCAACCTCGGGACCCAGCGAGCAGAAACCTTATGGAACCCCAACTCTTCCGTTATTATGTGTTGCACCCGGCCATAACTAATGTTTGTTATCTCAGCTATTTTACCAATAGTCAAACGTCGGTCACCCAGTATGAGATCACAAATTTTATCGATGTTTTCTTTCGTGGTAGAGGATGTAGTCCTTCCACTCCTAGGATCATCTTTAATGCTCTCACGACCGCGCGTAAACTTAGCTACCCACTTCTTGACACTGGAATACGATGGAGGAGACTCCCTCAAAGTGCTCACCATATCTCGATGGATGTTTTTTGGTGAAAGGCCTTCTATTTTCTCCATTATTGAAAATTGCGTCAGATTGCTTCAAACAAATAATCACAGAAAATTAATATTGTACAGTATCGGAATGAAACTGCGCACAATAAATCAATATGACACATACTAACAAATGACGGTAGATTTAAAAAGATGTCATAGCTCTACCTACATAGGTAGGTTAGGCCACGAACTTTTAGATCCACCCTCGTACTAATATAATAAAAATATAATAAAGCTGAAGACTTTGTTTGACTAACTGACCCGGCAACCGTTGTTTTGCTATACTCTGGAACTTCGAGGGCGGATTGAAATTATTCGGCCTAACCTAGAAAGTAAACACATACTAAATCAGTTACATTTTGATTTTTCTACATAATCACCATCAAGTTCGATACACTTTCGCAATCTCCCATTTAAAGCATTTAGACCTTTGGAAAAAAAATGATTCCTCTTTTTAGAGTCAAAACATGCGTCTACTGCTGTTTTGTCCTCGTCGTTTGTCGAAAATCTTTGCCCTCCCAAGACCTTTTTTGTGTAAGGGAACAGAAGGAAGTCTGACAGTGCCAGATCAGTTTAATAAGGCGGGTACGGTAATAGATCAAAGTCACAGTGGTGGTTTTCAGCCATTATTGCACAGACGTGTGAACACCTGCGTTATCTTGAAGAAACAGGACTTTTCTTCTGAGCATTCCTGGACGCTTTTTTTTATTTCTTCTCGTAAACAACAGTTATCGTAACAGTACTTATCAGAGTTTATAGTCCGGCCCCTTTCGAGATAATCAATCATAATCACACCCTTCGAGTCCCAGAATACACAGAATATTTTTTTGCGGGTAGTGAAGGTAAACAGGTCTGCTCCACTATTTCGCTTGTTGTTTTGTTTCCATCTTACAGTAATGAACCCATGTTTCGTCCATTGTAACAAAACGATTCAAAAATCATCTGCATCAGCTTCAAACAGTCACGTGAAGTAGTCAATCGCGTAATTTTTTGTTCAACTGAAAGCAGCCTTGGAACCCGCCTCGCAGTCACCTTACCTTGTGAAAAGCCATTTCGTTATTTGAGTTATGATGTTTTGAGTTCGTTCGTAAGAGATGCCTATAATCTCGGCTATCTCTCTAATTGTTAATCTGCGGTCTCCCATAATTAAATCAAGTATTTTTTTAACATTTTCCTCAGTAGTGGACGTCGATGGCCCTCCAGGGTGGGGTTCATCTTCCACACTCTCTCTACCACACTTAAATTTTGATATCCATTTATTGACGGATGAATAATTGACTTCGCCCAAGGTATGACCTTAAACCTTGGGCAAATTCAATTGCCTTAAATTCACCCTACTGCCACGAGAAGTGTTGAACTATCGTAGGGGACAGCCTTAAGACTGTAGTTAATGGAGGCGACCGCAATGGACAATCTAAGGAAACGTATATACCTGCTCTCTACCCTAGGGAGTAGGGACCATAATTTTGATCGAGTAGGCATAACTTGAGTGAGTGCAGTATAAGTGATTGCTCTCCTCAGCAGCTGGAAACGAGCCAAACAATCTTCTAATTAAGGCCACGGCATTCGATAACCACTTAAAAACGACGTACCTTCTTTGAGCTTTCTTTTAAGTATAACGAGCCACACGAGAAAAGGAATGGAGTTTTCTGTTGGCCTTATTCATCAGCATGATATGCTGCGCTTCTCCCCTCCTCAGCCACCGGTAGGAACGCCACGTGTGAGCGTGAGGTACCTCCCCGGTCGTGCCAGCCCATTTTATTACTAAAGCTTACTTAAATTAGGCTCAATCAGAAGTGCTCGCTGAGCACGAGCCAACTGCGCAGTACATGTTATAGAGCACATGTTCAGCGTGTTCCGCCATTTTCCTATTCCGATGAGACGGCAGTCCGACACGACCCGCAAGAAATTACGCGCAGGGCCGACGTCCTAACGAGATCTCCGAGGCACGGGGTGTAACAAGGCCAACTTCCTGACTCCGCACTGTTATTACAAACAGGAAAATCCCAATAACACTTTTTTTTTCACGACATACACAATATCCTTTGGGGCCGGCCATGCTGGATATTGTATGTGTCTAGCACAGGCATCAGCTATCACAGCTGTCATCACAAGACACCGTGCAAATATCTTGACAGACATGTAATAAGTCTTCTATGTATAATAAATGTTCTACATCTACATCACCTATTTTTAAAAGGGGTGATTGATAAGTATCCGAAACGACAAAGAAAAACTTTAATAATGTATT
Source organism: Eumaeus atala (assembly GCA_017140195.1). NCBI lineage: Eukaryota > Metazoa > Arthropoda > Insecta > Lepidoptera > Lycaenidae > Eumaeus > Eumaeus atala. The sequence continues at coordinate 24,596 of JAFELO010001024.1, read as the reverse complement.
AAAACTATTTTATTTTTCAACGTAGTTTCCTTCTACCGCAATGCATTTACTCCAGCGCTTCCCCAATGCCGTTACACCGGTTTGATAAAATGATTTCTTTTCTCTAACCCCTCAAAATACTCGTCTACGGCCACAATGACTTCATCATTTGATGAAAATCTTCGGCCACCTAACCATTTCTTGAGATCCGAATCCGAATAAGAGGAAGTCGCTCGTGGATAGATCTGGGGAATAGGGTAGATGGGGTAACAATTCGAACAGTAATTCATGGAGTTGGGCGACTGCAACCCTTAACGAGTGTACAGGTGCGTTGCCGTGGTGGAATAAAACTTTCTTTTTGGCTATGATTTTTGGAATGATGCAGAAACTGCATTCATTTCGAAAAGAATATAATGTAATCAATTTTGTATGCCTATATTTTTTTTTAAGTTTGTCGTTTCGGGCAGTTATCAATCAGCCCTGGTATCTTCGCATTGTTAAATACGTCAGGATAATCTGTACACGTAATAGGTTACAATCAATCATTCAGGAGTCATGTGAAGATCATTAATCGTGATAAAAGTTATTGCTATTATGTTATCGATAAGGGTCAGCGCAGATCGGCATGTTGCGGCGAACGTACTACTTTCAATATAAATGCTTCGTTGAAATAATGCTAAGTTGAAAAGTGTTCCAACCGACAGTTTTAGTCAGTTGGAATCGTAATCAGTATAATAGTTATAAAGTTTCTGTGTTACTTTAATGGGCCACGTGATTATTTTTTAACTTTACTGCATTTATCAAATCATAAAAAATTTGAATTTGAATTGGTAAAGTTACAGTATGGCTTTACAGTAAAGTATCGGTATGGCGTTCCTTGTACGCGTTTAGACCGAAGATTGTTTTGTCAACCGACAGTGGCATTTAGTTTGCAAAATAAATAAATTAAATATGGTTCATAAAAACTGGTCCATGAAAAGCTTTTAGTATGAGCTATTTGATAAGCCCATAAATTTGTTTTTTTGCATTGATCATGTAGAGAAAGACAGCTTTAAGGGATTTCGAATTATCGTTTGTTTAGGCACCAAGTGTCTGTAGCCTAGTGCGCGCACTGAAGTCTAACCCGACCACACTATCTGCTGGAAGAAAATTCTGTAGTCTGTGGGGGCAATTATGATTTGTTGAGAAACGCCGATAAATATCGCGTTGTTGGGTATTATTAATATCAATGTGGCCACAACATAAGACTTAACTGGTACAAAGTAATAAATGCGATGCGTATAGCGAAGAGACCTAAAGCTACCACTTGGTTTAGTCGCGAGGGCTCTTTTCTAAAAAAAAAAACTTAATAAAGCTTCCCGATGACCGCATCGCTCTGTGAGCCCCCTGACCTGCCGTTTAGCCGCAAATTTATCAGTGTGCGTTAAAGTGTCAGACGTGATTTGAAATCACTACTGGGTATTTATTGTATTTAATATCCTCAAGATATGATTAAGACACGACGACGCTACACGCTTTATTTACACAAGACTCCTCAGCGGTTTTCAACTTTGCTTAAACGTTCGACAGGGCCACCACTCAGTAAACAGTCCCGCTGAGTTTATTTCACAGATACTTCTCAGGACGGGGCTAGGGTTTAAACGGTGGTACTTGGGTTGGTTGAAAAGTTCTCGGCCGAACACAGATTCATTCAATTCTAAAAATCAAATCTAACCACATTATTTACTTCAGTTCGGACTAGTTAATTGTCTGAAGTTCGAAAGGTGTGCGATAATTAGTTGTGATTTTATAATTTATTTAACAAAGAAACTGTCTGATTAGTTTCTGCAAATGGAGGAAATCTAGCAGCGCGCCGTCATTAAGTACCGTATAATCAGGGGCCGTATAATAGGGTTAGTACTTTAGGAGATTCTGCTTTACCTTACTCATCCGTCAAAAAATGGATATCAGAATTCAAGCGTGGAGTGAGTGTCAGAGAGTGTGAAAGATGAACCCCACTCCGGAAGGCCTTCGGCGTCCACTACTGAAGAATATATTTAAAAATTACTTGATTTAATTAGTAGGAGACCATAGATTACAAATTAGAGAGATAGCCGAGATTATAGGCATCTCTTATGAAACTCAAAATATCATTGTAACGAATTGGCTTTTTACAAGTTGTCTGCGAGGAGCTTTTAGTTGAACAAAAAAGGATGCGATTGACTATTTCACGTGACTGTTTAGAGTTGGTTGAAGCCGTCCAAAAAATCATCTGCAGATTTTTTGAATCGGTTTTTTACAATGGGCGAAACACGGGTTCATTACAAAACAATTAAACAGTGGAGAAGACCTGTTCAATTTCACCACCCCCTGAAAAGACTACTGCGATTTTGTCAGCAAATAAGGTAGGGCTTCAGTATTCTGGGAACGGTGTGATTATGATTGAATATCTCGAAAGGTGCGGACTATAAACTCTGATGATGTCTAACTACTTTACGAGAGGAAATAGAAACGCGTCAAGGAATGTTCACTAGAAAAGTCCTGTTTCATCAAGATAATGCACATTTTCACACGTCTGTGCAATTGATGGCTGAAATCCATGACTGTGGCTATGATGTATATATTATTTGTAAACATTAGTATTATGCAATATCTGATGTTATAATATTGAGCGGTGTAGTGACTTATGTGTTGTATAATGGAATGATTGATAAGAAAATAATTTCTTCTTTTGGCAAACTTGGGTTACAAATAACTGCAAGCCATACAATGTGCAACAAAGTGGTATGTTAAGGTTTGTTCCGGCAGAGTTGGAAAGAATTTTCTGTAATTAGACTGACAAAATCTTCTGACCTCAGCCAAAATTTTCTGTAGACATATAACTTACACATTATGATCTATCACTATGTTAGTTTCATGATTCACAAACACTGAGTATAGTATTTGTGAGAGGTTTCACTATCATTATCCTGGCATATACCTTTACTAGAAAATAGCCATAGAGTCTTGAAGACACAACATCTTTATAAGAGCTAGGTTTCACATTCACATTATTATTTAACATAACATTACTCAATAATTGTTGGTTAAAAAGTAACATAGTTGTTTCTGGATTTTTACTTAATAGTAAAGTGCTATAGTCGATATTCATAAATTTTTGGCTTGAATTAGATTTGTATAGCCAAAAAAAATTGATAGTAGGCAGTGATAGAGAATGATATGAGTATGAATTGATGCCTAGTGTGTTATGATAAAAAAAAACCTAACTTAATGCTTATGAAATGCATTACCTCCTTCAGACCTAAGCATGAAAAACTACTGCCTAAGCTCCTTCAGACCTAACCAAAGTTTCAGTAAGCAGACCCACAATGCACACTCACTCATGAAATTTTATAATACAGTTGATTGAATTTATTGTCCCTTCTTGATGGAAATTCAAGTTAAATGTAATCTAAAAAAGGTTTATGTGATGATGATAACTTTAAACCAGTCATAAATGTAAATTGAAAAATAAATTAACTGTGGAAAAAGTAGAAAAGTATATAAGGTTTATTTATTTATTCAAGTGTCAATTTTATAATATTTTTTTCTGTCAATTTCTTTCTCAAAGTTGGAAAATATTAGCATTCATAAACATAAGCATGGTACTTTGTATGATATCGACACATGATTAATTGGCAACAACTCATTTTGTCACTCAAAAAATATTTCACATGCTTATAAATTCCAAATTTTATTAAAAATAACTATATATATAAATATTTCCGCATGCTGGGACCAGTCCCAGTCTACAAATAAAATCTATTTAATTTAACCATTAAAATTACAAAAAAAAAGTGTATACTTTTTATGATGTCCTTCGTATATATAGGCAGGGTAGCTGTTGGGATGTAAAGAGGCGCGGGTATTCCCAAAGTTGAAGTTCATGCGGTCGTATGACGTATGTAATGCCGCTTGTATTGGATTTGTAAGCAGGCACACAGTATTGTGTAAGTATTAAAATAAACAATTCTGCTATATCAGATACGGTAAATAAAGAAAATAGGCAATAGCATTCACATATCTCATTCACGATGTACACAGAATTAAGTGTACTCATTACTCTATCGGAAGTAAATTTGAATTTAATTATGTAATGAAATAAACATTAAAAACCTATGTGGATATAAATACGCAACGATATGTTCTTTGACACTGCGATATTATCTGCTGTACGATTCCTATGTAAATAAACTCGCATTGAATTTGAATAGATGAATAAAAATCGTACAAAGATAGAACTTACCAATTTTTAAATACTCGTCACTAATGTATCGCCGCTGCACTTGCAATTCGGCTGTCACTATCTGCCACAATAAAAATTAAATTGTGGAATGTGGATACAGTCCAACCGCCCAACTCGATTTGTAAATAGTTTTGACAATTGACATTTATGTGTGCTGTCAGTAACTCTACCAGCTGTCTGTCGCATTCTGTCAGATAAATAAATAAATAAAGGTCACGTGTGCACACCCATTTTTTTTTGGCTAAAATTGTAGTTTCTAAAAGAATTCTTCAATTTGTGAATGTGGTTTGGACGAAGATTCCCTTGAACATATGTTTTCTCATGTCTTAAATTGCAGATTTCTCTATAGGATGTTCTTCCACCAGATATTCCCGCCCTATTAATCTGAAATCAATACTAACATTTGTATTTTCTCCATTTGTTAACTGTCCTTGTGATTTTGCCAAAATTAACAATATTAGATCATAATATAATATAAAACTATTTTTTTTTATATAAAATTGTTTTGTGTGTATATATATTTTGTTAGTTCAATATGCCTATATTGTAATATGTAGTTAGTAGTTATATGATAGGCAATTCATCTCTCCTATCAGGGTAAACTTACTTGACAATTGAAACCGAACTTGTACCCCTACAAAACACCCGCCCAAATAAAGGAAAGTCTAAACAAAAACTATAACATATGCAAATCCGAGTTTTCCAATTTTCCAACACATACATTTTGCTAATATCAAGTACATACCTTTGACACATTTTTAAAAATATATATAAAATTTGTTTCTAATGTCATTGTTATATGTATATATGTTTATGTATAAACCAGCAAGCTAAAAACTAGCGGCCCTTTAATCAGTACTATTATCTATTCTTAAAACGTGCATAAAACTTGAACGAAATTATGATTGCGAAATTATTTTTCTTCCATATTAGAACTACGTATATTTGTTCTCTTTTTTGTATATAGAGCATTCGCAATTTATATAATATTTCATTGACAATTATTTGAATAATAATATTTCTGCATTTTTTTTTACAAAATATTAAAATATTTTCAAAAGAATGTTATTAGTCTATCGACGTTCTGTAAAATTTTCACTAGCGAGGTTACTTATGGAAAATACATGCCACATGGTATAAAAATATTAGGATTGATACCTCTTTGCATGGAGCAAATAAGTTAAGTTAAGCGTAACAACAGTGTTACCTGCACTCCTCTTCGTCAATTTTATTACATATTCTACATATTTTATTGCATATGTACGTTCAAAGGCAGAGCGCTCTGACAAAAAAAAAATGTTGCTTGCTGCTACAGCCATGTATGTGTTAAAATATCAGAACCACATTGTATATGTGCCATTGAGATAGAAGTGAAACCAGTCTCAAAAGCATTGGAATAACTTGAAAGAATGCCAATGTGGTTAACTCTAGGCAATATACACGGGAGGTTAGATAGACAAAGATGATAATGCATTCTTATCTTCCTTGTCTTGCTTAGGGCTTCCCTTCTCTGTCTATATTATCTCTATGACCTTATATACCTCTATTACCGTAGACTGCTATGTTACCAACCTTTTCTATGCTGTGCTCCATTGAACAAAAATGTGTTATTTGACATTTTAATTTAACTAACAAATGTTATCACATCAATTGACAATTGTATGTCAATTGTCAAAGTCGAAAGTGATTTTGATTGCAGTTTGGTGCCTTCTTTTATACTTTATAGTTTTAAACTTTTCGGCATTTCTTTGTTTACTTTGTTCTTTATTTAGTCAATGGTTTAAACAATAATACAAATTTAAATAATATAAATTTTGGATTCTACGTTTGAAAATCAACTTTTTAAATGGATTTAATAATGAATGCTTCTAGCATAAATTACTGCTGTCGAACATGTATGACTGCAAATACCATATTAGTGAATATCTTTGAAGTCAGTGTACATGGTATTAGCATGGCTGAAATTCTTATGTCTTGTACCTCTGTTAATGTAAGTATATTTAAAAGTAAAGTACTAAAATATAACGTATATTGTAGTCTTGGTTAAAGGGCTTGTATGCTGCCCTTAATTTTATATTCATATTATCTGCAAATTATTAAATGCCCTTTCAATTGCTTACTAACAATAACACATATTGACTTTGTTTTGGACTCGTATCATTATCATCATCATTATCAGCCCTTATCGGTCCGCTGCTGGACATAGGCCTCTCTCAATGAACGCCAAGACGACCTATCTCCTACTACTCCCACTATCACAGAATGAACTCCTATAGTAAGTCCTAAAAATAAAATGAGCGCAATGCATCGGCATAGTAATTATGTGGATGTTCATGGGCATCGGTAGTTGTAAAAAAGCTCCGATTTCTCGCCTGCCCCCTATTATATAAAAAAAATAAAAAAATAATGGATACTTTTATTCATGTAATTCAACATTCTTTTTTTGTTTGTTTAGATCATGTGATCTTATTTTCCTTATGAGGTAACTTGGCATAAGTTACATCTACTTAGAAATCAACTAACAAACTATAGAGTAATTAAAATTGGTAAAAAAAGATAATGTCATTTATCCTTTCACTATCCATTATTCAAATCACTATACCAGACATTGGAACATAAGAAACAGTTCCTCGCAAAAACACTGTCCGGATATTAAACACTATTGACTTTTCTCAAAAAGGTAACATTTCACTCACTAATATTTCTAGTGAAAGTACAATCCCAATTTCAAGAGGAAATCAAGAATATGTAACATAAAACATTATCTGAGTTAAGGTTAACCGAATGATTGTCCTTTATAGTAAGAATTAAGGAACTGCATACAGCTATATCTGTGATACAGTTAAGCAAGATAGCTACTTAAGTACTACTAAAGTAATAAATTGTAGTATGGTATAACCAACAGGTCTATATCAAATAAGGTGTATACAAAAACTGTATTGTAAACTTGTATTGTTATTGAGAGCAAAGGAAAAGGAATGTTATACCCATCTTTCCAATCAGGATGTGCTAATGGTAAGGAGCAGTACACATGCGGGATGACTTATAGTGAGAAGTTAAAATACATAAACTTCTGTCATTCAAATGTGATGACATTTTTACAGGGGTATATGTAATGTTAAAAGGGCTAACTAAACTGTTGGTCATACTGAAATAATACTTTGGAAATATTGTTTTTTGTTTGTGAATAAGTGACAAATATGTCATCATCAAGCCAGGGAGTTAGCGCCTTCGAAAAAGCAAATTTTTTAAAGTAGGATGGCATTCATTACTCATTTTCATACCATTTGTTGTTTATGGTCTATAACCTTTTGACTGTCGATCCTGGAGACACAGGAGTAGCAGTGTTGAGAAAGTGAGGTCAGCCATGCCTGATAAAAAAACCTTTTAACTGTCAATGTGCAGAACACAAATTCTCAGAATTAATTAGAATGTTGGACAAATTATATTGTAAGTATTGTCAGAAATAATAAGATGGAGGATACACATGAGCATAGTGTATGGCGTGTTTGAGGAAAGGCCTGTGCCATTTTTGTATGCTGGGTACAGAACCAGCATTGGGAAGATTGTGACTGATGAAGAAATGAGTATGCACACTTAATTAATGTCTTTCTTGAAGTGAATTTTACATTGAAATAACTACTTAGGGACCACTAATTTAATATACTACATGTTGTGTTACTTTATTTTACTAGCTACTTACTTATGTAGTTACTGCTCTTTTACTGTTGTTTGTTTACTTATGTATAATGATAAGTGTGTCTCTATTTGATCAATTTCAGATTAGCGACAATGATAGTCTACCTAAAAGTATATGTAAGGATTGCTATGATAAACTCAGTTGTTTTTATGAATATAGAATATCTGTTGAAAAGAATGATACAAAATTCAGAGAAATCATGGAACAAAAGCCAAATTTTTCACCAGGATGTAACGTGAATGAGAACAAACCATTGCGAGATATAAAAATAGAAATTGAAGTATTGGGTACGTGCAAAACAGTTTGTGTCAAAAAAGAAAATGTAGGAACAGATATTACCGCATCTGATGCAGATAATAAAGTTTTTGTGTTTGTTGATAACTCTAACACAAAAATTGAATGTGAAGATTTTTATGCCGATTTAAAGACAAAGACTAATAACGAAAAATATGTATGCAAAATGTGTAATAAAAAGTTTAGGAACCTCTGTAATTATCAGAGACATGTTAAAACACATTTAAACAGTAAGAAAACAAAAATAAGTAATACACCGTGCAAGAAAGATATTGTAAAGTGTAATGTGTGTGATGCTATATTTGAGTCTTCAACTTTGCTACTGTCACATATGAGCTTACATAAAGATGGTGACGCTTTAACTTGCAAGGTAAACTGTGAAAGTCTATACACTAAAGAAGGCATGGAAAGTATGAAGACTAGTACTGATGACATTCAATGTGAAATTTGTAATGGAAGATTTAAGAGCAAACATTCACTATCCGCTCATATGCGTAAACATGCACAAAAGGGTAGAATTCTAGCATGTACTACATGCGGAAAAGTATTCAATAAGATCAGCCACTTGAAACGTCATGAGTATTCTCATGAAGACAAGCGACCTTTTAAATGTAAAACGTGTAAAAAGTCATATCCCACACAGGAAATGTTACAAGAACATACTAAACATCATAACGATGCTAAGACACATGTTTGTCCTGTGTGTCAGAAGGGATTTTTCAATATCGCAGCACTAAATACACATATAAAAATCCACACACGTGATAAGTCATTTCTATGTCCCACATGTGGGAAGAGATTTGATTCTAGTACTAATTTAAATCAACATGTGAAACGTCATGCTGGTATAAAAGATTTTCCGTGTTCACTCTGTCCTAAAAAGTTTATTAGTAAAGGTTAGTTTTATTTCATTAAATCAAAATTATTTTCAATAGCAATGAGAGGTTTCACTTAAGGAAGTACCCTTCTCCTTAAGAGGAACGACGGTGGGATCCACACCTCAGAAGCAATAAACATTTGTTGCCGCATCATTCTTTGTTTTTGCACGCCAGTTGCACTATTTCTATTTAGATGTAATACAATATTTTCTTAATGGTTATGCGCCAATAATATTTTTTTCACATTTCCAGGGGAGTTAAAGTCTCATGGGATAAGTCACACAGGCGAGAGGTCCTTCAAATGTACACAGTGCAACGCGTTGTTCTCAAAACACAGTTCTCTGGTGCTGCACAATATGCGACACCAGGGCGTGAAGCCCCATCAATGTGATACATGTCCAATGAAGTAAGTCATATATCTGTACATCTCTATGATCAATCTCCATTTATTTTCATGCCATTTATTACAGTTTTAGAATACAATGGCCTGTAGTAAGAGCCTCAAATGTGGTAGTGATTTCACACTGGTGGCTGATAGTCAAGTTAAGTTGTGAAAATAAAGGAAAATAATACATTTTCTTCTTTGTGAGATGGGTTTTGATGATGGTTGTGATTCATGAAGACAGGGTATCTTGGTGATTGGCTAGACGTTTATAGGGGAATCCTATAAACGTCTAGCCAATCACCAAGTTGTTAATGAATTTGTCACCAATCAACGGACAAAAATTGCTTCTACACAGTACACACAATCTGTTATGAGAGACCATATGTGCAATGCATCAGCATTACCTGTTTCTACACATATCTAGTTGGCAGTCCTCTCTGGTGACAAAAAGTAACTACCGTATGTCTGTCTGTTCGTCCTCCAGTCGAGGAAACCTAAAGGATCCTTCGCGGTGACCGAAAATATGTAAAAAAGAGACCCTAAATTTTTTAACTGTACTGCAAAAACGACGAACACACGTAGTTCCTTTATGCAAAACTAGCACCCAAATATTATATTTATTAACCGCCATTTAATAGCCACCATGCTCGGCCCGTTGGTACGTATCCCGGAGCGCGTGTCCGACTCGCGCCTGACCGGTTTTTATTGTACCGCAGGTTTACAACTAGAAGTCACTTGAAGCGCCACTACCGCATCCACACGGGCGAGAAGCCGTACCGCTGCGACATATGTGACCGCGCCTTCACGCAGAGTAACGACCTCGTGAAACACCGGCGAGGGCATCTAGGAGAGAAGATATACAAGTGAGTGTTTTATATGGACTGTAAGAAAACATATCAATCGTTAATTTACAGCTTTGGTGTCGTGTTTCAAGCGGTCCTTCAGTATACGGAGAGGAGGAAAGGAGTTACGTATCTGCATCCATCTTTTAAGTGTCGCCATTAATAACCAAATAATGGTTACGATTATCCGTTTGTCCTTATGCGAAAAGAAAGGACTTTCCTCTGTGCTCAACGCATGGTTTTGTAGGTACATTGCCCTACTGTAATCTGTCCCTCCTGGGTTGGCAAATAAATAAACCTCACGCAAGCCTTGATGGATTTAAAGAGTTGCACGAACCCTTTTATGCATGTCTTTTAATTTTATGCCTGTACATGTCTTGCACTGTTAAAGCAGTTGAAACTCACATAACATCGGAATGAGGTAACTATTATGCTGTCTAGTTTCATGTGGTTTGTTTGTATAATCCGAACGATTAACTAATTTGCCATGCAGCTGTTTCTCCTGTGGCAATGATGATATCAGCTAGGGTTTGTATTCACTCACTCAAATATAATAAATAAGATGATTTACCAACAGAACAGTGTTATTTTCGCGTTATTTTTGTATGCGTGCGCGAGTACGACACGCACACACGCATACACGCACACTATGTGCGTGTATGCGTGTGTGTACATCTACGTTTGTAGGTGCGTGTGTATGTATTTGATCAGCCCTTATCGGTATACTTCTGAACATATTCCTCATTCAGTGGAGGTTACTTCAGATTTCCCACTCATACCTATATCCTTTCTGCGACATTGATTGTCAATTCTATCCGCAGATGTAACGAGTGCACCGAGAGCTTCCGCCTCAAGAGTGAGCTCTCACACCATTACGTTACGCACGCGCGAACAGGAGAAGTCATCAAGGCCGATGTGGCCAGAACCGACCATGTGGCAGACCGGTTACACGGCAAAGAAGAATAAATTGTTAAGCAAAAAATATATTATGAGCTTTCAGAACAACGAATATTTATCTATATCATAACCAACGAAATGTAGTCAGAAAACAACGTCATGTCTATGTCGCAGTCGAGTCGTCTAATTTAATTAGTTTTTCAACGATTAGCCATTTAAAGTGTTCGGCATTACGCTTTTTTCGACAAAGCTAGCCTTATTGAATTAAAGTAGATAATTATCTGCATATTCGAAATATTTTAGTTTACAATGTTAACTTGACATGACAACAGCAATGGTGTCGATTGTCGAATACAGAGGAATAAAAATATATGTCCAGATAGGCTTGAAGGTTAAGGCGGGAGCTATTCTCCCGCCTTAACCTCCTTGGTTAGCTTATTTTTTATTTGCAGTGAAAACAGTTAGCGCAATTTTTTATTGTATTGATCAGTATCACTGTCAAAATAAAGATATTCATTGAGGTTAAACGTCAGCCGCCATACTTAAAAACGTCAGCCGCCATACTTAAAAACGTCTCCCAATGACAATCCCGCTAAACGTTGGCCCGCAGAACAAGAGTGCACTGTTTTTGTAAAAAGCCATAATGTTATACGGCGATTTGTACAATACATTTGATTGCTTGTATGCATTGAACAGGCTCCGCAACTATTTGCGATAAGCATGGCTACTATGGCCATATAACATTTTCTAAAACGTTTTCATAATTATGAAACTTTGATAATGTAACAAAATTTGTGGAAAAAAAAATCAAAGTAAATCCTTCTTGAACGCATGATGCAGGAATTATTGACAACTGGCTGTGCCAACAGACGTTCTTCTGTCATATATTGAATTTGTTGTCATTACCATGACATTGAATCATCATTACCATGAGTTTTTAACTTTTATATTTTTGCAAGTCAATGAATTTTTGTCATATTTCGTGTAATAAAAAAGTTAAGCTATTTTTAAATCATGTGATAACTTTATTAGAATATTTTTTTGATATTGGAGCCACTTTTGATCATAACTTCGCAAATAATTGAGATAACAAAGAAAAGGATTTTAAAAACTGCAGAAAATACATGGTAGAAACCATATAACAAATCTAAACGTTACCGCTACTTTGTGATGCATAATTTTTATTTTAAATACGGCAACTTTAAACTTTGTCTAACACAAAAAACAAAAAGCTGCATTCCCAGCAGTGTTCTCACAATCTGAGGTGAGGAAATGATCGTAGTGTTACCGTTTCGTTTTTAAAAGAAGTAGCGCCATGCTGCATAGGAGGAGGTAGTGCTACGCATGTCACATGACACTACATCCTCCTATGCAACGGAAACGGCACGACCACCTACGGTGTCGCGTTTCGCGCGGTTTATATGTATTCCTATTGCTCAATTGTACCCCTATACTACAAAAAAACCAGGACCGTAGAATTTTCGTATATGACAAAAAGAATTTACCATTATTGTCGTACTTTTCACAATAGTGCGTTTAATTGATAAATAAGTAGCAGTAAACGTAATATACACGCTTTTGAACAAAGAAAAAAAAGGAAATTAGTGCACTTTGAGTAACATGTTCCGCCCTATTCCCTATCAGTATATGATAATTACGCGTCACAACAACAACACAAACAAAATGTATTATAGTACAAATGTATGTAATGGTACGTAAATCGTGTAAATACGATAATTATCGTACGGCTGGGAACACTCACCAATTGCAGTAAGTTGGTTAAGAGACGAAGCGGGAACTTTTTTTTTTTTAATAACGGTGCACCACTCCATAATGCCAGGGTTGGCAATACTATTTTAAGAGACGTACAGAAATCAGTGTACTGGGCGGAGCGGGACAGCATGGCCTCGTAGATCGCTCGATCTCATCGTCTTTTTGGATGGGGTAATTATAAAGAAATATTATATGCAAATGGAGCAATAAATTTTGACGAATTTCTGAGAAAAATTTGTGAAACGTAGAAAAAGACATCTGAACGGCATTTAGACACTTTTCTCTTTCTTTATATGGTTCCTTCATCGGCGTTGCCAGTATCATAGTATTTATTTAAACTGCTTTATTTGGGAATTTTGTGGGAGTATAAGTTCTCGAAAGCCCATCTTTTTCGTAGATGTCGAATATGTTTTGAAAATGAAGGAACGCTTCGTGTAATAATTAAATGAACTCGATATAATGAAGGGTGTTGTATAGTTAGGTACATCCCCGGTCGTAACGGTTCATCACTTCAAAAGAAGGCAGCTCGAACCCAGTCAATTCACCAAAATAATCACACTGGATCCTGGACCTGAAATATGGATTGACTTGCTGTCCTTGGGAAACGGCATGGAAAATGTAACGTACCCGGCAGGAGTACGAGTATATAGTGTGGGCTTTTTGACGACTACCGACGGCCATAGATTTTTTTTTGCAGATGCAGACATAGATGCATTGCCCTCCTATCATGGGCCGGTGGCCCATTGCGTACCCCCCAATGGGCCACCGACTACTCACTCGTCTACCTCTGTGCAAAGTAACCTAAGGACTTGTGTTACAGGCACTAGATAACGAAAATATAAATATATTTTTATAAATTTAAGAAATTTTATATATTCAAGAAATGAACAGTTAAGATTTTTACTATGGAGATACATATATGGATAAACATCCAAGACCCATGCGAGATTTCAACCCGCGACCTCTGGCGTAGCACGCGGACTAACCGCCAAATTACAAACTGAGCCAGCCGCTTGTCAAAGAAAAGTTGATGACTACCGACGTCTATAAACATCCGCATAGAGATTATGCAAGTGCGTTGCCCTCCCTCCGTGGGTCAACGGTAACCCACAGCTATCATATTACGGCGGTATCGTGTGAGCGAGAGTCCCAATTCGGCTGCAAAGCAGACATTACCTCTTACTACATGATTCTGAAGGGATAAGTGCTTAACCATGGTAAACGCTATCTCGCATAACTTTACGCGTTACGTCACGATTCACGCGACATACCACTTTTTTGTAATATTCGGGACAAACTAAGCAGTCGGAGCGAAAACTACCGACGCACATTACAATCCGTTTGTGCAGATGCTTTGCTCTCCTTAACCCATTCCACTCAACATGCCTATGGCCATACCTGGGCCAATTTATCTGCCATCACCGATCATTAGCAGACAGTGGCAATGCCTTTCACGTGATTTTGCTTTTAGTAATAAAATTAGTACCAAGCCAACCTTTCTAACGGGTTACGTAACGTACTACGCGGACTTTCGTCAAATAGACTACACGCATTATAGTTAGTTTGGTTTTCAATACCTGACGAACCACACTAACCCATATTTTTTACACTTATCTAACAAAGGTGAAGAGTTTTTCGTTTAAAAGTGCTAGTCTCTCGTACTACAAGTTGGATTTCTTTTAGCGTATTATGGTATTTACTCAAATTATTTTACTATATGATAGCTACATTCATGAGGAAGGTTAGGTTAGGTTAGGCTGTATATCATGGCGCCTAAAAAGACCAGAGTTACACGGGCGAAACCGCTTGGTGATGCTAGTATGTATGATATACGATACTGGTATGACGTATAGCTTTCCTCGATAATTAGATTATCCCGAGGCATTGCTGCTATCAAATTAATAATTTGCACTGCCGCATTGCGCCTGAATTGGGCCGGCAGTGGTGTCTGATCTCGCTTACATAACAGGTGAAGTGACATTATTGGGGTTCGTGAGGTTTGTTAAGTTCCGGCAAGTTTTGGTAAGAGAGCAGCAAGGCTCCATTATTGCAGAATCGGACCGACACGAGCGAGTGATACTCATGTCCTGTCGCACACATGATATCGCCCAAAATTACAGCTGCTGCTCGACTGCTCATTTGTCCCTTCACTTGCATAGGAATATAATAAACTATAAAATATTTCTGTGGTTGTGTGGGTGTGTGTTAGTTCCATGCTATTCCCTCATTCTCCTACTCTGATGGGACGGTCATGTGATACAACTGGGCAAATATTGATGAGCGGGGAGTAGAGGATCAATGGCTGATTTCCTAGGCACGAGTACCCACTATGACACCGTGACCTTCCTGCACCTCGACACTTCCACCTCGACAGTCGTGTTTCGTGCGGTTGTGAATATCCTTTCTGGTCCATTGGAGAAAGAAGAACAAATACAACATATCTTCACGCCAGCTCCCTAATGGGGCAGGCAAGAATGCCATACATCACGATACTTAGATCTTGCCTTAGCCTTGCCTCCTCCACATTCATTACTCTCTTCAGGCAGACACGCCGTTTGCGAAGACTATAGTATAAGAAGAGTGTAGTATAGGGGGGCAAACGAGAATTCGGAGATGTTTCATGACCATAGACATCAGCGTTATTGGTACATTTCTTTTCACCCCTACAGTGGACCATCGACACGCGACAGGATAGCTTTGTGGTGGTATGCTGAGAGCAAGCGATACCTATACAGATAATATATAAATATGAGCTGTGAAGCCAAAGTCCGTCTAAGTCAAGGCAAACCAAACGAGTCTTACTATATGTCTCTCTTTTTTATTCATTTTTTCTCTATGCGATGCGCATGCGCTATTAGATAGACAAAGATAATAAAGCATTCACATCTACCTTCTCTATTAACCCACGCGAACACTCGCCGTCATAGGCCTGCCTATGGCTTCCCTACACTTATTTATACTGTCTCTATGGGTATACTACCCTGGACGTGCCGGGGAAATTCGTCTTCAATGCAGCATGGCACTACCTCGTCATATAGAAATACTCTTTGTACTGTGCCTCAACATACTATAACATACTTGAAATATCTACTTTAAATGTGTTTATTCTTTCAACCGGCGTGTTTGTATGAAGAGAGTTATGAAAGTGGAGGAGGCAAGGTTGGTAAGGATTGTGACATGTGGCGTTCCGTTCTCTTTGCCTACCCCGTTAGGGAACTGGCGTGATGTTCTTGTTCTTGTCGTTGATGTTGTTATTCTTTTATGTAAAAATCACTGAAAGGATTTCATCGAATCATAAGATTTAATTGCAGTTAAGTATAACACAAAAATATCTACTTTGTCGAACATAGTCTAGGACGAAGGTCGCAGGTTCGGACTAAAAAGTTCTATTACAAAATTATTATGTATTTCTGTTACTTTTTTCGTGGCAATCCAAAGCCAGGAAATTGGCTACTTAAGCGTTTGTTAGCACTACCAGCTAAATGTATAGGGAAAATTACGAAAGAAATACATATCTGGAGAGTACTAAGCTGCTATAATTTTTATTTATAAATCGATATCAGAAGAATTGATACATTACGATTATATATTTTCCTGTTGATCTTCGGTGATTACAAGGCCAGCTTTACGTTTCAGACGTGGAGTGGGTGGTGGAGATGGTAGGGTGGCTTGAGTCGGAACCGCGCGACCGGCGCACGCGCATGTCCATAGAATACCGTTAATTCAAGTTTAACGTGAGTTTTTATTTTTGTTTATTAAAAGTATAATATATTTTATTATTTATTAGCGCTCAGCCACGGCTTCGCTCGTGAATGCCTAATACAATAAAACCTTCCCCGGGAATCGTTCTATTATGCGAAAATTGCATGAAAATAAGTTCAGTAATTTTTGAGAAAATCGATCCCATACAGACAGGCAGGTTAGGGATTTGGTCTTATGACATGTGGCTCTGGCCTCTGCCTATTTCATTAGTGAGGTAGCTTTAAGATGTGTTGTTGTATTTATTTAAAGTATGTTTTAATTATTACGTGCTGTGCCTCACGGATTCGACCGCGTAATATTTATACCAAGGGAAAAGCTTTTATTCGGGATGAAAATTATTTTATATATTTCCAAATTGTAATTAGGCTTTGCCCAATTTTAGTGAAATCTGTTCAGCTGTTTAAAAATATTATATAGTATATATTCATCAGCGGTAATAAGAAATTCCAACCGTAAAAGGATTTGCTCAAATCTGTCCAGTAGTTTCGTAGGCTATTTATTTAATGCAAACAGACAAACAATTAAATGTTTCCTCTTTATAATATCACTGTAAATACCTATGCGTATCCATGAAATACTTTGTTTACATCATCATCAGGTACCTACTATGTTAATTTTACCTGCTTCCGTTAAAAGTAGGTTGATATTATTTGGGCGTGCGTAGGTATCTATATACATTTCTTTTGAGTTCTAAATGGGTCTCCACCTTTTCAGATTTGCCAATACCAGAGCTCTGACTGAACTTTGCTAGATTTGAATTCATTGAGAGGAAAAAAGTTCGGTACCAATTCGTGCAATAGTTTACCTGACGGTTAATCATTGACCTGATGCGCTCTATGGCGGAGGCCTGTGTCCGACAGTGGACGTCGTCCGGGCGGTGATGATGATGAAAGTTAATTTACCTTAAACATAAACTGCTGACTGAATTAGTTCCCAGCTACAGTATGGAAGGTTTGACAGTATTTTACGTGTAACGTGTGGTTACCTTCGTCTACATAACGCGAGTTATAAGTACCTAAGTAGATTAAAAATATATATATTAAGCAGTCTGACTTTATTATTTTAAGTTGGGTTATTTAAGTAAGTAATTTTAAATGTGTTCACATATCTACAAAGCTTAAGTATCAATTTGTTTTATTTTATTTACTGGAATATGACAAACATTGACGCCCACTAGTTTTGTTATGGACGTCTCTTGCTAAAATTGTATGGTGCTAGAACTAGTATTGTACCAATCATGAAATGAACAAAATAAATTATACAGTAGGCAGTCTTGAGTTTCTCATAACGACTCCTGCCAAATATTTCAGCAAACATGCTGTCAGACACGACATCGCATAACCGGTGTAGGGACATGCGGACGTCCCCGGGGACAGATGCGAAACACACGTCAACTGCACACACGTTCGTCTACGAATTGTCCGAACGACACTTTCAGAGTAGGGAATAATTCCAATACTATTCGCGATTTACCTGAGAGGTTAACACGCCAGATTTCTTTTATTCGTCTAAGGATGAAGGGGCATACGGGCATCCCATAATCTTCTCCATTCACGTCAGCGCCGAGGCCATGTAAGCTACCGCGCGCGAGCCGCCCTCGACATCAGAGTATGAGGACTCTCTGGCCTGGCCTGGTGCGAAATTTAATTGAAATCGGTACGGTAATTTCGAAGTCTAACCCGGAAAACAACGGCAATATTTGATACATATATTAAGATTACAATAATATATTCGTACCAATGGCATAAATGCGCAAACTTGTTTGTTATTCGGTCAAGTTATAGATCAAAATGAAGACTTCGGTATAAAAATCAGTATGAGAAAGAAGTGTAAATCCTTTGATAGTCGCAGAAATTATTGACAACTAGCTATCCCTACAGACATTGTTCTATCGTAATGTATAATGTTTACGGAAACTTACAACCTATAACATTTGTATTTTGTAAATCAACGAATTTTTACAATATTTTGTAAAATATTTGTGCGAAACCGGGACGGCATGCTAGTATGAAATACCTATAAAATTTAAATTGTATGCTTACGTAGGTCACTAGTTGATATTTTATTATAGCAGTTAGTCGTAAGAGAAACACAAAGAATCAATAATAATAATAAAAAAATTTCTTCCAAAATATTTTTTTTTGCTTTCGGACATGATTT
This sequence comes from Eumaeus atala, assembly GCA_017140195.1. Taxonomy (NCBI): domain Eukaryota; kingdom Metazoa; phylum Arthropoda; class Insecta; order Lepidoptera; family Lycaenidae; genus Eumaeus; species Eumaeus atala. Next base: position 5,662 of record JAFELO010001024.1, on the reverse strand, counting down.
CGATATCTTTCTTTTTTGATCATCTTTTTCATACGAACACTACGTGGACGGCCAGATCTTTTTCTGTCACAAACAGAGAAAGTTTCATTATAAAACACGGTATATACAACACAAATATGGAGAGTATTAAAAGTTGCGCTTTGCTCCATAATTTGAGATACAATCATAGCGATTCTGGTCTATTTATCACCCCATTTTAATATCGCAAAATGTTGTATGTACAATGCACTGGCGCCAAAATGAGAAAACACAATGAACAGTCGTATAAAAATGACAGATTCCAAATTCAAATGTAACATTTTTAATTTTTAATAGTATCAGTATTTATGGCCAACTGAGTATGTAATACACTATATATTTCCACGAATATCATATATAACAAACCAACAATAATACAATACTTACTCGCTGACCCCGTAGACGTTGTTTTGCCAGGTTGGATGAACAACCCTTATTATTTAGGGGTATGAAAAGTAGACAGTAGCCGATTCTCGGAGTATGACCTTTCGATGTTGATCACGGATGCCTACCGGATCACGGATAGCTAGTCACTAAAAGGCACGGACTACTCGTTTACCTCCAGATACTATAAAAAAAAATATATAATTCGATTGTCAAAGGGCATGGCAAGGGCATTTGTTTATTAGCTCGCTTACGAAACTCCATCTAATTTTACCGCCAGCTATTCGTTCACATTTCCAACATAATTAATTGGGCTGCGACTTGTGAAAATACTTTCGTAATATTGGTTGAATTTAGTCTGTCGCAAAAATTAGCCAAGCTGTTACAAGGACTGACTCTTGCATATTAAAATAATTAGAAATTAAATTCTATAGCGTAATAAATATACAAATATTTGCGATCTTAACATCTATCATTCATTTATATGATACAAATGCAGACTTTATATATTTTGTTTGATTTTCAATCAGTTCTTCTACGCTCCCGAGTGTTATAAAACGGCGGTCAGGAGCGAGGGTTCCGTACTATCGGGAAGTACCAGCATAACTACTTTAAAAAGTTGACGAACTGACTTTTGCGGACGAACGCCCAATTTTTGTATCACAAATATTCGTAAGTTTTTTTTTTCATGGATATAATTATAATTTAGCAATTTTTAGACGTATTATTTTATTTGTAGATACTGAGTAAGTAAGGCGACAGGAGAAGAGTACTTACCCATACATTTATTTATTTGTTAGTACCGTGCAATAGTCAAAATTTGCGCATATATCATTTAATTGTGTTGACTAAGAAGTAAGATTTTATCAGTTTTTTAAGTATGGGAAGACTAAATTCGACACGAATTTCAGCTTCTATCATGACCTCTCAATGCATTACTACAAATCTTGACAGACAGATGCTCAGATGGACAGCTAAGTGATTCTATAATATCCCGCTTTTCCTTTTGAAGTGCACAAGCTTAAAAATTAGGAAATAATAGATCAGCAAGGCCGATGAAGGGTTAATGTTAGTATAAGCCTGCATATTGATAATATATAAATGTTGCGACATTTTCATGTGTACCTAATTAATTAAGTTTTAATTAAATCCATATGTTATGTCTACCGGCACCATTTTTTAATTATAAATAACAGTCGAGATCATATCATATTCATGAGGGAGATTTAGAGGTCAAATTTCCAATAAGATGGAAGATTGTGTTGGTATTTATCCTTGATGGAGGTAATCGACCTTTTTGGCTTGTATATACTAATAAGATCATTGGTTATTGATCAAGATTTGCTGTTCGTCTGTAAATTTAACAAACCTTTTTCTCAGCATCGTATGGAAGCATGAAAATGAAATTCATGGTGAATTCTAAGGCCTGCAACTCATGAATTATCAATTAAAACCAATATGTAGCAATTATATTTTGCAAACTAAACATTTTATGAAAAATTATATCTGCCATCTTTGACTGCTAGGCCGAGGGTGTGCTCTGTGTCGAAGAAATGTCACTTTTTTCCTTTTCTCTACGAGGCGGACGGAGCTATTTCTTAAAAAATGTTTGTTCTTTTCCGGCCGGGAGACTATATTTTCGTGTCACGATGCACGAAATATTTTATATAAAAGGAACTGTATTCCTTTTTTAAACATTTATCCAGGTTGCAGTAGGGAATCTCGGACAACTACCCAGATAAGACTTCGTTCCCTAACTTTTTACTAACCATTGTCATAAACCGTCACATATAAAGTTTGTTCTCAATTGTAAATGGTCACAGGTAGGCACACTACCCCTTGGTCTAAAATTATATCATTCGCAAGAAGTAACAATATATTGTGTCAAAATTTATATGGTTTTTAAATTATTTGTTAAATTGCCATACGAAGCAGGGGTGGATACGTGTGATTTACCGTAAATTCACTATCCAGTTTCAAATTTCAACTATCCAGTTGCCAGCTGTTCATCTGTGACTGCGTTGGCCATGTATCAAAAAATTAAAAAGAAAAAATATAAATTCTCTCCACAGCGTAATTCTATATTCAATTTTTGCCGCCATATTTTATTACTCATTTCATGTGGAGTAACTATTTTGTTTTGTTACTACTAAACTAATCAGAGTTAGGTAATTCTTACATGATCGCTCCAGTACCCTAGGAAAAAGCAGGAAATGGAGCCTAACCGGTTCCTCGTTGCGCAACTCCTATAGATTCACCGTGGTGTTGGTACATTCACACAATATCAATATTGGTACGTAACTTAAACACCCATTTACGTTTGTAATTGGAAACCATCATTGCATTGTAGGAGGACCGAGCGTGTAGTTTATCGCGTTAATTTCTCTCCAATGTGTACGCATCGGGTATAATAAAAATATTAGAGTCCTAGGAACTGTCAGCAATATGGCAAGTATCCACTACACTTCAATATAAAAGTTGCCCCTGGTCTATCCCGTATCCGCGGGGTCCTAGTGAGTATTCGGTTTAAACACGAGTGCCACACACTTATAGGTCCCAGGAATGGTGGCAGTGCGCGAATGTGATCATTGCCATTATTTCACTTTTTCACATTTAAAGTCTCATGTTAACAATTTGGGCCTGTGCTGTGACATATTTCATGTTCGGCCTCTAATAATATGTTCTATACATGCTCTACATGTACTACTCCCTTGATGACGAGGAATCTTCTCAGATGGTCAAGGCGAAATGATTATGATTTCTTTTAGTGTCACGTCTCATTTATTACTAATGGTGATATGTCGGGGCGAAAAGAAAGGTGATGCGAGCTCCATGGTTTTTGTTCCCCTAAAAAATTTTCAAAGCGCCGAAAGAAGTCTTTATGTGGAGTGACAATAGCGTGATGATGATGCGAGTTCGATGATTTTTGTTCACCCAATACGCAGTAATAGCGCTACGCGCCGCGTACATGTACTCGATAACGAAAAAAGACGTTACGTGTATCGTCACGTGATGCGCTACGCGTACAATGACCACCAGTTCCATGTTTTTTACCCAAAAAGTTTTCACCGCGCCGTGAGTAGTTCTTACTTCAGAATAAGAAAGCTACGTAGTAGTTTCGCATGACACCTAATTATACTTATCTATTGCTTTACTTGTTTATTTGTGTACTGTGTAAAAGTTATAGATTGTGCACTATTTGTCTCTCTTTTGACATCCAAAGATGTAAGTATAGTTACATCTTTGGATGTCAAAAGAGAGTACCTACTTTTAGATGTTAAAAGATGATAAATCTGGTGAATTTCCTATTAATGTTATAAAAGCGCATGTGTGTGTATTTGTTATTCTTTCACGTAGAAACGATTCAATAAACATATTACAATCTAGGTTAATGTAAATATTTTTTTTCCCCGTTAAAAATCACGGTATAGATTTTATGCGACGAGATCGCGGCACATCTTCTATATGTAATGTTGGTTATGGTTTTATCTATGTACGGACATTATGCACTAAAGACTGCTAATCAGCGTGGATCGTGCATATTCATAGCTCAAGGAAACACCAAATAAGGCTGTGAGAGATACAAAAAGTAATTTTAACTGCATTCACAAGAGTTAATTATTGTGAGCTCTAATCATTAGATGTGCACTTTAGTATTTCTAACCACCATCATCACCACTTTTGAATTTAAATAGTATTTAATATATCCTTTATCTATCCTCCTAAGAGCTTGCTGGTGATAAAACTTAACTTTACCTTTATAGTATACATTATTTTAGTAAGAAGTAGTGCCATGCAGCATTGTAGCTTAATTGGGCTGGCGCGACGGGCAGGTACCGCCCACTTATATGACACCGCCGGTAGCCAATTGGGGTGGAGGAAAGGAGGGCACAGCATTCGCATTGATCTTCTGTCCCCCTATCGTAAAAATAACCAAATTAAGTTTAGTAGTGTTTAATAATTTACTCTCAAAGTAGGCGTTCGAAGTCACGCAATGGGCAGAATTGACGGCAGCTTGGGTATTGAAAAAATAGGCAAACACACGCACGCAACTTATTTAAATATTTTCATTGTCTAGTGAGAGGAAATCCGTTGTCAAATATTTAAGCACCTAAATCTATACTAATGTTTTATAAAGCTCGTTGTTTGATCGCGTCAATCTCAGGCACTACCGGTCAGATTTGAACATTTCGGTATTAGACAGACCAAAAGGCTATATTCTATTCACCATCAAGATTTGACGAGTAATCGTGTTTTGCGAGTGAAATGAAATGAAGTGCGAGGCGCCGCTGGCTTGATGTAGAAAACATGTATATACATGCACATATATACAACAAAATGTCGATAAATTTGTATAAACTCGGTGAATTGTTTTATATGTAGCATATGAGACAAATCAGCAGCTGGGCCTAGTGACGCAACTACTACTACTACAAGTGTAAATAAGTGATCACCAACGCCCATAGACATCCGCAACACCAGAGGATTCGCAGATGCGTTGCCGGCCTTTTAGAGATAAGTAGGCTCTTCTCTTGAAGATCCGTCAGTCGATATTTAATTAATAATAATATTTACTTACAATTCTCGATTTCTAGAAATGTTATAAACGTGACAGACTGTAATAACCATAACTAAATTGGACGAGGATCTCTCCCGTATTGCTATCTGATCTGAGGCTAATACATTAATAATAACCATAACTAAATTGGACGAGGATCTCTCCCGTATTGCTATCTGATCTGAGGCTAATACATTAATAATAACCATAACTAAATTGGACGAGGATCTCTCCCGTATCGCTATCTGATCTGAGGCTAATACATTAATAATAACCATAAGTAA